>CM069086.1:0-2500 GCA_035578085.1 Solanum pinnatisectum | reverse complement strand
TTAAAATTTAAATTTAAATTTAAAATTTAAATTTAAAATTTAAATTTAAAATTTAAAGTTAAAATTTAAAATTTAAAATTTAAAATTTAAATTTAAATTTAAAATTTAAAATTTAAAATTTAAATTTAAAATTTAAATTAATTTAAAATTTAAAATTTAAAATTTAAAATTTAAATTTAAATTTAAAATTTAAATTTAAAATTTAAATTTAAATTTAAATTTTAAATTTAAATTTAAAATTTAAATTTAAATTAAAATTTAAAATTTAAATTAAATTTAATTTAAGAATTTAAATTTAAAATTTAAATTCAAAATTTAATTAAAATTTAAAATTTAAATTTAAATTTAAAATTTAAAATTTAAATTTAAAATTTAAAATTTATTAAATTTAAAATTTAAAATTTAAAATTTAAAATTTAAATTCAATTTAAATTTAAAATTTAAATTTAAAATTTAAATTTAAATTTATTTAAATTTAAATTTAAAGTTTAAAATTTAAATTTAAATTTAAAATTTAAATTTAAGAATTTAAATTTAAATTTAAAATTTAAAATTTAATTCAATTTAAGGGTTTAGGGTTTAATTTATTTAGTTGAATTTATTTAAATTTAAATTTTAAATTTTAAATTTAAATTTAAAATTTAAATTTAAATTTAAATTTAGTTGAAATTTAAATTTAAAATTTAAATTTAAAATTTAAATTTAAATTCAAAATTTAAATTTAGATTATTTAAAATTTAAATTTAAAATTTAAATTTAAATTTAAATTTAAATTTATAATTTAAATTTAAAATTTAAAATTTAAAATTTAAAATTTAAATTTAAATTTAAATTTAAATTTAAAATTTAAATTTAAATTTAAAATTTATAATTTAAAATTTAATTTATATTTAATTTAAATTTAAATTTAAAATTTAAAATTTAAATTTAAAATTTAAAATTTAAAATTTAAAATTTAAATTTGAATTTAAATTTAAAATTTAAAATTTAAAATTTAAATTTTAAGAATTTAAAATTTAAAATTTAAATTTAAATTAAAATTAGGGCAAATTTAAATTTAAAATTTAAATTTTTAAATTTAAATTTAGGATTTAAATTTTTAAAATTTAAATTTAAAATTTAAATTAATTTAAAATTTAAAATTTAAATTTAAAATTTAAATTTAAGGATTTAAAATTTAAGAATTTAAATTTAAATTTAAAATTTAAAATTTAAATTTAAATTTAAAATTTAATTTAAATTTAAAATTTAAATTTAAAATTTAAATTTAAATTTAAAATTTAAAATTTAAATTTAAAATTTAAATTTAAAATTTAAATTTAAATTTAAAATTAATTTAAATTCGAATTAAAAATTTTAAATTTAAAATTTAAATTTCAAATTTAAAATTTAAATAATTAAATTTAAATTTAAATTTTAAAATTTAAAATTAAATTTAAATTTAAATTTAAATTTAAAATTTAAATTTAGTTAAATTTAAGGAATTTAATTTAAATTTAAAATTTAAAATTTAAAATTTAAATTTAAAATTTAGGATTTAAGAATTTAAATTTAAAATTTAGGAATTTAAAATTTAAATTTAAAATTTAGGTTTAAATTTAAATTTAAAATTTAAATTTAGAGTTTATTTAGGTTTATTTAGGACAAGGGTTTAGAGTTTGCATTAATTTAGGGTTTAGGGTTAATGGTTTAGGGTTGAAATTTGAGTTTAGGGTTTAAATTTGGGGGTTAAATTTGGGGTTTAAGGTTTTGGGTTTAAAATTTAATTCAAATTTAAAATTTAGACAAATTTAAATTTAAAATTTCTAATTTAAAATTTAAATTTAATTAAATTTCAATTTAAATTTAAATTTAAAATTTAAAATTAAAATTTAAATTTAAATTTAAATTTAAAATTTAAAATTTAAAATTTAAAATTAAATTTAAATTTAAAATTTAAAGTTTAAATTTAAATTTTAGATTTAAATTTAAATTTAAATGTTAGATTTGAATTTAATTTAAAATTTATGATTTAAAATTTAAAATTTAAATTTAAATTTAAAATTTAAATTTAAAATTTAAAAATTTAGAATTTAAGTTAAATTTAAAATTTAAATTTAAATTTAAATTTAAAATTTAAAATTAAATTTAAAATTTAAATTTAAATTTAAAATTTAAATTTAAAATTTAAATTTAAAATTTAAATTTAAAATTTAAATTTAAAATTTAAAATTTAAAATTTAAAATTAAATTTAAAATTTAAATTTAAAATTTAAATTTAAATTTAAAATTTAGAATTTCAAATTTAAATTTAAATTTAAAATTTAAAATTTAAAATTTAAAATTTAAAATTTAAATTTAAATTTAAAATTTAAAATTTAAAATTTAAAATTTAAATTTAAATTTAAATATTTCACATTAAATTTAAGATATCAATTCCAATTAAATTAAATTTAAATTTAAAATTTAAATTTAAATTTAAATTTAAAATTTAAATTTAAATTTAAAATTCAAATTCAAA
>CM069085.1:43823139-44363139 GCA_035578085.1 Solanum pinnatisectum | reverse complement strand
AGCCACTGGGCCACTGGGCCTGGGCCTGGGCCTGGGCCTGGGCCTGGGCCTGGGCCACTGGGCCACTGGGCCTGGGCCTGGGCCACTGGGCCTGGGCCACTGGGCCTGGGCCTGGGCCTGGGCCACTGAGCCTGGGCCTGGGCCACTGGGCCACTGGGCCACTGGGCCTGGGCCTGGGCCACTGGTACTGGGCCTGGGCCTGGGCCTGGGCCTGGGCCTGGGCCACTGGGCCTGGGCCACTGGGCCTGGGCCACAGGCCTGGGCCTGGGCCTGGGCCACTGGGCCCTGGGCCTGGGCCACTGGGCGGCCACTGGGCCACTGGCCACTGGGCCTGGGCCTGGGCCTGGGCCTGGGCCTGGGCCACTGGGCCCTGGGCCTGGGCCTGGGCCTGGGCCACTGGGCCACTGGGCCTGGGCCTGGGCCTGGGCCACTGGGCCACTGGGCCACTGGGCCTGGGCCACTGGGCCTGGGCCACTGGGCCTGGGCCTGGGCCACTGGGCCTGGGCCTGGGCCACTGGGCCCTGGGCCTGGGCCACTGGGCCTGGGCCTGGGCCTGGGCCTGGGCCACTGGGCCTGGGCCACTGGGCCTGGGCCACTGGGCCCACAGGCCTGGGCCACTGGGCCACTGGGCCTGGGCCTGGGCCCTGGGCCACAGGCCTGGGCCACTGGGCCCTGGGCCTGGGCCTGGGCCACTGGGCCTGGGCCTGGGCCACTGGGCCTGGGCCTGGGCCTGGGCCTGGGCCACAGGCCTGGGCCTGGGCCACTGGGCCTGGGCCTGGGCCACTGGGCCTGGGCCACTGGGCCACTGGGCCCTGGGCCTGGGCCACTGGGCCAGGCCTGGGCCCTGGGCCTGGGCCACTGGGCCTGGGCCACTGGGCCTGGGCCACAGGCCTGGGCCTGGGCCTGGGCCACTGGGCCTGGGCCTGGGCCCTGGGCCACTGGGCCACTGGGCCACTGGGCCACTGGGCCTGGGCCTGGGCCACTGGGCCACTGGGCCTGGGCCACTGGGCCACTGGGCCTGGGCCACTGGGCCACTGGGCCACAGGCCTGGGCCACTGGGCCTGGGCCTGGGCCTGGGCCTGGGCCTGGGCCTGGGCCACTGGGCCTGGGCCACTGGGCCTGGGCCACTGGGCCTGGGCCACTGGGCCTGGGCCTGGGCCTGGGCCTGGGCCACTGGGCCTGGGCCTGGGCCACAGGCCACTGGGCCACTGGGCCCTGGGCCTGGGCCACTGGGCCTGGGCCTGGGCCACTGGGCCTGGGCCACTGGGCCTGGGCCACCAGGCCACTGGGCCACTGGGCCACTGGGCCTGGGCCTGGGCCACTGGGCCTGGGCCACTGGGCCCTGGGCCTGGGCCTGGGCCACTGGGCCACTGGGCCTGGGCCTGGGCCTGGGCCCTGGGCCACTGGGCCACTGGGCCACTGGGCCTGGGCCACTGGGCCTGGGCCTGGGCCTGGGCCTGGGCCACTGGGCCCTGGGCCTGGGCCTGGGCCACTGGGCCACTGGGCCCTGGGCCTGGGCCACAGGCCTGGGCCTGGGCCACTGGGCCCTGGGCCACTGGGCCTGGGCCTGGGCCACTGGGCCTGGGCCTGGGCCTGGGCCACTGGGCCACAGGCCTGGGCCACTGGGCCTGGGCCACTGGGCCTGGGCCTGGGCCACTGGGCCTGGGCCTGGGCCACAGGCCACTGGGCCCTGGGCCTGGGCCACTGGGCCTGGGCCACTGGGCCACTGGGCCTGGGCCCTGGGCCTGGGCCACTGGGCCTGGGCCTGGGCCTGGGCCACAGGCCACTGGGCCTGGGCCACTGGGCCTGGGCCTGGGCCACTGGGCCTGGGCCACTGGGCCACTGGGCCACAGGCCTGGGCCACTGGGCCTGGGCCTGGGCCTGGGCCACTGGGCCACTGGGCCCTGGGCCACTGGGCCTGGGCCACTGGGCCACTGGGCCACTGGGCCTGGGCCTGGGCCACTGGGCCTGGGCCACTGGGCCACAGGCCACTGGGCCTGGGCCTGGGCCTGGGCCACTGGGCCTGGGCCACTGGGCCACTGGGCCTGGGCCTGGGCCTGGGCCACTGGGCCTGGGCCACTGGGCCTGGGCCTGGGCCACTGGGCCACTGGGCCACTGGGCCTGGGCCACTGGGCCCTGGGCCTGGGCCACTGGGCCACTGGGCCCTGGGCCACTGGGCCACTGGGCCACTGGGCCACTGGGCCTGGGCCACTGGGCCTGGGCCTGGGCCTGGGCCACTGGGCCACACAGGCCCTGGGCCACTGGGCCACTGGGCCTGGGCCTGGGCCACTGGGCCTGGGCCTGGGCCTGGGCCACTGGGCCACTGGGCCTGGGCCTGGGCCTGGGCCACTGGGCCTGGGCCACTGGGCCACTGGGCCTGGGCCACTGGGCCTGGGCCACTGGGCCTGGGCCTGGGCCTGGGCCACTGGGCCACTGGGCCTGGGCCTGGGCCACTGGGCCACTGGGCCCTGGGCCACTGGGCCTGGGCCACTGGGCCTGGGCCACTGGGCCACTGGGCCACTGGGCCACTGGGCCACTGGGCCACTGGGCCTGGGCCACTGGGCCCTGGGCCACTGGGCCACTGGGCCACTGGGCCCTGGGCCACAGGCCACTGGGCCTGGGCCACTGGGCCACAGGCCACTGGGCCACTGGGCCCTGGGCCTGGGCCTGGGCCTGGGCCACTGGGCCACTGGGCCACAGGCCTGGGCCTGGGCCACTGGGCCACTGGGCCACTGGGCCAGGCTGGGCCACTGGGCCTGGGCCACTGGGCCACCTGGCCACTGGGCCACTGGGCCACTGGGCCACTGGGCCTGGGCCACTGGGCCCTGGGCCACTGGGCCTGGGCCTGGGCCACTGGGCCCTGGGCCACTGGGCCACTGGGCCTGGGCCACTGGGCCACTGGGCCACTGGGCCTGGGCCACTGGGCCTGGGCCTGGGCCACTGGGCCACTGGGCCACTGGGCCTGGGCCACTGGGCCACTGGGCCTGGGCCACTGGGCCACTGGGCCACTGGGCCTGGGCCACTGGGCCTGGGCCACTGGGCCTGGGCCTGGGCCTGGGCCACTGGGCCTGGGCCACTGAGCCACTGGGCCACTGGGCCACTGGGCCTGGGCCTGGGCCTGGGCCACTGGGCCTGGGCCACTGGGCCTGGGCCACTGGGCCTGGGCCTGGGCCACTGGGCCTGGGCCACTGGGCCACTGGGCCTGGGCCACTGGGCCTGGGCCACTGGGCCTGGGCCACTGGGCCACTGGGCCTGGGCCTGGGCCACTGGGCCTGGGCCACTGGGCCTGGGCCACTGGGCCTGGGCCTGGGCCACTGGGCCACTGGGCCACTGGGCCACAGGCCACTGGGCCACTGGGCCACTGGGCCACTGGGCCACTGGGCCTGGGCCACTGGGCCACTGGGCCTGGGCCACTGGGCCACTGGGCCTGGGCCTGGGCCTGGGCCTGGGCCTGGCCTGGGCCACTGGGCCACTGGGCCTGGGCCACTGGGCCACAGGCCACTGGGCCTGGGCCTGGGCCACTGGGCCTGGGCCACTGGGCCCTGGGCCTGGGCCACTGGGCCACTGGGCCAGGCCTGGGCCACTGGGCCTGGGCCTGGGCCACTGGGCCTGGGCCTGGGCCACTGGGCCACTGGGCCACCAGGCCACTGGGCCACTGGGCCTGGGCCTGGGCCACTGGGCCACAGGCCTGGGCCACTGGGCCACTGGGCCACTGGGCCTGGGCCTGGGCCACTGGGCCACTGGGCCACAGGCCACTGGGCCACTGGGCCACTGGGCCTGGGCCACTGGGCCACTGGGCCTGGGCCTGGGCCACTGGGCCTGGGCCACTGGGCCACTGGGCCACTGGGCCTGGGCCACTGGGCCACTGGGCCACTGGGCCTGGGCCACTGGGCCTGGGCCTGGGCCACTGGGCCACTGGGCCACTGGGCCACTGGGCCTGGGCCACTGGGCCACTGGGCCAGGCCTGGGCCTGGGCCACTGGGCCACTGGGCCACTGGGCCTGGGCCTGGGCCACTGGGCCACTGGGCCTGGGCCACTGGGCCACTGGGCCTGGGCCACTGGGCCACTGGGCCACTGGGCCACTGGGCCTGGGCCACTGGGCCTGGGCCACTGGGCCACTGGGCCTGGGCCACTGGGCCACTGGGCCACTGGGCCACTGGGCCTGGGCCACTGGGCCTGGGCCTGGGCCACTGGGCCACAGGCCTGGGCCACTGGGCCACTGGGCCTGGGCCACTGGGCCACTGGGCCACTGGGCCACTGGGCCACTGGGCCACTGGGCCTGGGCCACTGGGCCTGGGCCACTGGGCCCTGGGCCACTGGGCCACTGGGCCACTGGGCCTGGGCCACTGGGCCACAGGCCACTGGGCCTGGGCCACTGGGCCACTGGGCCTGGGCCTGGGCCACTGGGCCACAGGCCCTGGGCCACTGGGCCTGGGCCACTGGGCCTGGGCCACTGGGCCACTGGGCCACTGGGCCTGGGCCACTGGGCCTGGGCCTGGGCCACTGGGCCACTGGGCCTGGGCCACAGGCCACTGGGCCTGGGCCTGGGCCACTGGGCCTGGGCCACTGGGCCACTGGGCCCTGGGCCACTGGGCCACTGGGCCACTGGGCCACTGGGCCTGGGCCACTGGGCCACTGGGCCACTGAGCCACTGGGCCTGGGCCACTGGGCCACTGGGCCCTGGGCCTGGGCCCTGGGCCACTGGGCCACTGGGCCACTGGGCCTGGGCCTGGGCCACTGGGCCACTGGGCCACTGGGCCTGGGCCACTGGGCCACTGGGCCACTGGGCCCTGGGCCACTGGGCCACTGGGCCTGGGCCCTGGGCCACTGGGCCACTGGGCCACTGGGCCACTGGGCCACTGGGCCACTGGGCCACTGGGCCACTGGGCCACAGGCCTGGGCCACTGGGGCCTGGGCCACTGGGCCTGGGCCTGGGCCACTGGGCCACTGGGCCTGGGCCACTGGGCCTGGGCCACAGGCCACTGGGCCACAGGCCTGGGCCACTGGGCCACTGGGCCACTGGGCCTGGGCCACTGGGCCACTGGGCCACTGGGCCTGGGCCACTGGGCCTGGGCCACTGGGCCACCAGGCCTGGGCCTGGGCCTGGGCCTGGGCCTGGGCCTGGGCCACTGGGCCACTGGGCCACTGGGCCTGGGCCACTGGGCCACTGGGCCACTGGGCCTGGGCCACTGGGCCTGGGCCACTGGGCCACTGGGCCCTGGGCCACTGGGCCTGGGCCACTGGGCCTGGGCCACTGGGCCACTGGGCCACTGGGCCTGGGCCACTGGGCCACTGGGCCACTGGGCCACTGGGCCTGGGCCACTGGGCCACTGGGCCCTGGGCCACAGGCCTGGGCCACTGGGCCACTGGGCCTGGGCCACTGGGCCTGGGCCTGGGCCACTGGGCCACTGGGCCACTGGGCCACTGGGCCTGGGCCTGGGCCACTGGGCCACTGGGCCTGGGCCACTGGGCCACTGGGCCACTGGGCCCTGGGCCTGGGCCACTGGGCCTGGGCCACTGGGCCACTGGGCCACTGAGCCACTGGGCCACTGGGCCACTGGGCCTGGGCCTGGGCCACTGGGCCTGGGCCTGGGCCACTGGGCCACTGGGCCTGGGCCACTGGGCCTGGGCCACTGAGCCTGGGCCTGGGCCTGGGCCTGGGCCACTGGGCCTGGGCCACTGGGCCACTGGGCCACTGGGCCTGGGCCACTGGGCCACTGGGCCACTGGGCCACTGGGCCACTGGGCCACTGGGCCTGGGCCACTGGGCCACTGGGCCTGGGCCACTGGGCCACTGGGCCTGGGCCACTGGGCCTGGGCCACTGGGCCACAGGCCACTGGGCCACACAGGCCACTGGGCCTGGGCCACTGGGCCACTGGGCCACTGGGCCTGGGCCACTGGGCCACTGGGCCACAGGCCTGGGCCACTGGGCCTGGGCCACTGGGCCACTGGGCCTGGGCCACTGGGCCACTGGGCCCTGGGCCACTGGGCCCTGGGCCTGGGCCTGGGCCACTGGGCCTGGGCCACTGGGCCTGGGCCACAGGCCTGGGCCACTGGGCCACTGGGCCACTGGGCCTGGGCCTGGGCCTGGGCCTGGGCCACTGGGCCCACTGGGCCACTGGGCCTGGGCCACTGGGCCACTGGGCCACTGGGCCTGGGCCTGGGCCACTGGGCCTGGGCCTGGGCCACCAGGCCTGGGCCTGGGCCACTGGGCCTGGGCCACTGGGCCACTGGGCCACTGGGCCACTGGGCCACTGGGCCACTGGGCCACTGGGCCACTGGGCCTGGGCCACTGGGCCACTGGGCCACAGGCCACTGGGCCCTGGGCCACTGGGCCACTGGGCCACTGGGCCTGGGCCTGGGCCTGGGCCTGGGCCACTGGGCCACTGGGCCTGGGCCACTGGGCCTGGGCCACTGGGCCACTGAGCCTGGGCCACTGGGCCTGGGCCACTGGGCCTGGGCCACTGGGCCTGGGCCACTGGGCCTGGGCCACTGGGCCACTGGGCCACTGGGCCTGGGCCTGGGCCACTGGGCCACTGGGCCTGGGCCTGGCCACTGGGCCACTGGGCCACTGGGCCACTGGGCCACAGGCCACTGGGCCACTGGGCCACTGGGCCTGGGCCCTGGGCCTGGGCCACTGGGCCACTGGGCCTGGGCCACTGGGCCACTGGGCCTGGGCCCTGGGCCTGGGCCACTGGGCCACTGGGCCACTGGGCCACTGGGCCACTGGGCCACTGGGCCTGGGCCACTGGGCCACTGGGCCTGGGCCACTGGGCCACTGGGCCTGGGCCTGGGCCACTGGGCCACTGGGCCTGGGCCACTGGGCCACTGGGCCACTGGGCCACTGGGCCACTGGGCCACTGGGCCACTGGGCCTGGGCCACTGGGCCACTGGGCCACTGGGCCACTGGGCCACTGGGCCCTGGGCCACTGGGCCTGGGCCCTGGGCCACTGGGCCACTGGGCCACTGGGCCACTGGGCCACTGGGCCACTGGGCCTGGGCCACTGGGCCACTGGGCCACTGGGCCTGGGCCACTGGGCCTGGGCCTGGGCCACTGGGCCACTGGGCCTGGGCCACTGGGCCTGGGCCACTGGGCCCTGGGCCACTGGGCCACTGGGCCACTGGGCCACTGGGCCCTGGGCCACTGGGCCACTGGGCCTGGGCCACTGGGCCTGGGCCACTGGGCCACTGGGCCTGGGCCACTGGGCCACTGGGCCACTGGGCCCTGGGCCTGGGCCACTGGGCCACTGGGCCTGGGCCACTGGGCCACTGGGCCTGGGCCACTGGGCCTGGGCCACTGGGCCACTGGGCCTGGGCCACAGGCCACTGGGCCACTGGGCCACTGGGCCACTGGGCCTGGGCCACTGGGCCACTGGGCCACTGGGCCTGGGCCACTGGGCCACTGGGCCACTGGGCCACTGGGCCACTGGGCCACTGGGCCTGGGCCTGGGCCTGGGCCACTGGGCCTGACTGGGCCACTGGGCCACTGGGCCTGGGCCACTGGGCCACTGGGCCCTGGGCCACTGGGCCACTGGGCCACTGGGCCACTGGGCCACTGGGCCTGGGCCTGGGCCACTGGGCCACTGGGCCCTGGGCCACTGGGCCTGGGCCACTGGGCCACTGGGCCACTGGGCCTGGGCCACTGGGCCACTGGGCCACTGAGCCACTGGGCCTGGGCCTGGGCCACTGGGCCTGGGCCACTGGGCCACTGGGCCTGGGCCTGGGCCACTGGGCCACTGAGCCTGGGCCTGGGCCACTGGGCCCTGGGCCACTGGGCCCTGGGCCACTGGGCCACTGGGCCTGGGCCTGGGCCACTGGGCCTGGGCCACTGGGCCACAGGCCTGGGCCACTGGGCCACTGGGCCTGGGCCACTGGGCCTGGGCCACTGGGCCTGGGCCACTGGGCCACTGGGCCACTGGGCCACTGGGCCACTGGGCCTGGGCCTGGGCCTGGGCCACAGGCCACTGGGCCACTGGGCCTGGGCCACTGGGCCACTGGGCCACTGGGCCACTGGGCCACTGGGCCTGGGCCTGGGCCACTGGGCCTGGGCCTGGGCCACTGGGCCTGGGCCTGGGCCACTGGGCCTGGGCCACTGGGCCCTGGGCCTGGGCCACTGGGCCACTGGGCCACTGGGCCACTGGGCCACTGGGCCACTGGGCCTGGGCCACTGGGCCACTGGGCCACTGGGCCTGGGCCACTGGGCCTGGGCCACTGGGCCTGGGCCACTGGGCCTGGGCCACTGGGCCACCAGGCCACTGGGCCACTGGGCCACTGGGCCACTGGGCCTGGGCCACTGGGCCACTGGGCCACTGGGCCTGGGCCACTGGGCCACTGGGCCTGGGCCACTGGGCCACTGGGCCACTGGGCCACTGGGCCTGGGCCAGGCCTGGGCCACTGGGCCTGGGCCACTGGGCCACTGGGCCACTGGGCCTGGGCCACAGGCCTGGGCCTGGGCCACTGGGCCACTGGGCCACTGGGCCACTGAGCCACTGGGCCACTGGGCCACTGGGCCACTGGGCCACTGGGCCTGGGCCACTGGGCCACTGGGCCACTGGGCCACTGGGCCTGGGCCAGGCCAGGCCTGGGCCACTGGGCCACTGGGCCACTGGGCCACTGGGCCACTGAGCCACTGGGCCCTGGGCCACTGGGCCACTGGGCCACTGGGCCTGGGCCTGGGCCACTGGGCCACTGGGCCTGGGCCACTGGGCCACTGGGCCACAGGCCTGGGGCCTGGGCCTGGGCCACTGGGCCACTGGGCCACTGGGCCACAGGCCACTGGGCCACTGGGCCACTGGGCCTGGGCCACTGGGCCTGGGCCACTGGGCCACTGGGCCTGGGCCTGGGCCACTGGGCCACTGGGCCCTGGGCCACTGGGCCTGGGCCACTGGGCCACTGGGCCTGGGGCCTGGGCCACTGCCTGGGCCTGGGCCTGGGCCACTGGGCCACTGGGCCACTGGGCCACTGGGCCACTGGGCCACTGGGCCACTGGGCCACTGGGCCTGGGCCACTGGGCCACTGGGCCACTGGGCCCTGGGCCACTGGGCCACTGGGCCTGGGCCACTGGGCCTGGGCCACTGGGCCACTGGGCCACTGGGCCACTGGGCCACTGGGCCACTGGGCCACTGGGCCTGGGCCTGGGCCACTGGGCCTGGGCCACTGGGCCACTGGGCCACTGGGCCACTGGGCCTGGGCCTGGGCCACTGGGCCACAGGCCACTGGGCCACTGGGCCTGGGCCTGGGCCACTGGGCCACTGGGCCACTGGGCCACTGGGCCACTGGGCCTGGGCCTGGGCCCACTGGGCCACTGGGCCACTGGGCCTGGGCCACTGGGCCTGGGCCACTGGGCCACTGGGCCTGGGCCACTGGGCCACTGGGCCTGGGCCTGGGCCTGGGCCACTGGGCCACTGGGCCTGGGCCTGGGCCACTGGGCCACTGGGCCAGGCCTGGGCCTGGGCCACTGGGCCACTGGGCCACTGGGCCTGGGCCACTGGGCCACTGGGCCTGGGCCTGGGCCTGGGCCACTGGGCCTGGGCCACTGGGCCACTGGGCCTGGGCCACTGGGCCTGGGCCACTGGGCCACTGGGCCACTGGGCCACTGGGCCTGGGCCACTGGGCCACTGGGCCACTGAGCCTGGGCCACTGGGCCTGGGCCTGGGCCTGGGCCACTGGGCCTGGGCCTGGGCCTGGGCCACTGGGCCACTGGGCCACTGGGCCACTGGGCCTGGGCCACTGGGCCACTGGGCCACTGGGCCTGGGCCACTGGGCCTGGGCCACTGGGCCACTGGGCCACTGGGCCACTGAGCCACTGGGCCTGGGCCACTGGGCCTGGGCCACTGGGCCTGGGCCACTGGGCCTGGGCCACTGGGCCACTGGGCCACTGAGCCACTGGGCCACTGGGCCACTGGGCCACTGGGCCTGGGCCTGGGCCACTGGGCCACTGGGCCACTGGGCCACTGGGCCTGGGCCCTGGGCCCTGGGCCACACAGGCCTGGGCCACTGGGCCTGGGCCACTGGGCCACTGGGCCCTGGGCCACTGGGCCACTGGGCCAGGCCTGGGCCTGGGCCACTGGGCCTGGGCCACTGGGCCACTGGGCCACTGGGCCTGGGCCACTGGCCTGGGCCACTGGGCCTGGGCCTGGGCCTGGGCCTGGGCCACTGGGCCCTGGGCCACTGGGCCACTGGGCCACTGAGCCTGGGCCAGGCCACTGGGCCTGGGCCACTGGGCCTGGGCCACTGGGCCTGGGCCTGGGCCACTGGGCCACTGGGCCTGGGCCTGGGCCACTGGGCCACTGGGCCCTGGGCCACTGGGCCACTGGGCCTGGGCCACTGGGCCACTGGGCCACTGGGCCTGGGCCACTGGGCCACTGGGCCACTGGGCCACTGGGCCTGGGCCACTGGGCCCTGGGCCTGGGCCACTGGGCCTGGGCCTGGGCCTGGGCCACTGGGCCACTGGGCCTGGGCCACTGGGCCACTGGGCCTGGGCCACTGGGCCTGGGCCACTGGGCCACTGGGCCTGGGCCACTGGGCCACTGGGCCTGGGCCACAGGCCACTGGGCCTGGGCCTGGGCCTGGGCCTGGGCCACTGGGCCTGGGCCACTGGGCCACTGGGCCACTGGGCCACTGGGCCTGGGCCACTGGGCCACTGGGCCACTGGGCCTGGGCCACTGGGCCACTGGGCCACAGGCCACAGGCCACTGGGCCACTGGGCCCTGGGCCTGGGCCTGGGCCACAGGCCCTGGGCCACTGGGCCACTGGGCCACTGGGCCACTGGGCCACTGGGCCACAGGCCTGGGCCACTGGGCCACTGGGCCACTGGGCCTGACTGGGCCACTGGGCCTGGGCCACTGGGCCACTGGGCCTGGGCCACTGGGCCTGGGCCACTGGGCCACTGGGCCACTGGGCCACTGGGCCTGGGCCTGGGCCACAGGCCTGGGCCTGGGCCACTGGGCCACTGGGCCACTGGGCCTGGGCCACTGGGCCACTGGGCCTGGGCCACTGGGCCACACAGGCCTGGGCCTGGGCCACTGGGCCTGGGCCTGGGCCACTGAGCCACTGGGCCACTGGGCCTGGGCCACTGGGCCACTGGGCCACTGGGCCTGGGCCTGGGCCTGGGCCACTGGGCCACTGGGCCACTGGGCCACTGGGCCACTGGGCCACTGGGCCTGGGCCACTGGGCCACTGGGCCACTGGGCCTGGGCCACTGGGCCACTGGGCCTGGGCCACTGGGCCACTGGGCCACTGGGCCACTGGGCCACAGGCCTGGGCCACTGGGCCACTGGGCCTGGGCCACTGGGCCACTGGGCCTGGGCCACTGGGCCACTGGGCCACTGGGCCACTGGGCCTGGGCCTGGGCCACTGGGCCTGGGCCAGGCCTGGGCCTGGGCCACTGGGCCACTGGGCCCTGGGCCACTGGGCCTGGGCCACAGGCCACTGGGCCACTGGGCCTGGGCCTGGGCCACTGGGCCACTGGGCCTGGGCCTGGGCCTGGGCCTGGGCCTGGGCCACTGGGCCACTGGGCCACTGGGCCTGGGCCACTGGGCCACTGGGCCACTGGGCCTGGGCCTGGGCCACTGGGCCACTGGGCCCTGGGCCACTGGGCCACAGGCCTGGGCCACTGGGCCTGGGCCACTGGGCCACTGGGCCTGGGCCTGGGCCTGGGCCACTGGGCCACTGGGCCACTGGGCCTGGGCCACTGGGCCACTGGGCCTGGGCCACTGGGCCACTGGGCCACTGGGCCTGGGCCACTGGGCCTGGGCCACTGGGCCACTGGGCCACTGGGCCTGGGCCTGGGCCACTGGGCCACTGGGCCACTGGGCCACTGGGCCTGGGCCACTGGGCCACTGGGCCTGGGCCACTGGGCCACTGGGCCACTGGGCCACTGGGCCTGGGCCACTGGGCCACTGGGCCTGGGCCACTGGGCCTGGGCCTGGGCCACTGGGCCACTGGGCCACTGGGCCTGGGCCACTGGGCCACAGGCCCTGGGCCCTGGGCCACTGGGCCACTGGGCCTGGGCCACTGGGCCTGGGCCACTGGGCCACTGGGCCTGGGCCACTGGGCCACTGGGCCTGGGCCACTGGGCCCACTGGGCCTGGGCCACTGGGCCACTGGGCCACAGGCCTGGGCCACTGGGCCTGGGCCACTGGGCCACTGGGCCACTGGGCCACTGGGCCACTGGGCCACTGGGCCTGGGCCACTGGGCCTGGGCCACTGGGCCTGGGCCACTGGGCCACTGGGCCACCAGGCCTGGGCCTGGGCCACTGGGCCACTGGGCCACTGGGCCACTGGGCCACTGGGCCACTGGGCCTGGGCCACTGGGCCACTGGGCCTGGGCCACTGGGCCTGGGCCACTGGGCCACTGGGCCACTGGGCCACTGGGCCACTGGGCCTGGGCCACTGGGCCTGGGCCACTGAGCCACTGGGCCACTGGGCCTGGGCCACTGGGCCACTGGGCCACTGGGCCACTGGGCCACTGGGCCTGGGCCACTGGGCCACTGGGCCTGGGCCACTGGGCCTGGGCCTGGGCCTGGGCCACTGGGCCACTGGGCCTGGGCCTGGGCCACTGGGCCACTGGGCCACTGGGCCCTGGGCCTGGGCCTGGGCCACTGGGCCTGGGCCACTGGGCCTGGGCCACTGGGCCACTGGGCCTGGGCCACTGGGCCACTGGGCCACTGGGCCTGGGCCACTGGGCCTGGGCCTGGGCCACTGGGCCAGGCCACTGGGCCTGGGCCACTGGGCCACTGGGCCTGGGCCTGGGCCACTGGGCCACAGGCCTGGGCCACTGGGCCACTGGGCCTGGGCCACTGGGCCTGGGCCACAGGCCACTGGGCCTGGGCCACTGGGCCTGGGCCTGGGCCTGGGCCACTGGGCCACAGGCCACTGGGCCACTGGGCCTGGGCCTGGGCCACTGGGCCTGGGCCTGGGCCACTGGGCCACTGGGCCACTGGGCCTGGGCCACTGGGCCTGGGCCACTGGGCCACTGAGCCTGGGCCACTGGGCCACTGGGCCACTGGGCCACTGGGCCTGGGCCACTGGGCCACTGGGCCACTGGGCCTGGGCCACTGGGCCACTGGGCCACACTGGGCCTGGGCCACTGGGCCTGGGCCACTGGGCCACTGGGCCACTGGGCCTGGGCCACTGGGCCACTGGGCCACTGGGCCTGGGCCACTGGGCCCTGGGCCTGGGCCACTGGGCCACTGGGCCTGGGCCTGGGCCTGGGCCACTGGGCCACTGGGCCACTGGGCCCTGGGCCACTGGGCCTGGGCCACTGGGCCACTGGGCCTGGGCCACTGGGCCACTGAGCCTGGGCCACTGGGCCACTGGGCCTGGGCCACTGGGCCACTGGGCCACTGGGCCACTGGGCCACTGGGCCCTGGGCCACAGGCCTGGGCCTGGGCCTGGGCCACTGGGCCTGGGCCTGGGCCACTGGGCCACTGGGCCACTGGGCCTGGGCCACTGGGCCACTGGGCCACTGGGCCACTGGGCCTGGGCCTGGGCCACTGGGCCACTGGGCCTGGGCCACTGGGCCACTGGGCCACTGGGCCTGGGCCACTGGGCCTGGGCCACTGGGCCTGGGCCACTGGGCCTGGGCCACTGGGCCTGGGCCACTGGGCCACACAGGCCTGGGCCACTGGGCCTGGGCCTGGGCCTGGGCCACTGGGCCACTGGGCCTGGGCCACTGGGCCTGGGCCTGGGCCACTGGGCCACTGGGCCACAGGCCACTGGGCCACTGGGCCACTGGGCCACTGGGCCTGGGCCACTGGGCCACTGGGCCTGGGCCACTGGGCCACTGGGCCACTGGGCCACTGGGCCACTGGGCCACTGGGCCTGGGCCTGGGCCACTGGGCCACTGGGCCACTGGGCCACAGGCCTGGGCCTGGGCCACTGGGCCACTGGGCCCTGGGCCACTGGGCCACTGGGCCACTGGGCCTGGGCCACTGGGCCTGGGCCCTGGGCCACTGGGCCACTGGGCCACTGGGCCTGGGCCACTGGGCCACTGGGCCTGGGCCACTGGGCCTGGGCCACTGGGCCTGGGCCACTGGGCCACTGGGCCACTGGGCCTGGGCCACTGGGCCTGGGCCTGGGCCTGGGCCTGGGCCACTGGGCCACTGGGCCACTGGGCCACTGGGCCTGGGCCTGGGCCACAGGCCACTGGGCCAGGCCTGGGCCTGGGCCACTGGGCCACTGGGCCTGGGCCACTGGGCCTGGGCCACTGGGCCACTGGGCCACTGGGCCTGGGCCACTGGGCCACTGGGCCACTGGGCCTGGGCCTGGGCCACTGGGCCTGGGCCTGGGCCTGGGCCACTGGGCCACTGGGCCAGGCCTGGGCCACTGGGCCACTGGGCCTGGGCCACTGGGCCTGGGCCACTGGGCCACTGGGCCTGGGCCACTGGGCCTGGGCCTGGGCCACTGGGCCACTGGGCCACTGGGCCTGGGCCACTGGGCCTGGGCCACTGGGCCACTGGGCCTGCACTGGGCCTGGGCCACTGAGGCCTGGGCCACTGGGCCTGGGCCACTGAGCCACTGGGCCTGGGCCTGGGCCACTGGGCCTGGGCCTGGGCCTGGGCCACAGGCCTGGGCCACTGGGCCACTGGGCCACTGGGCCTGGGCCTGGGCCACTGGGCCACTGGGCCTGGGCCACTGGGCCACTGGGCCACCAGGCCACTGGGCCTGGGCCACTGGGCCACAGGCCTGGGCCACTGGGCCACTGGGCCACTGGGCCTGGGCCACTGGGCCTGGGCCACTGGGCCTGGGCCACTGGGCCTGGGCCTGGGCCACTGGGCCTGGGCCTGGGCCACTGGGCCTGGGCCACTGGGCCACAGGCCACTGGGCCTGGGCCACTGGGCCACTGGGCCTGGGCCAGGCCCTGGGCCACTGGGCCTGGGCCACTGGGCCACAGGCCTGGGCCACTGGGCCTGGGCCACTGGGCCTGGGCCACTGGGCCACTGGGCCTGGGCCACTGGGCCTGGGCCACTGGGCCTGGGCCACTGGGCCACTGGGCCACTGGGCCACTGGGCCACTGGGCCACTGGGCCTGGGCCACTGGGCCTGGGCCTGGGCCCTGGGCCACTGGGCCTGGGCCACTGGGCCACTGGGCCACTGGGCCTGGGCCCTGGGCCACTGGGCCACTGGGCCACACAGGCCACTGGGCCTGGGCCACTGGGCCACTGGGCCTGGGCCTGGGCCACAGGCCACTGGGCCTGGGCCACTGGGCCACAGGCCTGGGCCACTGGGCCACTGGGCCACTGGGCCACTGGGCCACTGGGCCACTGGGCCTGGGCCACTGGGCCACTGGGCCACTGGGCCTGGGCCACTGGGCCACAGGCCACTGGGCCACTGGGCCACTGGGCCACTGGGCCTGGGCCACAGGCCACTGGGCCACTGGGCCACTGGGCCTGGGCCTGGGCCACTGGGCCACTGGGCCTGGGCCTGGGCCACTGGGCCTGGGCCACACAGGCCACTGGGCCTGGGCCACTGGGCCTGGGCCACTGGGCCTGGGCCTGGGCCTGGGCCTGGGCCACTGGGCCACTGGGCCTGGGCCTGGGCCACTGGGCCTGGGCCACTGGGCCACTGGGCCTGGGCCTGGGCCACTGGGCCACTGGGCCACTGGGCCACTGGGCCACTGGGCCCTGGGCCTGGGCCACTGGGCCACTGGGCCACTGGGCCACTGGGCCACTGGGCCTGGGCCACTGGGCCACTGGGCCACAGGCCTGGGCCACTGGGCCACTGGGCCACTGGGCCTGGGCCACTGGGCCACTGGGCCTGGGCCTGGGCCACTGGGCCACTGGGCCACAGGCCTGGGCCACTGGGCCACTGGGCCTGGGCCTGGGCCTGGGCCACTGGGCCTGGGCCTGGGCCTGGGCCACTGGGCCTGGGCCACTGGGCCACTGGGCCACTGGGCCTGGGCCACTGGGCCACTGGGCCACTGGGCCTGGGCCTGGGCCACTGGGCCACTGGGCCTGGGCCTGGGCCACTGGGCCTGGGCCCTGGGCCACTGGGCCACTGGGCCACTGGGCCCTGGGCCACTGGGCCACTGGGCCTGGGCCTGGGCCACTGGGCCACTGGGCCACTGGGCCTGGGCCACTGGGCCACTGGGCCACTGGGCCTGGGCCACTGGGCCTGGGCCACTGGGCCACTGGGCCTGGGCCACTGGGCCACTGGGCCACTGGGCCTGGGCCACTGGGCCACTGGGCCACTGGGCCTGGGCCACTGGGCCTGGGCCACTGGGCCACTGGGCCACAGGCCACTGGGCCACTGGGCCACTGGGCCTGGGCCACTGGGCCACTGGGCCTGGGCCACTGGGCCTGGGCCTGGGCCTGGGCCACTGGGCCACTGGGCCTGGGCCACTGGGCCACTGGGCCTGGGCCTGGGCCACTGGGCCACTGGGCCACTGGGCCACTGGGCCTGGGCCTGGGCCACTGGGCCACTGGCCACTGGGCCTGGGCCACTGGGCCACTGGGCCTGGGCCACTGGGCCTGGGCCACTGGGCCTGGGCCACTGGGCCACTGGGCCTGGGCCACTGGGCCCTGGGCCTGGGCCTGGGCCACTGGGCCACTGGGCCACTGGGCCACTGGGCCTGGGCCTGGGCCACTGGGCCACAGGCCACTGGGCCCTGGGCCACTGGGCCTGGGCCACTGGGCCACTGGGCCTGGGCCACTGGGCCCTGGGCCACTGGGCCTGGGCCACTGGGCCTGGGCCACTGGGCCTGGGCCACTGGGCCACTGGGCCTGGGCCACTGGGCCTGGGCCACTGGGCCTGGGCCACTGGGCCACTGGGCCTGGGCCACTGGGCCTGGGCCACTGGGCCACTGGGCCTGGGCCTGGGCCACTGGGCCACTGGGCCTGGGCCTGGGCCTGGGCCACCAGGCCTGGGCCACTGGGCCACTGGGCCTGGGCCTGGGCCTGGGCCACAGGCCTGGGCCACTGGGCCTGGGCCTGGGGCCTGGGCCACTGGGCCACTGGGCCTGGGCCTGGGCCTGGGCCACTGGGCCTGGGCCTGGGCCTGGGCCACTGGGCCACTGGGCCACTGGGCCACAGGCCTGGGCCTGGGCCACTGGGCCTGGGCCACTGGGCCACTGGGCCTGGGCCTGGGCCTGGGCCACTGGGCCACTGGGCCTGGGCCACTGGGCCTGGGCCCTGGGCCTGGGCCTGGGCCACTGGGCCACTGGGCCACTGGGCCACTGGGCCACTGGGCCACTGGGCCACTGGGCCCTGGGCCACTGGGCCTGGGCCACAGGCCTGGGCCTGGGCCACTGGGCCACTGGGCCTGGGCCACTGGGCCTGGGCCTGGGCCTGGGCCACTGGGCCACTGGGCCACTGGGCCACTGGGCCTGGGCCACTGGGCCTGGGCCTGGGCCACTGGGCCACTGGGCCTGGGCCACTGGGCCTGGGCCACTGGGCCTGGGCCACTGGGCCTGGGCCTGGGCCACTGGGCCTGGGCCACTGGGCCACTGGGCCACAGGCCTGGGCCACTGGGCCTGGGCCTGGGCCACTGGGCCACTGGGCCTGGGCCACTGGGCCTGGGCCACTGGGCCACTGGGCCACAGGCCTGGGCCTGGGCCTGGGCCACTGGGCCACTGGGCCTGGGCCACTGGGCCTGGGCCTGGGCCACTGGGCCTGGGCCACTGGGCCACTGGGCCTGGGCCTGGGCCTGGGCCACTGGGCCACTGGGCCTGGGCCAGGCCACTGGGCCACTGGGCCACTGGGCCACTGGGCCTGGGCCACTGGGCCACTGGGCCACTGGGCCTGGGCCTGGGCCACTGGGCCACTGGGCCTGGGCCACAGGCCACTGGGCCTGGGCCACTGGGCCTGGGCCTGGGCCACTGGGCCACTGGGCCACTGGCCTGCCTGGGCCTGGGCCTGGGCCACTGGGCCACTGGGCCTGGGCCACTGGGCCTGGGCCACTGGGCCTGGGCCACTGGGCCACTGGGCCACTGGGCCACTGGGCCACTGGGCCTGGGCCACTGGGCCACTGGGCCACTGGGCCTGGGCCTGGGCCACTGGGCCTGGGCCACTGGGCCTGGGCCACTGGGCCACTGGGCCACTGGGCCCTGGGCCTGGGCCACTGGGCCACTGAGCCACTGGGCCACTGGGCCACTGGGCCCTGGGCCACAGGCCTGGGCCACTGGGCCACTGGGCCACTGGGCCTGGGCCTGGGCCACTGGGCCACTGGGCCTGGGCCTGGGCCACTGGGCCTGGGCCTGGGCCACTGGGCCTGGGCCACTGGGCCACTGGGCCACAGGCCACTGGGCCACTGGGCCACTGGGCCTGGGCCACTGGGCCACTGGGCCACTGGGCCTGGGCCTGGGCCACTGGGCCTGGGCCTGGGCCACAGGCCACTGGGCCTGGGCCTGGGCCACAGGCCACTGGGCCACTGGGCCACTGGGCCACTGGGCCTGGGCCACTGGGCCACTGGGCCACTGGGCCTGGGCCACTGGGCCACTGGGCCTGGGCCACTGGGCCTGGGCCACTGGGCCTGGGCCACTGGGCCTGGGCCACTGGGCCACTGGGCCACTGGGCCTGGGCCACTGGGCCACTGGGCCACTGGGCCCTGGGCCTGGGCCACTGGGCCACTGGGCCACTGGGCCCTGGGCCTGGGCCACTGGGCCACTGGGCCTGGGCCACTGGGCCACTGGGCCACTGGGCCTGGGCCACTGGGCCTGGGCCTGGGCCACTGGGCCACTGGGCCACAGGCCTGGGCCACTGGGCCACTGGGCCACTGGGCCTGGGCCTGGGCCTGGGCCACTGGGCCACTGGGCCACTGGGCCACTGGGCCACTGGGCCACTGGCCTGGGCCTGGGCCTGGGCCACTGGGCCACTGGGCCACTGGGCCTGGGCCACTGGGCCTGGGCCTGGGCCTGGGCCTGGGCCTGGGCCACTGGGCCACTGGGCCACTGGGCCACTGGGCCTGGGCCACTGGGCCACTGGGCCACTGGGCCACTGGGCCTGGGCCACTGGGCCACTGGGCCTGGGCCTGGGCCACTGGGCCTGGGCCACTGGGCCACAGGCCACTGGGCCTGGGCCTGGGCCACTGGGCCACTGGGCCACTGGGCCTGGGCCACTGGGCCAGGCCACTGGGCCACTGGGCCTGGGCCTGGGCCACTGGGCCACTGGGCCACTGGGCCACACAGGCCACTGGGCCTGGGCCACTGGGCCACTGGGCCCTGGGCCACTGGGCCTGGGCCACTGGGCCTGGGCCTGGGCCACTGGGCCCTGGGCCACTGGGCCACTGGGCCACTGGGCCACTGGGCCCTGGGCCACCAGGCCTGGGCCACTGGGCCACTGGGCCTGGGCCCTGGGCCACTGGGCCTGGGCCACTGGGCCACTGGGCCACTGGGCCACTGGGCCTGGGCCACTGGGCCTGGGCCTGGGCCTGGGCCACTGGGCCTGGGCCACTGGGCCACTGGGCCACTGGGCCTGGGCCACTGGGCCTGGGCCACTGGGCCACTGGGCCACTGGGCCACTGGGCCACTGGGCCACTGGGCCTGGGCCTGGGCCACTGGGCCACAGGCCACTGGGCCTGGGCCACTGGGCCTGGGCCACTGGGCCACTGGGCCTGGGCCACTGGGCCACTGGGCCTGGGCCACTGGGCCACTGGGCCACTGGGCCTGGGCCACTGGGCCTGGGCCTGGGCCACTGGGCCACTGGGCCACTGGGCCACTGGGCCACTGGGCCTGGGCCACTGGGCCTGGGCCACTGGGCCACAGGCCTGGGCCACTGGGCCACTGGGCCACTGGGCCTGGGCCCTGGGCCCTGGGCCACTGGGCCACTGGGCCTGGGCCACAGGCCACTGGGCCACTGGGCCACTGGGCCACTGGGCCTGGGCCTGGGCCTGGGCCACTGGGCCTGGGCCACTGGGCCACTGGGCCTGGGCCACTGGGCCACTGGGCCACTGGGCCTGGGCCACTGGGCCTGGGCCCTGGGCCTGAGCCTGGGCCACTGGCCCTGGGCCACTGGGCCACTGGGCCACTGGGCCACTGGGCCACTGGGCCACTGGGCCACAGGCCTGGGCCACTGGGCCACAGGCCACTGGGCCACTGGGCCACTGGGCCTGGGCCACTGGGCCACTGGGCCCTGGGCCACTGGGCCACTGGGCCTGGGCCACTGGGCCACTGGGCCACTGGGCCTGGGCCACTGGGCCACTGGGCCACTGGGCCACTGGGCCACTGGGCCACTGGGCCACTGGGCCACTGGGCCACTGGGCCACTGGGCCCTGGGCCACTGGGCCACTGGGCCACTGGGCCAGGCCTGGGCCACTGGGCCTGGGCCACTGGGCCACTGGGCCACTGGGCCACAGGCCTGGGCCTGGGCCTGGGCCTGGGCCTGGGCCACTGGGCCACTGGGCCACTGGGCCCACTGGGCCACAGGCCACTGGGCCACTGGGCCTGGGCCTGGGCCTGGGCCACTGGGCCCTGGGCCACTGGGCCACTGGGCCACTGAGCCTGGGCCTGGGCCTGGGCCACTGGGCCTGGGCCTGGGCCACTGGGCCACTGGGCCTGGGCCTGGGCCTGGGCCACTGGGCCACTGGGCCACTGGGCCACTGGGCCACTGGGCCTGGGCCACTGGGCCACTGGGCCACAGGCCTGGGCCACTGGGCCTGGGCCTGGGCCACTGGGCCTGGGCCACTGGGCCTGGGCCACAGGCCACAGGCCACTGGGCCACTGGGCCACAGGCCTGGGCCACTGGGCCTGGGCCTGGGCCACTGGGCCACTGGGCCTGGGCCACTGGGCCTGGGCCACTGGGCCTGGGCCTGGGCCACTGGGCCACTGGGCCACAGGCCTGGGCCACTGGGCCACTGGGCCACAGGCCTGGGCCTGGGCCTGGGCCACTGGGCCTGGGCCACTGGGCCACTGGGCCCTGGGCCTGGGCCTGGGCCACTGGGCCACTGGGCCACAGGCCACTGGGCCTGGGCCACTGGGCCTGGGCCTGGGCCTGGGCCACTGGGCCACTGGGCCTGGGCCACTGGGCCACAGGCCTGGGCCTGGGCCACTGGGCCACTGGGCCACTGGGCCTGGGCCACTGGGCCTGGGCCACTGGGCCACTGGGCCACTGGGCCACTGGGCCTGGGCCACTGGGCCTGGGCCACTGGGCCTGGGCCACTGGGCCTGGGCCTGGGCCACTGGGCCACTGGGCCTGGGCCACTGGGCCACTGGGCCACTGAGCCTGGGCCTGGGCCACTGGGCCACTGGGCCTGGGCCACTGGGCCTGGGCCACTGGGCCACTGGGCCTGGGCCACTGGGCCACTGGGCCTGGGCCACTGGGCCACTGGGCCACTGGGCCCTGGGCCACTGGGCCACTGGGCCTGGGCCTGGGCCACTGGGCCACTGGGCCTGGGCCACTGGGCCACTGGGCCTGGGCCACTGGGCCCACAGGCCTGGGCCTGGGCCACTGGGCCACTGGGCCACTGGGCCACTGGGCCACTGGGCCACTGGGCCACTGGGCCTGGGCCACTGGGCCACTGGGCCACTGGGCCACTGGGCCTGGGCCACTGGGCCTGGGCCACTGGGCCACTGGGCCTGGGCCACTGGGCCTGGGCCTGGGCCACAGGCCCTGGGCCACTGGGCCACTGGGCCTGGGCCTGGGCCTGGGCCTGGGCCACTGGGCCTGGGCCACTGGGCCACTGGGCCACTGGGCCACAGGCCACTGGGCCAGGCCACTGGGCCTGGGCCTGGGCCACTGGGCCACTGGGCCCTGGGCCACTGGGCCTGGGCCTGGGCCACTGGGCCACTGGGCCTGGGCCTGGGCCACTGGGCCACTGGGCCTGGGCCACTGGGCCACTGGGCCTGGGCCTGGGCCTGGGCCACAGGCCACTGGGCCACTGGGCCACTGGGCCACTGGGCCTGGGCCACTGGGCCACTGGGCCACTGGGCCACTGGGCCACTGGGCCACCAGGCCTGGGCCACTGGGCCACTGGGCCTGGGCCTGGGCCTGGGCCTGGGCCACTGAGCCTGGGCCACTGGGCCACTGGGCCTGGGCCACTGGGCCACTGGGCCACTGGGCCTGGGCCACTGGGCCTGGGCCACTGGGCCTGGGCCCTGGGCCACTGGGCCACTGGGCCACTGGGCCACAGGCCACTGGGCCACTGGGCCTGGGCCACTGGGCCACTGGGCCTGGGCCACTGGGCCTGGGCCACTGGGCCACTGGGCCCTGGGCCTGGGCCTGGGCCACTGGGCCACTGGGCCACTGGGCCTGGGCCACTGGGCCTGGGCCTGGGCCACAGGCCACTGGGCCTGGGCCACTGGGCCTGGGCCTGGGCCTGGGCCTGGGCCTGGGCCACTGGGCCTGGGCCTGGGCCTGGGCCACTGGGCCACTGAGCCTGGGCCTGGGCCACTGGGCCACAGGCCTGGGCCACTGGGCCACTGGGCCACTGGGCCACTGGGCCTGGGCCACTGGGCCACTGGGCCTGGGCCTGGGCCTGGCCACCAGGCCACTGGGCCACAGGCCTGGGCCACAGGCCACTGGGCCTGGGCCACTGGGCCTGGGCCACAGGCCTGGGCCACTGGGCCACTGGGCCACTGGGCCACTGGGCCTGGGCCTGGGCCACTGGGCCACTGGGCCACTGGGCCTGGGCCCTGGGCCACTGGGCCTGGGCCACTGGGCCTGGGCCTGGGCCTGGGCCACTGGGCCACTGGGCCACAGGCCTGGGCCACTGGGCCCACTGGGCCTGGGCCTGGGCCTGGGCCACTGGGCCACTGGGCCTGGGCCTGGGCCACTGGGCCACTGGGCCACTGGGCCTGGGCCTGGGCCTGGGCCACAGGCCACTGGGCCACTGGGCCTGGGCCTGGGCCACTGGGCCACTGGGCCACTGGGCCACTGGGCCACTGGGCCACAGGCCACTGGGCCTGGGCCACTGGGCCACTGGGCCTGGGCCACTGGGCCACAGGCCAGGCCTGGGCCTGGGCCTGGGCCTGGGCCTGGGCCACTGGGCCTGGGCCTGGGCCACTGGGCCTGGGCCTGGGCCACTGGGCCACTGGGCCACTGAGCCTGGGCCAGGCCACTGGGCCTGGGCCACTGGGCCTGGGCCACAGGCCACTGGGCCACTGGGCCTGGGCCACAGGCCTGGGCCACTGGGCCACTGGGCCTGGGCCTGGGGCCTGGGCCACTGGCCTGGCCACTGGGCCACTGGGCCACTGGGCCTGGGCCTGGGCCACTGGGCCACTGGGCCACAGGCCTGGGCCACTGGGGCCTGGGCCTGAGCCTGGGCCACTGGGCCACTGGGCCAGGCCTGGGCCACTGGGCCTGGGCCTGGGCCACTGGGCCACCACTGGGCCACTGGGCCTGGGCCACTGGGCCTGGGCCACTGGGCCACACAGGCCACTGGGCCACTGGGCCACAGGCCACTGGGCCTGGGCCACTGGGCCACTGGGCCACTGGGCCTGGGCCACAGGCCTGGGCCACAGGCCACTGGGCCTGGGCCACTGGGCCACTGGGCCACTGGGCCACTGGGCCTGGGCCCTGGGCCACTGGGCCACTGGGCCACTGGGCCACAGGCCACTGGGCCTGGGCCACTGGGCCTGGGCCAGGC
Source organism: Solanum pinnatisectum (assembly GCA_035578085.1). Taxonomy (NCBI): domain Eukaryota; kingdom Viridiplantae; phylum Streptophyta; class Magnoliopsida; order Solanales; family Solanaceae; genus Solanum; species Solanum pinnatisectum. The sequence goes on along the minus strand of CM069085.1, from coordinate 44,339,620 downwards.
CTGGGCCACTGGGCCTGGCCTGGGCCTGGGCCTGGGCCTGGGCCTGGGCCACTGGGCCACAGGCCCTGGGCCTGGGCCACTGGGCCAGGCCACTGGGCCACAGGCCTGGGCCTGGGCCTGGGCCTGGGCCTGGGCCTGGGCCTGGGCCACTGGGCCACTGGGCCTGGGCCACCAGGCCACTGGGCCACTGGGCCTGGGCCTGGGCCTGGGCCACTGGGCCACAGCCACTGGGCCACTGGGCCTGGGCCTGGGCCACTGGGCCACTGGGCCACTGGGCCACTGGGCCCTGGGCCACTGGGCCACCACAGGCCACTGGGCCACTGAGCCACTGGGCCACTGGGCCTGGGCCTGGGCCACTGGGCCACTGGGCCTGGGCCTGGGCCACTGGGCCACTGGGCCACTGGGCCTGGGCCACTGGGCCACTGGGCCACAGGCCACTGGGCCACTGGGCCTGGGCCACTGGGCCTGGGCCACTGAGCCTGGGCCACACAGGCCACACAGGCCTGGGCCTGGGCCTGGGCCACTGGGCCACTGGGCCTGGGCCTGGGCCTGGGCCACTGGGCCACTGGGCCACTGGGCCCTGGGCCACTGGGCCACTGGGCCACTGGGCCTGGGCCACAGGCCACTGGGCCTGGGCCACTGGGCCTGGGCCTGGGCCACTGGGCCACTGGGCCACTGGGCCACTGGGCCTGGGCCTGGGCCTGGGCCACAGGCCACTGGGCCACTGGGCCACTGGGCCACTGGGCCTGGGCCACTGGGCCACTGGGCCTGGGCCTGGGCCACCACAGGCCACAGGCCTGGGCCACTGGGCCTGGGCCACTGGGCCACTGGGCCTGGGCCTGGGCCTGGGCCACTGGGCCTGGGCCTGGGCCACTGGGCCACTGGGCCACACAGGCCACTGGGCCTGGGCCACTGGGCCACTGGGCCTGGGCCTGGGCCTGGGCCACTGGGCCACAGGCCTGGGCCTGGGCCTGGGCCACTGGGCCCCACAGGCCACTGGGCCACTGGGCCTGGGCCACTGGGCCCTGGGCCACTGGGCCTGGGCCTGGGCCACTGGGCCACTGGGCCACTGGGCCTGGGCCACTGGGCCTGGGCCACTGGGCCTGGGCCACTGGGCCCTGGGCCACAGGCCTGGGCCTGGGCCACTGGGCCTGGGCCACTGGGCCTGGGCCTGGGCCACTGGGCCACAGGCCACTGGGCCTGGGCCACTGGGCCACTGGGCCTGGGCCACTGGGCCTGGGCCACTGGGCCCAGGCCTGGGCCTGGGCCACTGGGCCACAGGCCTGGGCCACTGGGCCTGGGCCTGGGCCTGGGCCACTGGGCCTGGGCCACACAGGCCTGGGCCACTGGGCCACTGAGCCTGGGCCACTGGGCCACACAGGCCACTGGGCCTGGGCCACTGGGCCTGGGCCTGGGCCACTGGGCCACTGGGCCTGGGCCACTGGGCCTGGGCCACACAGGCCACTGGGCCTGGGCCACTGGGCCTGGGCCTGGGCCACTGGGCCACTGGGCCTGGGCCTGGGCCACTGGGCCTGGGCCACTGGGCCTGGGCCTGGGCCTGGGCCTGGGCCACTGGGCCTGGGCCTGGGCCACTGGGCCTGGGCCACTGGGCCACTGGGCCTGGGCCACTGGGCCTGGGCCTGGGCCACAGGCCACTGGGCCTGGGCCACTGGGCCACTGGGCCTGGGCCACTGGGCCACAGGCCACTGGGCCACAGGCCTGGGCCACTGGGCCACTGGGCCACAGGCCTGGGCCACTGGGCCTGGGCCTGGGCCTGGGCCTGGGCCACTGGGCCACTGGGCCACAGGCCACTGGGCCTGGGCCTGGGCCTGGGCCTGGGCCACTGGGCCTGGGCCTGGGCCACTGGGCCTGGGCCACTGGGCCTGGGCCACTGGGCCACTGGGCCTGGGCCTGGGCCACTGGGCCACTGGGCCACTGGGCCACTGGGCCACTGACACAGGCCACTGGGCCACTGGGCCTGGGCCTGGGCCACTGAGCCACTGGGCCACTGGGCCCACTGGGCCTGGGCCTGGGCCACTAGGCCACTGGGCCACTGGGCCACTGGGCCACTGGGCCTGGGCCACTGGGCCACTGGGCCACTGGGCCTGGGCCTGGGCCACAGGCCTGGGCCTGGGCCTGGGCCTGGGCCTGGGCCTGGGCCTGGGCCACTGGGCCACAGGCCTGGCCACTGGGCCACTGGGCCACTGGGCCTGGGCCACTGGGCCACTGGGCCACTGGGCCACTGGGCCAGGCCACAGGCCTGGGCCTGGGCCTGGGCCACTGGGCCACTGGGCCTGGGCCACTGGGCCACTGGGCCACTGGGCCACTGGGCCTGGGCCACTGGGCCTGGGCCACTGGGCCAGCCACTGGGCCTGGGCCACAGGCCACTGGGCCACTGGGGCCTGGGCCTGGGCCTGGGCCACTGGGCCACAGGCCACTGGGCCTGGGCCTGGGCCACTGGGCCTGGGCCACTGGGCCTGGGCCACTGGGCCAGGCCACTGGGCCACTGAGGCCTGGGCCACTGGGCCACTGGGCCACTGGGCCTGGGCCTGGGCCACAGGCCACTGGGCCACTGGGCCACTGGGCCTGGGCCACTGGGCCTGGGCCACTGGCCTGGGCCACAGGCCACTGGGCCAAGGCCACTGGGCCTGGGCCACTGGGCCTGGGCCTGGGCCACTGGGCCACTGGGCCACTGGGCCACCAGGCCACTGGGCCACTGGGCCTGGGCCACTGGGCCACTGGGCCACACAGGCCTGGGCCACACAGGCCACTGGGCCACTGGGCCTGGGCCACTGGGCCACTGGGCCACTCAGGCCCTGGGCCTGGGCCACTGGGCCACAGGCCACAGGCCTGGGCCTGGGCCACTGGGCCCTGGGCCACTGGGCCACTGGGCCTGGGCCACTGGGCCACTGGGCCACAGGCCACTGGGCCTGGGCCACTGGGCCACTGGGCCTGGGCCACTGGGCCACTGGGCCACTGGGCCTGGGCCACTGGGCCACTGGGCCACTGGGCCACTGGGCCACAGGCCTGGGCCACTGGGCCTGGGCCACTGGGCCTGGGCCACAGGCCTGGGCCTGGGCCTGGGCCACTGGGCCTGGGCCACTGGGCCACTGGGCCACTGGGCCTGGGCCACTGGGCCACAGGCCTGGGCCACTGGGCCACTGGGCCTGGGCCTGGGCCACTGGGCCTGGGCCACAGGCCACTGGGCCTGGGCCACTGGGCCACAGGCCACTGGGCCACTGGGCCTGGGCCACTGGGCCACTGGGCCACTGGGCCTGGGCCACTGGGCCACAGGCCACTGGGCCACAGGCCTGGGCCTGGGCCACTGGGCCACTGGGCCTGGGCCACTGAGCCACCTGGGCCACTGGGCCACAGGCCACTGGGCCACTGGGCCACTGGGCCTGGGCCACTGGGCCACTGGGCCACTGGGCCACTGGGCCTGGGCCTGGGCCACTGGGCCACTGGGCCTGGGCCACTGGGCCACTGGGCCACTGGGCCACTGGGCCACTGGGCCACTGGGCCTGGGCCACACTGGGCCCTGGGCCACTGGGCCTGGGCCTGGGCCTGGGCCACTGGGCCACTGGGCCACTGGGCCTGGGCCACTGGGCCTGGGCCACTGGGCCACACTGGGCCACTGGGCCTGGGCCTGGGCCACTGGGCCACTGGGCCACTGGGCCACTGGGCCACTGGGCCACTGGGCCTGGGCCACTGGGCCACTGGGCCACACAGGCCACTGGGCCACTGGGCCACTGGGCCTGGGCCACAGGCCACTGGGCCACAGCACTGGGCCTGGGCCTGGGCCACTGGGCCTGGGCCACTGGGCCACTGGGCCACTGGGCCTGGGCCACTGGGCCACTGGGCCACTGGGCCACTGGGCCACTGGGCCACACAGGCCACTGGGCCTGGGCCTGGGCCACTGGGCCACTGGGCCACTGGGCCTGGGCCACTGGGCCACTGGGCCACAGGCCACTGGGCCCACAGGCCACTGGGCCACTGGGCCTGGGCCACACAGGCCTGGGCCACTGGGCCACTGGGCCTGGGCCACTGGGCCTGGGCCACTGGGCCACTGGGCCACTGGGCCACTGGCCTGGGCCTGGGCCTGGGCCTGGGCCACTGGGCCTGGGCCACTGGGCCTGGGCCACTGGCCACTGGGCCACTGGGCCACTGGGCCTGGGCCACAGGCCTGGGCCACTGGGCCTGGGCCTGGGCCTGGGCCACTGGGCCACTGGCCACTGGGCCTGGCCACTGGGCCACAGGCCACTGGGCCACTGGGCCTGGGCCACTGGGCCACCAGGCCACTGGGCCTGGGCCACTGGGCCACTGGGCCACAGGCCACTGGGCCACTGGGCCACAGGCCACTGGGCCACTGGGCCACAGCCACTGGGCCACTGGGCCACTGAGCCTGGGCCACTGGGCCAGGCCAGGCCACTGGCCACAGACCTGGGCCACTGGGCCACTGGGCCACACTGGGCCTGGGCCACTGGGCCTGGGCCACTGGGCCACTGGGCCACTGGGCCACTGAGCCTGGGCCTGGGCCACTGAGCCACTGGGCCTGGGCCACAGGCCACAGCCTGGGCCACTGGGCCACTGGGCCTGGGCCTGGGCCACAGGCCTGGGCCACTGGGCCTGGGCCACAGGCCACTGGGCCACACAGGCCACACTGGGCCTGGGCCACTGGGCCACTGGGCCACTGAGGCCACTGGGCCACTGGGCCACAGGCCTGGGCCACTGGGCCACTGGGCCACTGGGCCTGGGCCACAGCCACTGGGCCTGGGCCACAGGCCTGGGCCACTGGGCCTGGGCCACTGGGCCACTGGGCCCTGGGCCACTGGGCCACAGGCCACTGAACCACAAACCACAAACCTGACCACTAAACCACAAACCACAAACCACAAACCACTAAACCTAAACCTAAACCACACAAACCACTAAACCTAAACCTAAACCTGCCACTAAACCACAGAGGCCTCATTTTTCCAAAATTATTTAGGGATGCACTGTTAAGACCTTAGCTATGGAGCAGTTGGCCTTACGTGGACAAAGCGACCCGTTTGAAGGTCAAACAAGCCCGGGCGAATCGTCGATCTTAGCTATAAGTCGGGTTGCTCTCTCGTCCAATTTAGCCCATTTTCAAGGTCAAACGAGTCTCGGAGAATGTAAACCCCATATTTTACCAATTTTTGTGTGCTATATTCCATGTATTTTTTGGTGATCTGGAATTTCGACCTCATTTTTTATGAAATTTTTCATGGACGTCCATTAAGACCTTAGCTATGAAGCAAGTTGGCCCTCACGGCCAAAACAACCCATTTTCAAGGTCAAATGAGCCTAGGCGAGTAAACCCCATTATAATGATCTTCGTGTGCTTAGTCCTTGTATTTTTAGTGATTCGAATTTGATCTCATTTTTGCCAAAACTTTTCATGTATATACGTAAAGACCTTGGGTAGCTATATATATTTTAAGACTTATCTAGTGAATTTTGTGGGGTTGGAAGACTTGGAACATTAGAACTTTAATTAACCTTTTCTTCATCAAAATCACAAAAAGAACCTTGGGCTTTTGGCTGGAATTCGATACAACCACTGTTTTTGGTAAGTGCTGAAAGTTGTCTTTATAGTTGAGTGGTAGTGTTTGGTAAATTGTGTATATCTTGTGATCTGAAATCCATTTTGGGTGAATAAATATGTTTTTGGAAAGCTGATTCATGTACCTACAACTCTTATGTTTATGTGAAAGTCTGATTTAGCTGTTATGGATGTGAAAACTGGGACGCAACACATGACAAGTTCTGTCCAGATTTCTCTGTTGTTGTAGCTGAGTAGGTTGTGTTACGTTTAGAATATCTCGTTCTGTATAACTCCGTTTTGGGTGAATAAATATTTTTTGGAAGGCTGATTCATGTATCTACAACTCTTATGTTTATGTGAAAGTCTAATCTAGCTGTTATGGATGGGAAATATGGGACGCAACACAGGACAAGTGTTGTCAGATTTCGAGTTTAGAATTTTAGTAGGAACCACTGTTAGTGTATTGATGATATCTTTTTGTACAAAATGTATTTTTCAGTGATTCTTATTGTGTTGCAATCTTAAGAGATGTATATACAACTTTCATGAAGGTTACAAAACCTATTTTTGCTGATTTCCTGTTCAAATTTAAGTTGCAACATGGGGTTCTAAACTGTCTAGAATCACTGTTTTGAGAACAAAATTTTATGCTGTGTAATTGGAGCTTACTTATGATGATAATCCTGTTTTATTTTGATATTATTGAGATATTAGGAATTAAAGAAGTTATTTAATTTCATTTTTAAGGTTGTATAGACTTGTGAACAAGTTGAGAAACTTGATACGTTGGTTGGTCTCCAGTTTGAGCTTGCGAAGTTTATTGGACTATTGCTACGCTAAAGTATTGAGGTTTGTGTATAAACTTGTACTTGCACTCTTGTAACGGCTGGTATATATGAAATTTGATCTTGATACCTCAGCTACCTCTTGTCCCTTTGCATTGTCTTGTTGGTATGATGCTTGTGTAACTCGTCCATATAGGATTATTTGATCACTTGGCACTCTTGTTGGGACTATGTCCTTCTTGTAGGCTGTGGCTTTGTCACTATTGGCGGGCCTCTTGATTCGGATCGTTTGCCATCTTGACTCTGGATTTGTAGTTCGTCTTAGGAATGGAAGTTATCCATTTTAAGTACAAACTAAAGCCATTTTTAATATGGTTCTTGGTTTCTCTCTGATACGGCTTGTCCTTCGTCTGAGGGCTTGGTCCTTCTTGATGAGGCTTGGTCCTTCTTGATCTGAGCGACAACCGCTTGATACTTGCTTGTGCGAGTGTGATGACATGGAAGTGTATATGGGGCGAGCCTTGCTATTGAAATTATTGGAAAATGGTGCTATGAGCCCCAAAGTAGGTAAACCCCCCATTTTCGAATTTTCATGTTCTATAGTTCTCCATCTTTTTTGGTGATTAAGAATTCCGACTTTATTTTATTGAAATTTTTCATGGGCGTCCGTTAAGACCTTAGCTATAGAGCTAGTTGGCGTTCACGGCCAATTTCACCCATTTTAAAGGTCAAGCAGCCCCGAGTAGGTAAACCCCACTTTTTGTCAATTTTTAGTGTGCTATAGTCCATGAATTTTTGGTGATCAAAATTTCGTCCTTATTTTTGCTGAAATTTTTATGAATATCCGTTAAGACCTTAGCTATGGAGCTAGTTGGCCCTCACAGCAAAACGACCCATTTTCAAGGTCAAAATAGGTAAACCCCCTATTTTGCCAATTTTCGTATGCTATAGTCCATGGAATTTTGCTGATCCATAATTTCGACCTCATTTTTGCCAAATTTTTTCATGGTTGTCCGTTAAGACTTTAGCTATGGATCGGATGGCCCTCATAGCTAAAGCAACCCATTTCAAGGTCAAGAGCCCAAAGCATATAAACCCCCATTTTTTTTATTTTCGTGTGCTATAGTTCACCATTTTTTTGGGTGATCTATGATTTTGACCTCCTTTTCTCTGAAATTTTTCATGAATGTCGCTAAGACCTTAGCTATGGAGATTGGCCCTCACGGCCACGGCCCATTTTCATGGTCAAGCGAGCCGGAGCGAGTAAACCCATCATTTTGCCTATTTTTGTGTCTTGTAGTCCATGGATTTTTGGTGATCGAGTCGACATCATTTTGCCAAAATTTTTATGAACATCCGTTAAGACCTTAGCTATAGATTCATTTGGCCTCGCGGCCAAAGCGATCGATTTTCAAAGTCAAGCGATCACTAGAGTAAATAAACCCTCGTTTTTACGAATTTTGGTGCTATAGTCCATGGATTTTTGATGATGAAATTCCGACCTTATATTTGCCAAATTTTTCATGGGCGTCCGTTAAGACCTTAGGTATGGGCGAGTTTGCCCTCATGGCCAAACGACCCATTTTCAGATCAAATGAACCTGAGAAGGTAAACCCCTCATTTTACCGATTTTTGTGTGCTATAGTTTATCATCTTTTTTGGCGATTCAAAATTTCGACCTCTATTTAGCCAAAATTTTTCATAGACATCATTAAGACCTTAACTATGGAGCAATTGGCCCTCACGGCCTACACAGCCCATTTCAAAGTCAAGCGATCCCGGGCGAGTAAACCACTATTTTGCGATTTTAGTGTGCTATAGTCCATGGATTTTTGGTGATCCAAAATTGACCTCATTTTGCGAAACTTTTCTTGGGCGTCCGTTAAGACCTTAGCTATGGAAGCGATTGGTCCTCGAGGCCAAAGCGACCCATTTTCAAGGTCAAATGATATTGAGCGGGTAAACCCCGATTTTGCCTATTTTTGTGTGCTATAGTTCACCATCTTTTTGGTGATCACGAATTTCGACATTATTTTTATCAAAATTTTCATGGATATTCGTTAAGACCTTAGATATGGGCGAGTTGGCTCTCACGGCCAAAATGGCCCATTTTCATGGTCAAGCGAGTCGGTCTGAGTAAAACCCCGTTATCACGATAGTTGTGTGCTATAGTACATGAATTTTTGGTGTTCTACAATTCGACCTTATTTTTGAGAAAAATTTTCAAGGATGCGTTAAGACCTTAGCTATGGAGATAGTTAGCCTGTTGGCCAGCGACCCATTTCAAGATCGGATGAGCCTCGGGCAAATAAACTCCCATTTACCAATTTTAGTGCTATAGTTCACCATCTATTTTGGTGATCCAAAATTCGACCTTAGCTATGTAGCGGTTGTCCTCGCGCCAAAATGACCCATTTCAAGGTTAAGCGAGCCGGGCGAGTAAACCCCATTTTGTTGATTTTCGTATGCTATAGTCAGTGAATTTTTGGTGATCCAAAATTTTGGCCTTATTTTTGCCAAAAGTTTCATGAACTTCCGTTAAGCCCTTAGCCAGCTAGGAGCGATTGGCGATCTGACTTAAAGGTCAATTTCAAGGTCAAGCGAGCCTCGAGCGAGTAAACCCCATTTGCCAATTTTGGCGTGCTATAGTCCATAGATTTTCTTGTGATTCGAAATTTCGGCCTCATTTTACCAAAATTTTCATGGACATCCGTTAAGACCTTAGCTATGGAGCGATTGGCCACTACGGTCAAAACAACTCATTTTCAAGGTCAAGCGAGCCGAAGCAAGTAAACCCCATTTTAATGATTTTCATGTACTATAGTCCATGTATTTTTGGTGATCCATAATTTCGATCTCATTTTTGCGAAACTTTTCAGGGCGTCTGTTAAGACCTTAGCTTTGGGCAGTTGGTCCACGGCTAAAATAACCAATTTTAAGGTCAAACAAGCCTGGAAGCGAGTAAACCTTACATTTTGCGATTTTAGTATGCTATAGTCCATGGATTTTTGTGATGGAATTACATCTCGGTTTTACGAAATTTTTCATGGGCGTCCAGTTAAGACCTTAGCTATAGAGCGGTTGGCCCTCAGCCAATTGCCCCATTTAAAGGTCAAGCAGGCCAGGCGAGTAAACCCCATTGTGTAGACTTTTGTGTGTTATAGTCCATTGATTTTTGGTGATCCAAAATTCCGTCCTCATTTTAGCTAAATTTTTCATGGACATCTGTTAAGACCTTAGTTATGAAGCTAGTTTTCCTCGTGGCTAAAACAACCCATTTTGTCGATTTTTAGTGTGCTAAGTCCATGGAATTTTGGTAATCCATAATTCTAATTTCATTTTGCCATAATTTTTCATAGTAAATCGTCGATTAAGACTTTAGCTATGGATCGAGATAGCCCTCGGCCAAAAGCGACCCATTTTCAAGGTCATAGAGCCCGGGCGAGTAAACTCCCAATTTTACGATTTTAGTGTGCTATAGTTCATCATCTTTTTGGGTGATCGAGTTTACGCCTCATTTTTACGAAAGTTGTGATGAGCGTCGTTAAAACCTTATTTATAGAGCCAATTGGCCGTCCACGGCTAAAACAACCCATTTTCATGGTCAAGCGAGCCCCAGGTAAACCCGCATTTTGCCTACGTTCGTGTGCTATAGTCCATGGATTTTTGGTGATCCTGAATTTGACCTTATTTTCTTGAAATTTTTCATGGACATCTGTTAAGACCTTAGCTATAGAGCAGGTGGCCCTCCACGGCCAATTTAGCCCATTTTAAGGTCAAGCGAGCCCGGAGCGAGTAAACCCCATATTTTGCCAATTTTAGGTGTGCTATAGTCGATAGATTTTTGATGATCGGAATTCGACCTCATTTTGATGAAATTTGTAATGGGCGTCCATTAAGACCTTAACTATGAAGCAAGTTATCCTCACGACCACACGACCCATTTTCAGGTCAAGCGATCCCGAGCAAGTAAACCCCCATTTTTTCGATTTTGGGTGCTATAGTCCATGAATTTTGATGATCCAAAATTCCCTCATATTTGCCAAAATTTTTATGGACATCTAATAAAACCTTAGCTATGGAGCAAGTTGGCCCTCACGGCCAAACGACCCATTTTCAAGGTCAAAGCGATCACTGAGAAGGTAAAACCCCATTTTGCCAATTTTTGTGCTATAGTCAATGGATTTTTGGTAATCCAAAATTCCAAACTCATTTTCTTTGAAATTTTTCATGGATGTCTATTAAGACCTTAATTGTAAAGCTAGTTGGCCTCATGGCTAAAACAACCCATTTTAGAGGTCAAGCAATCCCCAAGTAGTTAAACCCCTAATTTTGCGATTGTTATGTGCTTTAGTCCATAGATTTTTGGTGATCGAGAATTTGCGACCTTATTTTGCTTTGAAATTTTCATAGGCGACTAGTAAGACCTTAGCTATGGAGCAGTTGGCCTCATGGACAAAATGACCCATTTTGAAGGTCAAAGCGAGCCAGAGTAGATAAATCCTACATTTGCCCATTTTCATGTGCTATAGTCCATGAATGTTTTGTGATTTGGAATTATGACCTCATTTTTGAAATTTATCATGGGCGTTTGTTAAGACCTTAGGTATCTGACAGTTGGCTCTCCGTCAATTTGGCCCATTTAAAGGTCAAAGCAGGCCTCGGGCGAGCGAGTAAACCCCATATTTTGCGATTTTCTGAACCTGAACCTGACCACAGGCCACAGGCCACAGGCCACTGAGCCTGAACTGAACCACAGCACTGAACCACGAACCTGACCCACGACCACTGACCACTGAACCACAGACCTGAACCACAGACCACAGACCTGAACCACTGAACCTGACCACAGGCCACTGAACCCACAGACCACAGACCAGGCCAGACCACAGACCACAAACCACTAAACCTTAAACCACATGAACCACAAACCACTGAACCCTAAACCACAGACCACTAAACCTGAACCACTAAACCACAAACCAAACCAACCACAGACCTGAACCACAGACCACACCTGAACCACAGAACCTAAACCTAAACCTAAACCACCACCTGGACCACTAAACCACAGACCTGAACCACGGCCACTGACCTGAGCCACTAAACCTAAACCACTGGGCCCTAAACCCACTGGGCCACACGGACCTGAGCCACGGACCTGGGCCTGGCCTGAGCCTGAGCCTGAGCCTGAGGCCACTGAGCCACAAACCACAGGCCTGGGCCACAGGCCACTGAGCCCTGGGCCTGGGCCTGGGCCTAGGCCTGGGCCTGGGCCACTGCCACAGGCCACAGGCCTGGGCCTGAGGCCACTGGGCCTGGCCACTGGGCCTGGAGGCCTGGGCCTGGGCCACTGAGCCTGGCCTGGGCCACTGGGCCTGGGCCCTGGGCCACTGGGCCCTGGGCCTGGGCCACAGGCCTGGGCCTGGGCCCTGGGCCCACTGGGCCTGGGCCCTGGGCCACAGGCCTGGGCCACTGGGCCACAGGCCTGGGCCACTGGGCCTGGGCCACCAGGCCACTGGGCCCTGGGCCACAGCCTGGGCCTGGGCCTGGGCCACTGGGCCCTGGGCCTGGGCCTGGGCCACTGAGCCACTGGGCCACTGGGCCTGAGCCACTGGGACCTGGGGCCACTGGACCACTGAGCCACAGGCCACTGGAGCCACGGACCACTGAACCACAAACCTGGGCCTAAACACCCTAAACCACAGACCTGGGCCTAAACCACTGAGCCCTAAACCTAAACCCTGAACCCTAAACCTACAAACCACGGACCACCTAAACCACTGAACCTAAACCACCACCACGAACCACTAGGCCACTGACCACAAACCACAGGCCACAGACCTAAACCCTAAACCACCTGAACCTAAACCACAGACAAACCCTGAACCAGACCACAAACCTGAACCTAAACCACAGACCACAGGCCAAACACGGGCCACAGACCACTGAACCACAGACCACAGACCAGGCCACAGGCCTGAACCACAGGCCACTGAGCCACAGGCCACGAGCCACAGGCCACAGGCCACAGACCACACAGGCCACTGAACCACTGAGCCACAGGCCACAGGCCTGAGCCACAGGCCACGACAGGCCACACCACAGGCCACAGACCACAGAACCAGGCCACAGACCACAGGCCACTGAACCACACAGACCACAGACCACAGACCACTGAACCACAGGCCACAGACACTGAACCACAGACCACAGAACCACTGAACCACAGACACAGACCACAGACCTGAACCACAGACCACCAGACCACAGACCACTGAACCACAGACCACAGACCACAGACCACTGAACCACAGACCTGAACCACCACACCTGACCACCTGAACCACTAAACCCAACCACCTAAACCCTAAACCTAAACCCTCACAAACCCTAAACCTACCACAACCCTAAACCTAAACCTAAACCCCTAACCTAAACCCACCAACCCTAAACCCTAAACCCTGTGTGAACCCTAAACCCTAAACCCTAAACCCTAAACCCTAAACCCTAAACCCTAAACCCTAAACCCTAAACCCTAAACCCTAAACCCTAAACCCTGAATTCTGACCTCATTTTTTCCAAAATTATTTAGGGATGTCTGTTAAGACCTTAGCTATGGAGCCAGTTGGCCTTCATGGACAAAACGACCCATTTTGAAGGTCAAACAAGCCCAGGAGCAGGTAAATCGATCTTAGCTATAGAGTCAGGTTGCTCTCACGTCCAATTTAGCCTATTTTCAAGGTCAAACTAGCCTCGAAGCAGGTAAACCCCACATTTTGTCAATTTTTTGTGTGCTATAGTCCATGAATTTTTTTGTGATCTGGAATTTCGACCTCATTTTTGTCAAAATTTTTCATGGACGTCTATTAAGACCTTTTCTATGGAACCAGTTGGCCCTCATGGCCAAAACAACCAATTTTCAAGGTCAAATGAGCCCTAGAGCAGGTAAACCCCCCATTATAATGATCTTCGTGTGCTTAGTCCTTGTATTTTTTAGTGATTCGGAATTTCGATCTCATTTTTGCCAAAACTTTTCATGTATGTCTGTAAAGACCTTGGGTGGCTATATATATATTTTAAGACTTATCTAGTGAATTTTGTGGGGTTGGAAGACTTGGAACATTAGAACTTTAATTAACCTTTTCTTCATCAAAATCACAAGAAAAGAACCTTGGGCTTTTGGCTGGAATTCGATACAACCACTGTTTTTGGTAAGTGCTGAAAGTTGTCTTTATAGTTGAGTGGTAGTGTTTGGTAAATTGTGTATATCTTGTGATCTGGAAATCCATTTTGGGTGAATAAATATGTTTTGGAAAGCTGATTCATGTACCTACAACTCTTATGTTTATGTGAAAGTCTGATTTAGCTGTTATGGATGTGAAAACTGGGACGCAACACATGACAAGTTCTGTCCAGATTTCTCTGTTGTTGTAGCTGAGTAGGTTGTGTTACGTTTAGAATATCTCGTTCTGTATAACTCCGTTTTGGGTGAATAAATATTTTTTGGAAGGCTGATTCATGTATCTACAACTCTTATGTTTATGTGAAAGTCTAATCTAGCTGTTATGGATGGGAAATATGGGACGCAACACAGGACAAGTGTTGTCCAGATTTCGAGTTTAGAATTTTGGTAGGAACCACTGTTAGTGTATTGATGATATCTTTTTGTACAAAATGTATTTTTCAGTGATTCTTATTGTGTTGCAATCTTAAGAGATGTATATACAACTTTCATGAAGGTTACAAAACCTATTTTTGCTGATTTCCTGTTCAAATTTAAGTTGCAACATGGGGTTCTAAACTGTCTAGAATCACTGTTTTGAGAACAAAATTTTGTCTGTGTGGGCTGAGCTTACTTATGATGATAATCCTGTTTTATTTTGATATTATTGAGATATTAGGAATTAAAGAAGTTATTTAATTTCATTTTTAAGGTTGTATAGACTTGTGAACAAGTTGAGAAACTTGATACGTTGGTTGGTCTCCAGTTTGAGCTTGCGAAGTTTATTGGACTATTGCTACGCTAAAGTATTGAGGTTTGTGTATAAACTTGTACTTGCACTCTTGTAACGGCTGGTATATATGAAATTTGATCTTGATACCTCAGCTACCTCTTGTCCCTTTGCATTGTCTTGTTGGTATGATGCTTGTGTAACTCGTCCACTTGTACGGATTATTTGATCACTTGGCACTCTTGTTGGGACTATGTCCTTCTTGTGGCTGTGGCTTTGTCACTATTGGCAGGCCTCTTGATTCGGATCGTTTGCCATCTTGACTCTGGATTTGTAGTTCGTCTTAGGAATGGAAGTTATCCATTTTAAGTACAAACTAGAAAGCCATTTTTAATATGGTTCTTGGTTCTCTTGATACAGGGCTTCGGTCCTTCTTGATCTGAGGCTTGGTCCTTCTTGATCTGAGGCTTCGGTCCTTCTTGATACAGGGCAGCAACCCTTCTTGATACTTGCTTGTGCCGAGTGTGATGACATGAAGTGTATATGGGGCGAGCCTTGCTATTGAAATTCTTGGAAAATGGTGCTATGAGCCCCAAAGTAGGTAAACCCCCCATTTTCGAATTTTCATGTGCTATAGTTCTCCATCTTTTTTGGTGATTAAGAATTCCGACTTTATTTTTATTGAAATTTTTCATGGACGTCCGTTAAGACCTTAGCTATAGAGCTAGTTGGCGTTCACGGCCAATTTCACCCATTTTAAAGGTCAAACGAGCCCCAGAGTAGGTAAACCCCACTTTTTGTCAATTTTCGTGTGCTATAGTCCATGAATTTTTTGGTGATCCAAAATTTCGTCCTTATTTTTGCTGAAATTTTTTATGAATATCCGTTAAGACCTTAGCTATGGAGCTAGTTGGCCCTCACAGCAAAACGACCCATTTTCAAGGTCAAAATAGGTAAACCCCCTATTTTGCCAATTTTCGTATGCTATAGTCCATGGAATTTTGCTGATCCATAATTTCGACCTCATTTTTGCCAAATTTTTTTCATGGTTGTCCGTTAAGACTTTAGCTATGGATCCAGATGGCCCTCATAGCTAAAGCAACCCATTTTCAAGGTCAAAGAGCCCAAAGCATGTAAACCCCCCATTTTTTGATTTTCGTGTGCTATAGTTCACCATTTTTTTGGGTGATCTATGATTTTGACCTCCTTTTCTCTGAAATTTTTCATGAATGTCCGCTAAGACCTTAGCTATGGAGCCAGTTGGCCCTCACGGCCAAAACGGCCCATTTTCATGGTCAAACGAGCCCCAGAGCAGGTAAACCCATCATTTTGCCTATTTTTGTGTGCTGTAGTCCATGGATTTTTGGTGATCCAGAATTCTGACATCATTTTTGCCAAAATTTTTTATGAACATCCGTTAAGACCTTAGCTATAGATTCATTTGGCCCTCACGGCCAAAACGATCGATTTTCAAAGTCAAACGATCCCTAGAGTAAGTAAACCCCTCATTTTTCTGAATTTTCAGGTGCTATAGTCCATGGATTTTTTGATGATCTGAAATTCCGACCTTATATTTGCCAAATTTTTCATGGACGTCCGTTAAGACCTTAGGTATGGAGCGAGTTTGCCCTCATGGCCAAAACGACCCATTTTCAAGGTCAAATGAACCCTAGAGAAGGTAAACCCCTCATTTTACCGATTTTTGTGTGCTATAGTTTATCATCTTTTTTGGCGATTCAAAATTTCGACCTCTATTTAGCCAAAATTTTTCATAGACATCATTAAGACCTTAACTATGGAGCAATTGGCCCTCACGGCCTACACAGCCCATTTCAAAGTCAAACGATCCCCGGAGCAGGTAAACCCCCTATTTTGTCGATTTTCGTGTGCTATAGTCCATGGATTTTTTGGTGATCCAAAATTCTGACCTCATTTTTGCCGAAACTTTTCTTGGACGTCCGTTAAGACCTTAGCTATGGAGGCAGTTGGTCCTCAAGGCCAAAACGACCCATTTTCAAGGTCAAATGATATTCAGAGCGGGTAAACCCCCAATTTTGCCTATTTTTGTGTGCTATAGTTCACCATCTTTTTTGGTGATACAGAATTTCGACATTATTTTTATCAAAATTTTTCATGGATATTCGTTAAGACCTTAGATATGGAGCGAGTTGGCTCTCACGGCAAAAATGGCCCATTTTCATGGTCAAACGAGTCCCGGTGCAGGTAAAACCCCCATTATACTGATAGTTGTGTGCTATAGTACATGAATTTTTTGGTGTTCTACAATTCTGACCTTATTTTTCAGAAAAATTTTCAAGGATGTACGTTAAGACCTTAGCTATGGAGATAGTTAGCCCTGTTGGCCAAAACGACCCATTTTCAAGATCAGATGAGCCTCGGAGCAAATAAACTCCCATTTTACCAATTTTCGAGTGCTATAGTTCACCATCTATTTTGGTGATCCAAAATTCCGACCTTAGCTATGTAGCCAGTTGTCCCTCACGGCCAAAATGACCCATTTTCAAGGTTAAACGAGCCCCGGAGCAGGTAAACCCCCCATTTTGTTGATTTTCGTATGCTATAGTCCGTGAATTTTTTGGTGATCCAAAATTTTGGCCTTATTTTTGCCAAAAAGTTTCATGAACTTCCGTTAAGCCCTTAGCTAGGGAGCCAGTTGGCCAGTACAGCTTAAAAGGTCCAATTTCAAGGTCAAACGAGCCTCGAAGCAGGTAAACCCCACATTTTGCCAATTTTCGCGTGCTATAGTCCATAGATTTTCTTGTGATTCGAAATTTCGGCCTCATTTTTACCAAAATTTTTCATGGACATCCGTTAAGACCTTAGCTATGGAGCCAGTTGGCCCTTACGGTCAAAACAACTCATTTTCAAGGTCAAACGAGCCCCGAAGCAAGTAAACCCCCATTTTAATGATTTTCATGTACTATAGTCCATGTATTTTTTGGTGATCCATAATTTCGATCTCATTTTTGCCGAAACTTTTCAAGGACGTCTGTTAAGACCTTAGCTTTGGAGCCAGTTGGTCCACACGGCTAAAATAACCAATTTTTAAGGTCAAACAAGCCCTGGAGCAGGTAAACCTTACATTTTGCCGATTTTCGTATGCTATAGTCCATGGATTTTTTTGTGATCTGGAATTCTGATCTCAGTTTTTCTGAAATTTTTCATGGACGTCCGTTAAGACCTTAGCTATAGAGCCAGTTGGCCCTCATAGCCAATTTGCCCCATTTTAAAGGTCAAACGAGCCCCAGAGCAGGTAAACCCCACATTGTGTAGACTTTTGTGTGTTATAGTCCATTGATTTTTTGGTGATCCAAAATTCCGTCCTCATTTTCGCTAAATTTTTTCATGGACATCTGTTAAGACCTTAGTTATGAAGCTAGTTTTTCCTCATGGCTAAAACAACCCATTTTGTCGATTTTCGTGTGCTAAGTCCATGGAATTTTGGTAATCCATAATTCTAATTTCATTTTTGCCATAATTTTTCATAGTCGTCCGTTAAGACTTTAGCTATGGATCCAGATAGCCCTCACAGCAAAAACGACCCATTTTCAAGGTCATAGAGCCCAGAGCAGGTAAACTCCCAATTTTCTGATTTTCGTGTGCTATAGTTCATCATCTTTTTGGGTGATCCAGGATTTCTGCCTCATTTTTTCTGAAAGTTGTGATAGACGTCCGTTAAAACCTTATTTATAGAGCCAATTGGCCGTCACAGCTAAAACAACCCATTTTCATGGTCAAACGAGCCCCAGAACAGGTAAACCCACCATTTTGCCTACATTCGTGTGCTATAGTCCATGGATTTTTTGGTGATCCTGAATTTCGACCTTATTTTTACTGAAATTTTTCATGGACATCTGTTAAGACCTTAGCTATAGAGCCAGGTGGCCCTCACGGCCAATTTAGCCCATTTTTAAGGTCAAACGAGCCCCGGAGCAGGTAAACCCCATATTTTGCCAATTTTCGTGTGCTATAGTCAATAGATTTTTTGATGATCTGGAATTCCGACCTCATTTTTGATGAAATTTGTAATGGACGTCCATTAAGACCTTAACTATGAAGCAAGTTATCCCTCACGGCCAACACGACCCATTTTCAAGGTCAAACGATCCCCAGAGCAAGTAAACCCCCCATTTTTTCGATTTTCGGGTGCTATAGTCCATGAATTTTTTGATGATCCAAAATTCCAGCCTCATATTTGCCAAAATTTTTTATGGACATCTAATAAAACCTTAGCTATGGAGCAAGTTGGCCCTCACGGCCAAAACGACCCATTTTCAAGGTCAAACGATCCCTAGAGAAGGTAAAACCCCCATTTTGCCAATTTTTGTGTGCTATAGTCAATGGATTTTTTGGTAATCCAAAATTCCAAACTCATTTTTGCTGAAATTTTTCATGGATGTCTATTAAGACCTTAATTGTAAAGCTAGTTGGCCCTCACGGCTAAAACAACCCATTTTAGAGGTCAAGCAATCCCCAAAGTAGTTAAACCCCTAATTTTGCCGATTGTTATGTGCTTTAGTCCATAGATTTTTTGGTGATCCAGAATTTCGACCTTATTTTTGCTGAAATTTTTCATAGACGACTAGTAAGACCTTAGCTATGGAGCCAGTTGGCCCTCATGGACAAAATGACCCATTTTGAAGGTCAAACGAGCCCAGGAGTAGATAAATCCTACATTTTGCCCATTTTCATGTGCTATAGTCCATGAATGTTTTTGTGATTTGGAATTATGACCTCATTTTTGCAGAAATTTATCATGGACGTTTGTTAAGACCTTAGGTATACAGACAGTTGGCTCTCACGTCCAATTTGGCCCATTTTAAAGGTCAAACGAGCCTCGGAGCAGGTAAACCCCATATTTTGCCGATTTTCGTGAGCTATAGTCCATGAATTTTTTGGTGATCCAAAATTTTGTACTCATTTTTGCTGAAATTTTTCATGGACCTCACGGCTAAAGTAGCCCACTTTCAAGGTCAAACGATCCCCGGAGAAGGTAAATTCCCCATTTCGCCGATTTTTGTGTGCTATAGTCCATGGAATTTTGGTGATCATAATTTCGACCTCTTTTTTGCCACAATTTTTCATGGTCATCTGTTCAGACTTTATTTATGGATCCAGATGGCCCTCATGGTAAAAAAACCCATTTTCATAGTCAAAGAGCCCTAGGGCAGGTAAACCCCCCAAGTTTTTGATTTTCGTGAGCTATAGTTCACAATCTTTTTGGGTGATCAAGGATTTTGACCTCATTTTCTTTGAAATTTTTCATGGACGTCCGTTAAGACCTTAGCTATGGAGCCAGTTGGCCCTCACAGCCAAAACGACCCATTTTAATGGTCAAACGATCCCCAGAGGAGGTAAACCCCATATTTTATTAATTTTTGTGTGCTATAGTCCACGACATCTTATGGTGACCTGGAATTCCAACGTCATTTTTGCAAAAAACTTACATGGACCTCCGATAAGACCTTATCTATGAAGCCAGTTGGTCACAACTGCCAAAACGACCCATTTACAAGGTGAAACGAACACCCAAAGCAGGTAAACCCCCTATTTTATCGATTTTCGTGTGCTATAGTCCACATCATTTTATTGTGACCTAGAATTTCGACGTCATTTTTGCCAAAACCTTACAAGAAACTTCGTTAAGACCTTAGCTATGGAGCCAGTTGGTTTTCATGGCCAAAACGGCCTATTTACACAGTCAAACGAGCCCCTGAGCAGGTAAACCCCCGATTTTGCAGATTTTTGGGTGCTATAGTCCACGACATTTTATGCTGACTCAAAATTCCGATGTTCTTTTTGCCTAAAACATACATGGACCTAGGTTAAGACCTTATTTAAGGAGCCAGTTGGTCGCGACAGCCAAAACAACCTATTTACAAGGTCAAACGAGCCGGAGAGCAGATAAACCCATAGTTTTACTAATTTTCGTGTGATATAGTCCACAACATTTATTCCTGACCCAGAATTTTGACGTTATTTTTGCTGAAAACTTACATGGACCTATGATAAGACCTTAGCTATGGAGCCTGTTAGTCGCCACAGCTAAAACAGCCCAATTACAAGGTCTAACGAGCCTCATAGCAGGTAAACCCCCAATTTTACCAATTTTTGTGTGCTATAGTACATGACATTTTATGGTGACTCAGAATTCCGAGGTCATCTTGGCCAAAAATTACATGGACCTCCGTTAAGACCTTAGAAATGGAGCCACTTGGTCGCCATGGCCAAAACGACCCTTTTACAAGATCAAACATGCCCAAAAGAAGGTAAACCCCTTATTTTTCCAATTTTCGTGTGCTATAGTCCACATCATTTTATGGTGACCCAGAATTCTGAGATCATTTTTGCCAAAAACTTACACAGATATCTGTTAGGACCTTAACTATGGAGCCAGCTTGTTGCCACCCAGTTAAAGGGTCAAACAAGCCCTGAATAGGTAAACCCTCATTTTGTCAATTTTTGTGTGCTATAGTCCAAGAATTTTATGGTGACCTAGATTTCCGACGTCATTTTTGCCAAAACCTTACATGGACCTCCTATATGACCTTAGATTTGGAGCCAGTTGGTTGCTACTGCCAAAATGACCTATTTACAAGGTCAAACGAGCCCCAAAGTAGGTAAATCCCCCATTTTATCGATTTTTGTGTACTATAGTCCACGGTATTTTATGGTGACCTAGAATTTCGATGTCATTTTTGGTAAAAACTTACATGGACCTCCGTTTAGACCTTAGCTATGGAGCTAATTGGTCGCCACGGCTAAAATAACCAATTTACAAGGTCAAACGAGCCCAGAGCAGGTAAACCCCCTATTTTGCCAATTTTCGTGTGCTATAGTACACGATATTTTATGGTGACCAAAAATTCCAACATAAGTTTTGCCAGAAACCTACATGTATATTCGTTAAGACCTTATATATGGAGCCAATTTGTAGCCACGGCCAAAATGACCCATTTGCAAGGTCAAACAAGTCCCTAAGCAGGAAAACCCCCTATTTTGTTGATTTTCGTGTGCTATAGTCCTTGACATTTTATGGTGACCCAAAATTTCGATGTCATTTTTGCCAAAACCTTACATAGACATCCATTAAGACCTTAGCTATGGATCCAGTTGGTCGCCACGACCAAAACGACTCATTTAGAAGATCAAACAAGCCCCAGAGCATGTAAACTCCCAATTTTTCCAATTTTCAGGCCAAAATAGCCCATTTACAATGTCAAACGAGCCCCGAGCAGGCAAACCCCCCAGTTTATCAATTTTCGTGTGCTATAGTCCACTACATATATTGGTGACCTAGAATTCTGATGTCATTTTTTCAAAAAACTTACATGAACTTCCGTTAAGACCTTAGCTATAAAACCAGTTTGTCTCCATGGCTAAAATGACCCATTTACAAGGTCAAACGAGCCCCGATCAGGTAAACCCCCCATTTTGCCGATTTTGGTGTGCTACAGTCCACTACATTTTATGGTGACCCAGAATTCTACATCATTTTCGCCAAAAACTTACATGGACATCCATTAAGACCTTATCTATAGAGCCAGTTTGTCGCCACGGCCATAACGGCCCATTTACAAGGTCAAACAAGCCCAGTCCAGGTAGACCACTCATTTTGCCGATTTTTATGTACTATAGTCCTTGACATTTTATGGTGACCCAGAATTTCGATGTTATTTTTGCCAAAAACTTACATGGACCTCCATTAAGACCTTAGCTATGGAGCCTGCTGGTCGCCATGGCAAAAAAGGCCCATTTACAAGGTCAAACAAACCCTATAGCAGGTAAACCCCCCATTTTGTCGATTTTCGTGTGCTATAGTACACAACATTATATGGTGACTTAGAATTCCGATGTAATTTTTGCTAAAAACTTACATCTACCTTCGTTAAGACCTTAGCTATGGATCTAGTTGGTCGCCACGGCCAAAACAGCCCATTTACAAGGTCAAACGAGCCCTAAAGCAGGCAAGTCCCTCATTTTGCCTATTTTCGTGTGCTATAATCCATGACATTTTATGGTGACCTAGAATTTCGATGTTATTTTTGCCAAAAACTTACAAGGACATCCGTTTAGACCTTAGCTATGGAGCTAGTTGGTCGCCACAGCGAAAACAACCCAGAATTACGATGTAATTTTTGCCAAAATCTTACATAGGCTTCCGTTAAGACCTTAGCTATGGATCCTGTTCGTCGCCATGGCCAAAACGGCCCATTTATAAGGTCAAACGAGCCGAAAAGCAGATAAATCCACCATTTTATCAATTTTCATGTGCTATAGTCCACAACATTTATTGTTGACCTAGAATTTTGATATTATTTTTGCTAAAAAATTACATGGACCTACGATAAGACCTTAGAAATGGATCCTGTTGGTCGCCATGGCTAAAACAACCCAATTACAGATCTAATGAGCCCCATAGCAGGTAAACCCCCTATTTTGTCGATTTACGTGTGCTATAGTACACGACATTTTATGGTGACTCAGAATTCCGACGTCATTTCGGCCAAAAACTTACATGGACCTCCATTAAGACCTTAGCAATAGAGCAAGTTGGTCGCCACGGCCAAATCGACCCTTTTACAAGATCAAAAAATCCCCAAAGAAGGTAAAGCCCCCATTTTTCTAATTTTTGTGTGCACAACATTTTATGGTGACCCAGAATTTTGAGATCATTTTTACCAAAAACTTACACGGATATCTGTTAGGACCTTAGCTATGGAGCTAGCTTGTCGCCACGGCCAAAACGGCCCATTTACAGGGTCAAACGAGCCCTGAACAGGTAAACCCTCATTTTGCCAATTTTTCGTGTGCTATAGTCCAAGACATTTTATGGTGACCTGGATTTTCGACGTCATTTTTGCCAAAAACTTACATGGACCTCCTATATGACCTTAGATTTGGAGCCAGTTGATCGCCACTGCCAAAACGGACCATTTACAAGGTCTAACGAGCCCCAAAGTAGGTAAACTCCCCATTTTATCGATTTTCGTATGCTATAGTCCACGACATTTTTTATTGACCTAGAATTTCGATGTCATTTTTGGAAAAAACTTACTTGGACCTCCATTTAGACCTTAGCTATGGAGCTAGTTAGTCGCCACGGTTAAAACAACCCATTTACAAGGTCAAATGAGCCAGAGTAAGTAAGCCCTCATTTTGCCAATTTTCGTGTGCTATAGTCCATGATATTTTATGGTGGCCCAGAATTTCGACATAATTTTTGCCAAAAACTTACATGTACATCCGTTAAGACCTTAGATATGGAGCCAATTTGTAGCCATGACCAAAACAACCCATTTACAAGGTTGAACGAGCCCCTATTTTGTTGATTTTCGGGTGCTATAGTCCACTATATTTTATGGTGACCCAGAATTCCGGTGTCATTTTTGCCAAAAACTTACATGGACCTCCTTTATACCTTAGCTAAAGATCCAGTTGGTCGTCACGGCCAAAATGGCCCATTTACAAGATCAAAAGAGCCCCAGAACAGGTAAACCCCCAATTTTTCCAATTTTCGTATGCTATAGTCCCGAGCATTTTATGGTCACCAAAAATTCTGAGATCATTTTTGCCAAAAACTTACATGGAGATCCGTTAGGACCTTAACTATGGAGCCAGTTTGTCGCCACGGCCAAAACGGCCCATTTACAGTGTCAAACGAGCCCAGAGCAGGTAAACCCTCATTTTGTTGATTTTCGTGTGCTATAGTCCACGACATTTTATGGTCAACTGGAATTCTGACGTCAGTTTTGCGAAAAACTTACATGGACCTCCAATATGACCTTAGCTTTGGTACCAGTTGGTCGCACTGCCAAAATGGCCCATTTACAAGGTATAACGAGCTCCAAAGTAGGTAAACCCCCCATTTTATCGATTTTCGTGTGCTATAGTCTACGACATTTATGGTGACTTAGAATTTCGATGTCATTTTTGGCAAAAACTTACTTGGACCTTCGTTTAGACCTTAGCTATGGAGCTAGTTGGTCGCCACGGCAAAAACAACCCATTTACAAGGTCAAACGAGTCCCAGAGCAAGTAAACCCCTCATTTTTCTGATTTTAGTGTTTTATAGTCCACGATATTTTATGGTGACCCATAATTCCGACATAATTTTACCAAAAACTTACATGCACATCCGTTAAGGCCATATATATGAAGCCAATTTGTAGCCACGGCCAAAACGACCCATTTACAAGGTCAAACGAGCCCCTAAGCAGGTAAATCACCTATTTTGTCTATTTTCATGTGCTATAATCTACGACATTTTATGGTGACCCAGAATTTCGATTTTATTTTTGTGAATAACTTACTTGGACCTCCATTTAAACCTTAGCTATGGAGCTAGTTGGTCGCCACGGCTAAAACAACCAATTTACAAGGTCAAATGAGCCCAGAGTTGGTAAACTCTCCATTTTGTCGATTTTCATGTGCTATAGTCCACGACATTTTATGGTGACCCAGAATTTTGACATAATTTTTGCCAAAAACTTACATGTACATCCGTTAAGACCTTATATATGAAGCTAATTTGTAGCCACGACCAAAATGACCCATTTACAAGGTCAAACAAGTTCCTAAGCAAGAAAAACCCTATTTTGTTGATTTTCGTGTGTTATAGTCCATGACATTTTATGGTGACCCAAAATTTCGATGTCATTTTTGCCAAAACCTTACATAGACATCCATTAAGACCTTAGCTATGGATCCAGTTGGTCGCCACGGCCAAAACGACTTATTTAGAAGATCAAACGAGCCCCAAAGCATGTAAACTCCCAATTTTTCCAATTTTCAGGAGTTATAGTCCACGTCATTTTATGGTGACCCAGAATTCGACATCATTTTTTCCAAAAACTTACATGGACAATCGTTAAGACCTTAGCTATGGAGCTAGTTTGTCTCCACGACCAAAATGGCCCATTTACAATGTCAAATGAGCCTTGAGCAGGCAAACCCCCTATTTTGCCAATTTTCGTGTGCTATAGTCCACAACATTTAATGGTGACTTGGAATTTCGATGTCATTTTTTGAAAAAACTTACATAGACCTCCATTAAGACCTTAGCTATAGAGCTAGTCTGTCTCCATGGCCAAAATGGCCCATTTACAAGGTCAAATGAGCGCCGAGCAGGTAAACTCTCCATTTTTCTGATTTTTCTGTGCTATAGTCCACGACATTTTATGGTGACCATGAATTCTGATGTCATTTTTGCCAAAAAATTATATGGACCTCCGTTAAGACCTTAGCTATGGAGCCAGTTGGTCTCCACGGCCAAAACAACCCATTTAAAGGGTCAAACAAGCCCGAGAGCAGGTAAACCCCCTATTTTGCCAATTTTTGTGTGCTATATTCAACGACATTTTATGGTGACCTAGAATTTTGATGTTATTTTTGCCAAAAACTTATGCGGACCTTCATTAAGACCTTAGATATGGAGCCAATTGGTCGTCACGACCAAAACGTCCCATTTACAAGGTCAAATGAGCCCAGAGTAGCTAAACCCCCCATTTTTCCAATTTTCGTGTGCTATAGTATACGACATTTTATGGTGACTTAGAATTCCCGTGTATTTTTTGCTAAAAGCTTACATTGACCTTCGTTAAGACCTTATCTATGGATCTAGTTGGTCGCCATGGCCAAAACAACCCATTTACAAAGGTCAAACGAGCTCCACTGCAGTTAAACTCCCCATTTTGTCGATTTTAGTGTGCTATAGTCCATGATTTTATGGTGACCTAGAATTTGACATCATTTTTACCAAAAACTTACATGGACATCCATTATGACCTTATCTATAGAGCCAACTTGTCGCCATGGCCATAACGACCCATTTACAAGGTTAAACGAGCCTCAATGCAGGTAGATCCCTCATTTTGCCGATTTTCATGTGCTATAGTCCATGACATTTTATGGTGACCCAGAATTCCGTCGTTATTTTTGCCAAAAACTTATATGGACTTTCATTAAGACCTTAGCTATGGATCTAATTGGTCGTCACGGCCAAAACATCCCATTTACAAGGTCAAATGAGCCCAGAGCAGGTAAAACCCCTATTTTTTCAATTTTCTTGTGCTATAGTCCACGATATTTTATGGTGACCATGAATTCCGATGTCATTTTTGCAAAAAAGTTATATGGACCTCCGTTAAGACCTTAGCTACAGAGCTAGTTGGTCGCCATGGCCAAAACAACACATTTACAAGGTCAAACAAGCCCGAGAACAGGTAAACCCCCCATTTTGCCAATTTTCTTGTGTTATATTCAACGGTATTTTATGGTGACCCAGAATTCTGATGTTATATTTGCCAAAAACTTAGATGGACCTCCATTAATACCTTAGCTATGGAGCCTGTTGGTCGCCATGGCCAAAAAGGCCCATTTACAAGATTAAATGAACCCCAGAGCAGGTAAATCCCCCATTTTATCGATTTTCGTGTGCTATAGTATATGACATTTTATGGTGACTTAGAATTTTGATGTAATTTTTGCTAAAAACTTACATGGACCTCCGTTAAGACCTTAGCTATGGATTCAGTTGGTCGCCACTACCAAATTGGCCTATTTACAAGGTCAAACGAGTCCCAGAGTAGGTCAACCCCCCATTTTGACGATTTTCTTGTGCTATAATGCACGACATTTATGGTGACCCAGAATTGCAACATCATTTTTGCCATAAACTTACATGGACCTCCGTTTAGACCTTAGCTATGGATCTAGTTGGTCTGCATGGCTAAAACAACCAATTTACAAGGTCAAACAAGCCTTAGAATAGCTAAAACACCCATTTTTACATATTTTCATGTGCTATAGTCCATGTAATTTTATGGTGACCTAAAATTTTGATGTCATTTTAGCCAAAAACTTACATGTACTTCCGTTAAGACCTTCGCTTTAGAGCAATTGGTCGGTATGGCAAAAAGGGCCTATTTACAAGGTTAAACGAGCACTAGAGTAGGTAAACCCCCCCATTTTGCTGATTTTCGTGTGCTATAGTCCACAACATTTTATATTGACCCAAAATTACGATGTAATTTTTGCCAAAATCTTACATAGGCTTTCGTTAAGACCTTAGCTATGGAGCCTATTGGTCGCCACAGCCAAAACGGCCCATTTACAAGGTCAAATGAGCCGGAGAGCAGATAAACGCACCATTTTACCAATTTTCATATGCTATAGTCCACAACATTTATTGCTGACTTAGAATTTCGACGTTATTTTTGCTAAAAACTTACAAGGACCTATGATAAGACCTTAACTATGGAGCCTATTGGTCGCCACGGCTAAAACAACCCAATTACAAGGTCTTACGAGCCCCATAGTAGGTAAACCCTCTATTTTACCGATTTTTGTGTGCTATAGTACACGGCATTTTATGGTGACTTAAAATTCCGACGTCATTTTGGCCAAAAACTTACATGGACCTCCGTTAACACCTTAGCAATGGAGCCAGTTGGTCGCCACGGCCAAAACGACCCTTTTACAAGATCAAACAAGCCCCAAAGAAGGAAAACCCTCCATTTTTTTAATTTTCGTGTGCTATAGTCCACAACATTTTATGGTGACCCAGAATTTTGACATCATTTTTGCCAAAAACTTACATGGATATCTTTTAGGACCTTAGCTATGGAGCCAACTTGTCACCACGGCCAAAACAGCCCATTTACAGGGACAAATGAGCCCTGAACAGGTAAACCCTCGTTTTACCAATCTTCGTGTGCTATAGTCCAATACATTTTATGGTGACCTGGATTTCCGAAGTCATTTTTGCCAAAAACTTACATGGACCTCCTATATGACCTTAGATTTGGAGCCAGTTGGTCGCCACTGCTAAAACGGCCCATTTACTAGATCAAACGAGCCCCAAAGTAGGTAAACTCCCCATTTTGCTGATTTTCGTGTGCTATAGTCCCCAATATTTTATGGTGACCTAGAATTTCGATGTCATTTTTGGCAAAAACTTACATGGACCTCCATTTAGACCTTAGCTATGGAGCTAGTTAGTCGCCACGGCTAAAACAACCCATTTACAAGGTCAAATGAGCCCAGAGCAGGTAAACCCTCATTTTGTCAATTTTCATGTGCTATAGTCTATGATATTTTATGGTGACCCAGAATTTCGACATAATTTTTGCCAAAAACTTACATGTACATCCGTTAAGACCTTAGATATGGAGCCAATTTGTAGCCACGACCAAAACGACCCTTTTACAAGGTTGAATGAGCCCCTAAGTAGATAAACCCCCTATTTTGTCGATTTTCATGTGCTATAGTCCACGGTATTTTATGGTGACCCAGAATTCCAATGTAATTTTTTCCAAAAACTTACATGGACCTCCTTTAAACCTTAGCTATGGATCTAGTTGGTCGCCACGGCCAAAACGGCCCATTTACAAGATCAAACGAGACCCAGAGCAGGTAAACCCCCAATTTTTCCAATTTTCGTGAGGTATAGTCCACAATATTTTATGGTCACCCAGAATTCCGAGATCATTTTTGCCAAAAACTTACATGGACATCCGTTAAGACCTTAACTATGGAGCCAGCTTGTCGGTACGGCCAAAATGGCCCATTTACAGTGTCAAACGAGCCAAGAGCAGGTAAACCCTCATTTTATCAATTTTTGTGTGCTATAGTCCATGACATTTTATGGTGACCTGGAATTCTCGACGTTATTTTTGCGAAAAACTTACATGGACCTCCAATATGATCTTAGCTTTGGAGCCAGTTGGTCGTCACTGCCAAAACGACGCATTTACAAGGTATAACGAGCCCCAAAGTAGATAAATCCCTCATTTTGTCAATTTTTGTGTGCTATAGTCTACGACATTTTATGGTGACTTAGAATTTCGATGTCATTTTTGGCAAAAACTTACTTGGACCTCTGTTTAGACATTAACTATGGAGCTAGTTGGTCGCCACGGTGAAAACAACCCATTGATAAGGTCAAACGAGCCCCAGAGAAGGTAAACCCCCCATTTTGCCAATTTTCATGTGCTATAGTCCACAACATTTTATGGTGACCCAGAATTTTGACATAATTTTTGCCAGAAACTTACATGTACATCCGTTAAGACCTTATATATGGAGCCAATTTGTAGCCACAACTAAAATGACCAATTTACAAGGTCAAATGAGTCCCCAAGTAGGTAAACCCCCTATTTTGTCGATTTTCGTGTGCTATAGACTACGACATTTTATGGTGACCCAGAATTTTGATTTTATTTTTGCCAATAACTTACTTGGACCTCCATTTAGACCTTAGCTATGAAGCTAATTGGTCGCCACGGCTAAAACAGCCAATTTACAAGGTCAAACGAGCCCAAAGCAGGTAAACCCCCCATTTTGCCAATTTTCATGTGCTATAGTCCACGACATTTTATGGTGACCCAGAATTTTGACATAATTTTTGCCAAAAACTTACATGTACATCCGTTAAGACCTTATATATGAAGCCAATTTGTAGCCACGGCCAAAATGACCCATTTACAAGGTCAAACGAGTCCCTAAGCAGGAAAAACCCTATTTTGTTAATTTTCGTGTGTTATAGTTCATGACATTTTATGGTGACCCAAAATTTCGATGTCATTTTTGCCAAAACCTTACATAGACATCTATTAAGACCTTAACTACGGATCCAGCTGGTCGCCACGGCCAAAACGACTCATTTAGAAGATCAAACAAGCCCCAAAACATGTAAACTCCCAATTTTTCCAATTTTCAGGAGTTATAGTCCACGACATTTTATGGTGACCCAGAATCCGACATTATTTTCTCCAAAAACTTACATGGACAACCGTTAAGACCTTAGCTATGGAGCTAGTTTGTCTCCACGGCCAAAATGGCCCATTTACAATGTCAAACGAGCCCCGAGCAGGCAAACCCCCTATTTTGCCAATTTTTGTGTGCTATAGTCCACTACATTTAATGGTGACCTAGAATTTCGATGTCATTTTTTGAAAAAACTTACATAGACCTTCGTTAAGACCTTAGCTATAGAGCTAGTTTGTCTCCACGGCCAAAATGGCCCATTTACAAGGTCAAATGAGCCCCGAGCAGGTAAACTCCCCATTTTTCCTATTTTTCTGTGTTATAGTCCATGATATTTTATGGTGACCATGAATTTCGATGTCATTTTTGCCAAAAAATTATATGGACCTCCGTTAAGACCTTAGCTATGGAGCCAGTTGGTCTCCACGGCCAAACAACCTATTTAAAGGGTCAAACAAGCCTGAGAGCAGGTAAACCCCCTATTTGGTCGATTTTCGTGTGCTATATTCAACGACATTTTATGGTAACCTAGAATTTCGATGTTATTTTTGCCAAAAACTTACGTGGACCTCCATTAAGACCTTAGATATGAGCCAATTGGTCGTCACGGCCAAAACGTCCCATTTACAAGGTCAAATGAGCCCAGAGTAGCTAAATCCCCCATTTTTCTGATTTTCCTGTGCTATAGTCTACGACATCTTATGGTGACCTGAATTCTGATGTCATTTTTGCCAAAAACTTATATGGACCTCTGTTAAGACCTTATCTATGGAGCCAGTTGATCTCTATGGCCAAAACAATCCATTTATAGGGTCAAACAAGCCTGAGGGCAAGTAAACCCACTATTTTGCTGATTTTCGTGTGCTATATTCCACGACATTTTATGGTGACCCTGAATTGTGATGTTATTTTTGCTAAAAACTGACATGGACCTCTGTTAAGACCTTAGCTATGGAGCCTGTTGGTCGTCATGGTTAAAAAGGCCCATTTACAAGATCAAACAAACCCTAGAGCAGGTAAACCCCCCACTTTACCGATTTTCATGTGCTATAGTACACGACATTTTATGGTGACTTAGAATTCCGATGTAATTTTTGCTAAACACTTACATCGACCTTCTTTAAGACCTTAGCTATAGCTCCAGTTGGTCGCCACGGCCAAAACGGCCCATTTACAAGGTCAAACGAGCCCCAAAGCAGGCAAGTCCCTCATTTTGCCTATTTTCATGTGCTATAATCCATGATATTTTATGGTGACCCAGAATTCCGATGTCATTTTTGCCAAAAACTTACGTGGACCTTCGTTTAGACCTTAGCTATGTAGCTAGTTGGCCTCCATAGCTAAAACAACCAATTTTAAAGGTCTATTAAGACCTTAGCTATGGATACAATTGGTTGTTACGGCCAAAACGTCCCATTTACAAGGTCAAATGAGCCTAGAGCAGGTAAACCCCCCCATTTTTGCGATTTTCTTGTGCTATAGTCCACGACATTTTATGGTGACCATGAATTCCAATGTCATTTTTGCCAAAAAGTTTTATGGACCTTCGTTAAGACCTTAGTTGTGGAGCCAGTTGGTCGCCATAGCCAAAACAGCCCATTTACAAGGTCAAACAAGCTGGAGAGTAGGTCAACCCCCCATTTTGCTGATTTTCGTGTGCTATAGTACACGACATTTTATGGTGACACAAAATTCAGACGTTATTTTTGCCATAAACATACATGGATATCCGTTAAGACCTTAGCTATGGAGCCAGTTGGTCGCCACTGTAAAAATGGCCTATTTACAAGGTAAAACGAGCCCTAGAGAAAGTAAAATCCCCATTTTGCCAATTTTTGTGTGCTATAGTCCATGACCATTCATGGTTACCAAAAATTCCGATGTTATTTTTTCCAAAAGCTTTAATGGAACTCTGTAAAGACCTTGGATTTGGAGCTAGTTGGTCGCCACAGCCAAAACGCCCTATTTAGAAGTTCAAATGAGCCCAAAAGCAGGTAAACGCCCCATTTTGCTAATTTTCGTGCGCTATAGTACACGACATTTTATGGTGACCTAGAATTCTGTTTTTATTTTTGCCAAAACCTTACACGGACCTCTGTTAAGACTTTAGCTATGAAACCAGTTGGTCGCTACAGCCAATACGACCCATTTACAAGGTCAAACGAGCCCAGAAGCAGGATAACCTCCCATTTTATGGTTACCTAGAAATACATTGTCATTTCTACCAAAAACATACATGGACCTTCGTTAAGATCTTAGTTATGGAGTCAGTTGGTCACCACAGCCAAAACGACACATTTACAAGATCAAATAAGCCCCAGAGCAGGTAAACTTCCCATTTTTCTAATTTTCATGAGCTATAGTCCACGACATTTTATGGTGGCCCAAAATTCGACATCATTTTTTTCAAAAACTTACATGGACATCTGTTAAGACCTTAGCTATGGAGCCAATTTGTCTTCATGGCCAAAATGGCCTATTTACAAGGTCGAACGAGCCCAGTGCAGGTAGACACTTCATTTTGCCGATTTTCATGTGCTATAGTCCACGACATTTTGGTGACCCATAATTTCGATGTCCTTTTTTCAAAAAATATAAATGGACCTCCATTAAGACCATAGCTATGGAGCAAGTTGGTCGTCACAGCCAACATGTCCCATTTACAAGGTCAAATGAGCCTAGAGCAGGTAAATCCCCCATTTTCCCAATTTTTCTGTGCTATAGTCCACGACATTTTATAATGACCACGAATTTTGATGTCATTTTGCTAAAAACTTATATGGACCTCCGTTAAGACCTTAGCTATGGAGCCAATTGGTTGGCACGGCCAAAACAGCCCATTTACAAGTTCAAACGAGCCCTAGAGAGGGTAAACCCCCTATTTTGCCAATCTTCGTGTGCTATAGCTCACGACATTTTACAGTGACCCGAAATTCCGATGATATTTTTTCTAAAAACTTATATGGACCTCCATTAAGACCTTAGATGTGGAGCCTGTTGGTCGCCATGGCTAAAAAGTCCTATTTACAAGGTCAAACGAACCCTAAAGAAGGTAAACCCCCTATTTTGCTGATTTTAGTGTGCTATAGTACACGACATTTTATGGTGACTTAGAATTCTGATGGAACTTTTGCTAAAAACTTACATAGACCGCCGTTAAGACTTTAGCTATGGATCCTGTTGGTCGCCACGGCCAAAACGGCCCATTTACAAGGTCAAACAAGCCCCTGAGGAGGTAAACCCCCCATTTTATAGATTTTCGTGTGCTATAGTACACGACATTTTATGGTGACCCAAAATGTTGACGCCATTTTTTCCAAAAACATTACATGGACCTCTGTTAAGACCTTAGTGATGGAGCCAGCTAATCACCACTGCCAAAATGGCCCATTTACAAGGTTAAACGATCCCCAAAGTAGGTAAACCCTCTATTTTAACGTTTTTCGTGTGCTATAGTCCACGGCATTTTATGGTTACGCAGAATTCCGACATCATGTTTACCAAAAACTTACATGGACCTCTGTTTAGACCTTAGATATGGAGCCAGTTAGTCGCCACAACTAAATTGACTCATTTACAAGGTCAATTGATCCCCAGAGCAGGTAAACCCCCAATTTTACCAATTTTTGTGCGTTATAGTCCACCACATTTTATTGTGACTCAGAATTCCTACGTAGTTTTTACCTAAAACTTACATGGACCACGCTAAGACATTAGCTATGGAACCATTTGGTCGCCACGGTCAAAATGGCCCATTTACAAGTTCAAACGACCCCAAGAGCAGGTAAACCCCTAATTTTATCGATTTTCGTGTTCTATAGTCCACGACATTTTATGCTGACCTAAAATTTCGACATCATTTTTGTGAAAAACTACATGAACCTCCGTTAAGACCTTAGCTATGGAGCCAATTGGTCTCCATGGCCAAAACGGCCCATTTACAAGGTAAAACGAGCCCAGAGTAGGTAAACCCCTTATTTTGCCGATTTTCGTTTGCTATAGTCCACGGCATTTTATGGTGACCTGGAAATACGACTTCATTTTTGCCAAACACTTAGATGGACCTCCTTTAAGACTTTAGCTATGGAGATAGTTGGTCGCCATGACCAAAATGACCCATTTACAAGGTCAAACGAGCCCAGAGCAGGTAAATCCCATATTTCACCTATTTTAGTGTGCTATAATCCACGACATTTTATGGTGACCTAGAATTTCGACGTCATTTTTGCCAAAACCTTACATGGACCTCTGTTTAGACTTTAGTTATGGATCCAATTGGTCGCCACAATTGAAACGGCCCATTTACAAGGTCAAACGACCCCGAGAGCATGTAAACCCCCCATATTGTCAATTTTCGTGCGCTATAGTCCACGATATTTTATTAAAACCCAAAATTTTGACTTCATTTTTGTGAAAAACTACGTGAACCTAAGTTAAGACCTTAGCTATGGAGCTAGTTGGTCGCCACGGCCAAAATGGCCCATTTATAAGGTAAAACGAGCCCCAAGTAGGTAAACCCCCCATATTGCCAATTTTCGTGTGTTATAGTCTACGACATTTTATGGTTTCCTAACAATCTGATGTCATTTTTGCCGAAACCTTACATGGACCTCCATTAAGACCTTAGCCATGGAGCCAGTTGATCGCCACGACCAAAATGACCCATTTACAAGGTCAAACGAGCCCAAAGTAGGTAAATCCCTCATTTTGCCAATTTTCGTGTGCTATAATCCACTAAATTTTATGGTGACCTGGAATTCAGACGTCATTTTTTCCAAAAACATACATGGACCTCCGTTAAGACCTTAGCTATGGAGCCAGCTGATTGCAACGGCCAAAATGACCCATTTACAAGGACAAACGAACCCCATAATAGGTAAACCCCCCATTTTATCGATTTTTGTTTGCTATAGTCCTCGGCATTTTATGGTGACTTGAAATTCCAATGTTATTTTTTGCTAAAACTTACATGGACCTACGTTAAGACCTTAGCTATGGAGCTAGTTAGTCGCCACCGCCAAAACAGCCCATTTACAAGGTCAAACGATCCCCCAAGCACGTAAACTCTCCATTTTATTGATTTTCGTGTGCTATAATCCACCACATTTTATGGTAACCCAGAATTCTGACTTTATTTCAGCCAAAAACTTACATTGACCTTTGTTAAATCCTTAGCAATGGAGACAGTTGGTCGCCATGGCCAAAACAACTTATTTATGAGGTCAAAAGAGCCCTAGAGTAGGTAAAAACCCTAATTTATTAATTTTTGTGTGCTATAATTCACGATATTTTATGGTGACCCAAAATTTCGACGTCATTTTTGCCAAAACATTACATGGACCTCCGTTTAGACCTTAGTTATGGATCCAGTTCGTCACCACGGCTAAAACGGCCCATTTACAATGTCAATGAGCCAGAGCAAGTAAACCCCCCATTTTATAGATTTTCATGTGTTATAGACTACGACATTTTAAAGTGACCTGGAATTTCGATGTCATTTTAACCAAAGATTTAAATGGACCTCTATTAAGACCTTAGCTATGGATCCAGTTGATCTCCACAGCCAAAACGACCTATTTATTAGGTCAAACGAGCCCTAAAGCAAGTAAACCCCACGGCCAATATGACCCATTTATAAGATCAAACAAGCCCCAGAGCAGGTAAACCCCTCATTTTTCCTATTTTCATGTGCTGTACTCCCCGACATTTTATGGTGACCAAGAATTTCAATATCAGTTTTCCTAAAAACTTATATGGAAATCAGTTAAGACCTTAGCTAAGGAGCCAGCTTGTTGCCACAGCCTAAACGACCCATTTACAGGGTCAAACGAACCCAAAGCAGGTAAAACTCCCATTTTGCCAATTTTCGTGTGCTATAGTTCAAGACATTTTATGGTGACCTGGAATTCCGACTTTATTTTTGCAAAAAACTTACATGGACCTCCAATAAGACCGAATCTATGAAGCCATTTGGTTGCCATTGCCAAAACGGCCCATTTACAAGGTCAAACGAACCCCAAAGCTGGTAAACCCTTATATTATCGATTTTCGTGTGTTATAATCCATGACATTTTATGGTGACCTAGAATTTTGATGTCATTTTTGGCCTTTTTCTATTATTTTGGTAGAATTATTCTGTTCCAAAACTTTATTAAGGTCTCCAGCTGTTATCAAGGCAGATCCTTTTTCTATGGGTTTTTTGAAAGGTGCCGGCTTAAGGATCTCCTTCCTATAAGGGATGCTAAGTCCTTCAAGTGGAGGGGTAACACTTTCTATCACCTACTCTTTGGTGTACTATTTGTCGATGAGAACTTAAAGAGATGACCCAGTATCATCAATTTGCCCAGAAGATTCAAATTTATGATGACCCGGAATTTCAACGTCATTTTTGGCAAAACCTTACATAGACCTCCGTTTAGACCTTAGTTATGGATCCAGTAGGTCGCCACGGCTAAAATGGACCATTTACAATGTCAAATGAGCCCAGAGCAAGTAAACCCCCAATTTTACCAAATTTCATGTGTTATAGTCCACGGCATTTTATGGTGATCCAAAATTTTGAAGTTATTTTTGCCAAAAATTTGCATGGAAGTCTGTTAGGACCTTAGCCTTGGAACCAGTTTGTCGCCATGGCTAAAATGGCCCATTTTAAAGGTCAAACGAGACCAGAACAGGTAAACCCCCCATTTTGCCAATTTTTGTGTGCTATAGTCCACAACATTTTGGGGTGACCCAGAAATACGACATCATTTTTGCCAAAAATTTACATGCACGTCCATTAAGACCTTAGCTATGGAGCTAGTTGGTCGCTACGGCCAAAATGGCCTATTTTTAATGTCAAACGAGCCCAGAGCAGATAAACACCCTTTTTTTTTGCTTATTTTCTTGAGCTATTGTCCACAACATTTTATGGTGATCCATAATTCTATCGTCATTTTTGCTAAAAACTTACATAGACATCCGTTAAGACCTTAGCTATGGATACAGTTGGTCGCCATGGCAAATACAGCCTATTTGCAAGGTCAAATGAGCCCTACAACAGGTTAACCCACCATTTTGTCGATTTTCGTATACTATAGTCCACGACATTTTATAGTCACCCCAAAATTTGATGTCATTTTTGCAAAAAATTTACATAGACCATCGTTGAGACCTTAGTTATAGAGCCAGTTAAACGCCATGACCAAAATAGCCCATTTACAAGGTCAAACGAGCCCAAAGTAGGTAAACCGCACATTTTGCATATTTTAGTGTGCTATAGTCTACAATATTTTATAGTGACCTGGAATTCCGATGTCATTTTTGTCAAAAACTTATATGGACCTCTGTTTTGACCTTAGCTATGGATCCAGTTGGTCACCACGGCCAAAACGACCCATTTACTAGGTCAAATGAGCCCCAGAGTAGGTTAACCCCTATTTTGCCTATTTTCATGTGCTGTAGTCTACGTCATTTATGGTGATCCAAAATTTCGATGTCATTTTTGCTAAAAACATACATGGACCTCCGTTAAGACCTTAACTATGGAGCCATTGGTCGGCACGGCAAAAATGACCTATTTACAAGGTCAAACAAGCCCTAGAGCAGGTAAACCCCTTATTTTGCTGATTTTCGTGTGCTATAGTCCCCGATATTTAGTGGTGACCTGGAATTCCGATGTAATTTTTACCAAAAACTTACATGGACTTCTGTTAAGACCATACCTGTGGAGCTAGTTGGTCTCCATGGCAAAAACAACCCATTTATAAGGTCAAACGACCCGGAGAGCAGTTAAACCCCCCGTTTTGCAGATTTTCATGTGTTATAGTCCATGACATTTTATGGTGACCCGGAATTCTAACGTTATTTTTGCCCAAAACTAACATGGACCTCCATTAAGACCTTAGCTATGAACCCTGTTGGTCGCCATAGATAAAAAGACCAATTACAAGGTCAAACGATCCCCAAATCAGGGAAACCCTCTATTTTGCCAATTTTTGTGTGCTATAGTACATGGCATTTTATGGTAACTTGGAATTCTGACGTCATTTTTGCCAAAAACTTCCATGGACCACCGTTAAGACCTTAGCAATGGAGCTAGTTGGTCGCCACTGCCAAAATAGCCCATTTACAAGGTCAAACGATCCCCAAAGAAAGTAAACCCCCTATTTTATCAATTTTCGTGTGCTATAGTCCACTGCATTTTATGGTTACCCAGAATTCCAATGTCATTTTTACGAGAAACATACATGGACCTCCTTTAAGACCTTACCTATGGAGCCAGTTGGTCGCCACGGCAAAAATGGACTATTTGCAAGTTCAAATGAGCCCTAGAGAAAGTAAAACCTCCATTTTGCCAATTTTTATGCGCTATAATCCATGACATTTTATGGTTTCCCAAAATTCCGATGTCACTTTTGTCAAAAACTTATATGGAACTCAATGAAGACCTTGGCTTTAGAGCTAGTTGGTTGTCACGGCTAAAACGGCCCATTTAGAAGGTCAAATGAGCCCAAAAGCAGGTCAACCCCCCATTTTGCTGATTTTTGTGTGCTATAGTACACGACATTTTATGGTGACCCAAAATTCCGATGTCATTCCTACCAAAAACTTACATAGACCTTTGTTAAGACCATAACTATGGAGCCATTTGGTCGGCACAGCCAAAACGGCCCATTTACAAGATCAAACGAGCCCAAGAGTAGGTAAACCTCTTATTTTTCCAATTTTCGTGTGCTATAGTCCACGTCATTTTATGGTGACCCAGAATTCCGACATCATTTTTTCCAAAAACATACATGGACATCTATTAAGACTTTACCTATGGAGCCAGTTTGTCTCCACGTCCAAAATGACCTATTTACAAGGTGAAACAAACCCCGAGCAGGGAAACCACCTATTTTGCGGATTTTTGTGTGCTATAGTCCACTACATTTTATGGTGACCCAGAATTCAGACGTCATTTTCGCCAAAAACTTACATGGATATCATTAAGACCTTATCTATAGAGCCAGTTTGTCGCCATGACAATAGCTGCCCATTTACAAGGTCAAACGAGCCGCAATGCAGGTAGACCCCTTATTTTGTGGATTTTCTTATGCTATAGTCTACGACATTTTCTGGTGACCTAGAATTTCGATGTCATTTTTGGCAAAAACTTACTTGGACCTCCGTTTAGACCTTAGCTATGGAGCTAGTTTGTTGCCACAGTAAAAACAACCCATTTACAAGGTCAAACGAGCCAAGTGCAGGTAAACCCCCCATTTTGCTAATTTTTGTATTCTATAGTCCATGACATTTTATGGTGACAATGA
Organism: Solanum pinnatisectum; assembly: GCA_035578085.1. Taxonomy (NCBI): domain Eukaryota; kingdom Viridiplantae; phylum Streptophyta; class Magnoliopsida; order Solanales; family Solanaceae; genus Solanum; species Solanum pinnatisectum. The sequence continues at coordinate 44,300,229 of CM069085.1, read as the reverse complement.
ATTCCGATGTAATTTTTGCTAAAAACTAACATGGACCTCTGTTTAAACCTTAGCTATGGAGCTAGTTGGTCGCCATGGCCAAAACGACCCATTTTAAAGGTCAAACGAGACCAGAGCAGGTAAACCCCTCATTTTACTGATTTTCGTGTGTTATAGTCCACAACATTTTGTGGTGACCTGAAATACGACATCATTTTTGCCAAAAATTTACATGGACGTCCATTAAGACCTTAGCTATGGAGCTAGTTGGTCGCTATGGCCAAAATGGCCTATTTTTAATGTTAAAAGAGCCCAGAGCAGATAAACACCCTTTTTTATTGCTTATTTTCTTGAGCTATTGTCCTCGACATTTTATGGTGATCCATAATTCCGACGTCATTTTTGTTAAAAACTAACATAGACATCCGTTAAGACCTTAGCTATGGATACAGTTGGTCGCCATGGCAAATATGACTCATTTACCAGGTCAAACGAGCCCTAAAGCAGGTTAACCCACCATTTATTTGATTTTCGTACGCTATTTTCCACGACATTTTATAGTTACCCCAAAATTCGACGTCATTTTTGCCAAAAAATTACATAAACCTCCATTGAGACCTTAGCTAAGGAGCCAGTTAATCGCCATGACCAAAACAACCCATTTACAAGGTCAAACGAGCTCAGAGTAGGTAAAGCCCACATTTTGCATATTTTAGTGTGCTATAGTCCACAACATTTTATAGTGACCTGGAATTCTGATGTCATTTTTACCAAAAACTTATATGAACCTCCGCTAAGATCTTAGCTATAGATCCAGTTGGTCGCCACAGCCAAAACAACCCATTTACAAGGTCAAATGAGCCCCAGAGTAGGTTAACCCCCTATTTTGCCTATTTTCTTGTGTTGTAGTCCACGTCATTTATGGTGACCCAAAATTTCGATGTCATTTTTACTAAAAAATTACATGGACCTCCGTTAATAACTTAGCTATGGAGCCATTGGTCGGCACAGCAAAAACGACCTATTTACAAGGTCAAATAAGCCCTAGAGCAGGTAACCCCCCATTTTTTCAATTTTCGTGTGCTATAGTCCCGATAATTAGTGGTGACCTAGAATTTCGATGTAATTTTTACCAAAAACTTACATGGACTTCTGTTAAGACCATAACTATGGAGCTAGTTGGTCACCATGGCAAAAACAAGCCATTTATAAGGTCAAATGACCCGGAGAGCAGGTAAACCCCCCATTTTGCTGATTTTCATGTGCTATAGTCCACGATATTTTATGGTGATCTAGAATTCTAACGTTATTTTTACCAAAAACTAACATGGACCTCCATTAAGACCTTAGCTATGAACCCTGTTGGTCACCATGGACAAAAAGGACCAATTACAAGCTCAAAGGATCCCCAAATCAGGGAAATCCCCTATTTTGCCGATTTTTGTGTGCTATAGTACATGGCATTTTATGGTAACTCGGAATTCAAACGTCATTTTTGCCAAAAACATCCATGGACCACCGTTAAGACCTTAGCAATAGAGCCAGTTGGTCGCCACTGCTAAAACAGCTCATTTACAAGGTCGAACGATCCCCAAAGAAAGTAAACCCCACATTTTGTCGATTTTCGTGTACTATAGTCCACATCATTTTATGGTTACCCAAAATTTTGATGTCATTTTTACGAGAAACATACATGGACCTTCGTTAAGACCTTACCTATGGAGCCAGTTGGTTGCCTAGCAAAAATGACCTATTTCCAAGTTCAAACGAGCCCTAGAGAAAGTAAAACCCCCATTTTGCCAATTTTTGTGTGCTATAGTCCACTATATTTTATGGTGACCCAGAATTCAGACGTCATTTTTGCCAAAAAATTACATGGATATCATTAATACCTTATCTATAGAGCCAGTTTGGCGCCACGACAATAGCGGCCCATTTACAAGGTGAAATGAGCTGCAGTACAGGTAGACCCCACATTTTGTTGATTTTCGTGTGCTATAGTCTACGATATTTTATGGTGACCTAGAATTTCGATGTCATTTTTAGCAAAAGCTTACTTGGACCTCCATTTAGACCATAGCTATGGAGCTAGTTTGTCGCCACGCTAAAACAACCCATTTACAAGGTCAAACGAGCCCCAGATCAGGCAAAACCTCATTTTGCTGATTTTCGTGTGCTATAGTACATGACATTTTATGGTGACCATGAATTCCAATGTAATTTTTTGCTAAAAACTAACATGGACCTCCGTTAGACCTTGGCTATGGAGCTAGTTGGTCACCATGGCTAAAACGGTCAATTTACAAGGTCAAACGAACCCCTGAGCAGGTAAACCCCCATTTTGCTGATTTTAGTGTGCTATAGTCCATGAAATTTTATGGTGATCATGAATTCCAATGTAATTTTTGCTAAAAACTAACATGGACCTCCGTTTAGACCTTAGCTATAGAGCTAGTTTGTCGCCACAGCTAAAACAGCCCATTTACAAGGTCAAATGAGCCCCAGAGCAGGTAAACCCCCCAATTTGCTGATTTTCGTGTGCTATAGTCCATGACATTTTATGGTGACCATGAATTCCGATGTTATTTTTGCCAAAAACATACATGAAACTCCGTTAAGACCTTAGTTATGGAGCCAATTTGTAGCCACGGCCAAAACGGCCCATTTACAATGTCAAACAAGCCCAAAATAAGGTAAACCTCCTCTATTGCCGATTTTCATGTGCTATAGTCCACGACATTTTATGGTGCTCCAGAATTTCAATGTTAGTTTTGCCAAAAACTTGCATGGAAGTCCGTTAAGACCTTAACCTTGGAACTAGTTTGTCGCCATAGCCAAAATGGCCCATTTTAAAGGTTAAACGAGACCAGAGCAGGTAAACTCCCCATTTTATCGATTTTTGTGTGCTAAAGTCCATAACATTTTGTGGTGACCCATACGACATCATTTCAACCAAAAATTTACATGGACGTCCATTAAGACCTTAGCTATGGAGCTAGTTGGTCGCTACGACCAAAATGGCCTATTTTTAATATCAAACGAGCCCAGAGCAGATAAATACCCTTTTTTTTGCTTATTTTCTTGAGCTATTGTCCACGACATTTTATGGTGATCCATAATTCCAATGTCATTTTTGCTTAAACCTTACATAGACATCCGTTAAGACCTTAGCTATGGATACAGTTGGTCGCCATGGCAAAACGGCCCATTTACAAGGTCAAACGAGCCCAGAGCAGGTAAACCCCCTACTTTGCCAATTTTCTTGTGCTATAGTCCACGGCATTTTATGGCGACCCGAAAATGCGACTTTATTTTTGCCAAAAATTTACATGGACCTCCTTTAAGACTTTAGCTATGGAACTAGTTGGTCGCCATGACCAAAATGACCCATTTACAAGGTCAAACGAGCCCAGAGCAGGTAAACCCTATATTTTGCCTATTTTAGTGTGCTATAGTTCACGACATTTTATGGTGACCTTGAATTTCGATGTCATTTTTTCCAAAACATTACATACACCTCCGTTTAGACCTTAGTTATGGATCTAGTTGATCGCCACGGCTAAAATGGCCTTTTTACAAGGTCAAACGAGCCATAGAGAGGGCAAGCCCCCCATATTTCAAATTTTTATGTGCTATATTCCATGACATTTTATGGTTACCCAAAATTCTGATGTCATTTTTACCGAAATCTTACATGGACCTCCGTTAAGACCTTAGCTATGGAGCTAGAGTATTGCCACAGCTAAAACGGTCCATTTACAAGGTCAAACGAGCCCAAAGCATGTAAACCCCCTATTTTGCCAATTTTTGTGTGCTATAGTCCACTATATTTTATGGTGACCTTGAATTCTGACGTCATTTTTTACAAAAACTTACATAGACCTCTGTTAAGACCTTAGAAGTGGAGCCAGTTGGTCGCCACGGCAAAAACGGCCTATTTATGAGGTCAAACGAGCCGTAGAGCAGGTAAAATCTTCAATTTGCTAATTTTCGTGTGCTATAGTTCACGACATTTTATGGTGACCCAGAAATTCCGACGTCATTTTTTCCAAAAATTTACATGGACCTCTGTTTAGACGTTAGCTATGGAGCTAGTTGGTCACCACAACCAAATCGGCCCATTTACAAGTTCAACTAAGCCCCAGAGCAGGTAAACCCCCAATTTTGCCAATTTTCGTGTGCTATAGTCCACGACAATTTATTGTGACTCATAATTCCTACGTTATTTTTGCCTAAAACTTACATGGACCTACGTTAAGACCTTAGCTATGGAACCATTTGGTCTCTACGGCCAGAACTGCCCATTTACAAGGTCAAACGACCCCTAGAGCAGGGTAAACCCCAATTTTGCTAATTTTCGTGTGTTATAGTCCACGACATTTTAGGGTGACCCGAAATTCTAATGTCATTTTTGTGAAAAACTACATGAACATCCGTTAAGACCTTAGCTATGGAGCCAGTTGGTCGCCACAGCCAAAACAGCCCATTTACAAGGTGAAACGATCCCCAGAGTTGGTAAACATCCTATTTTACCAATTTTCGTTTGCTATAGTCCATGACATTTTATGGTGACCTAGAATTCCAATGTCATTTTTGCTAAAAACTTACATGGACTTTCTTTAAGACCTTGACTATGGAACCAGTCGATCTCCATGGCCAAAACGACCCATTTACAAGGTCAAATGAGTCCAGAGCAGGTAAACCCCCTATTTTGCCGATTTTCATGTGCTATAATCCACGGCATTTTATGGTGACCCGAAAATGCGACTTTATTTTTGCCAAAAATTTACATGGACCTCCTTTAAGACTTTAGCTATGGAGCTAGGTGGTCACCATGACCAAAATGGCCCATTTACAAGGTCAAACGAGCCCAGAGCAGGTAAATCCCATATTTTGCCTATTTTAGTGTGCTATAGTCCATGACATTTTATGGTGACCTAGAATTTCGACGTCATTTTTTTCAAAACATTACATGGATCTCCGTTTATACCTTAGTTATGGATCTAGTTGGTCACCACAGCTAAAATGACCCATTTACAAGTTCAAACGAACCATAGAGAGGGTAAGCCCCCAATATTTCCAATTTTTGTGTGCTATAGTCCATGACATTTTATGTTTACCCAAAATTCTGATGTCATTTTTGCTGAAACCTTCCATGGACCTCCGTTAAGACCTTAGCTATAGAGCCAGAGTGTCGCCACAGCTAAAAAGGCCCATTTACAAGGTCAAACAAGCCCAAAGAAGGTACACCCCCTATTTTGCCGATTTTCGTGTGCTGTAGTCCACTACATTTTATGGTGACCTAAAATTCCGACGTCATTTTTTACAAAAACTTACATAGACCTCCGTTAAGACCTTAGCAATGGAGCCAGTTGGTCACCATGGCCAAAACATCCTATTTATGAGGTCAAACAAGCCGTAGAGCAGGTAAAATCTCTAATTTACTAATTTTCGTGTGCTATAGTTCACAACATTTTATGGTGATCCAGAATTCCGACGTTATTTTTGCCAAAACCTTAAATGGACCTACGTTTTGACCTTAGTTATGGATCCAATTAGTCGCCATGACTAAAACGGCCAATTTACAATGTCAAATAAGCCCAGAGCAGGTAAACCCCCCATTTTACTGATTTTTGTTTCCTATAGTCCACGATATTTTATGGTGACTCGCAATCCCGATGTCATTTTAACCAAAAACTTACATAGACCTCTGTTAAGACCTTAGCTATGGAGCCAGTTTGTCACCACGGCCAAAACGACCCATTTACAAGGTCAAACGAGCATCTAAGCAGGATAACCCCCTATTTTATCGATTTTTGTGTGTTATAGTTCAAAGATATTTTATGGTGACCCAAAATTCTATTGTCATTTTTTGCCAAAAACATTCATGGAACCCCATTAAGACCATAGTTGTGGACCCAGTTGGTCACCACGGCAAATACAACCCATTTACAAGATCAAAAAAGCCCTAGAGCCGGTAAACCCCCCATTTTTCCAATTTTGTTATGCTATAGTCCACCACATTTTATGGTGACCCATAATTCCAACATCATTTTTGCAAAAATCATACATGGACATCAGTTAAGACCTTAGATATGGAGCCAGCTTGTCGCCACAGCCAAACGGCCCATTTACAAGGTCAAATGAACCCAGAGGAGGTAAACCCCTATTTTGCCAGTTTTCATGTGCTATAGTCCATGACATTTTATGGTGAACTGGAATTCCTACATCATTTTTGCAAAACACTTATATGGACCTAGTTTAAGACCTTATCTAAGGAGCCAGTTGGTCGCCACGGCCAAAACAGTCCATTTACAAGGTCAAACGAACCTTAGATAAGGTAAATCCACCATTTTGCTGAATTTTGTGTGCTATAGTCTAAAACACTTTATGGTGACCCGAAATTCCAATGTCATTGTTGCCAAAAACTTACATGGACCTCCGTTAAGACATTCGTTATGGAGCCAGTTGGTCGCCACAGCCAAAATGACCCATTTACAAGGTCAAACGAGCCCAGAGCAGGTAAACCCCCTATTATTCCAGTATTCATATGCTATAGTCAACGACATTTTATGGTGACCCAGAATTTTGATGTCATTTTTGGCAAAAACTTACATGGACTTCCATTTAGACCTTAGAAATAGAGCCAGTTGGTCGCCACGGCCAAAATGACCCATTTACAAGGTCAAACAAGCCAGAGAGCATATAACCCACCTTTTTTTCAATTTTCGTGTTCTATAGTCCACGACATTCAATGCTGACCCAAAATTTTGACCTTATTTTTGCCAAAACCTTACATGGACCTCCGATAAGATCTTAGCTATGGAGCCTATTGGCTGCCGTGGCCAAAAAGGCCCAATTACAAGGTCTAAGTAGGCCCATAGCAGGTAACCCCCATTTTGCCGATTTTTGTGTACTACAATACATGGCATTTTATGGTGACTCAGAATTTTGACGATATTTTTGCCAAAAACTTACATGGACCTCTGTTAAGACCTTAAAAATGAAGCCAGTTAGACGCCACGGCCAAAACGACCTATTTATAAGGTCAAACGAGCCCTAGAGTAGGTTATCCCCCTATTTTGCCTATTTTCATGTGCTATAGTCCACGTCATTTTATGGTGACCCAGAATTTTAATGTCATTTTTGCCAAATGCTTACATGGACCTCCATTTAGACCTTAGCAATGGAGCCAGTTGGTCGCAATGACCAAAACAACCCATTTACAAGGTCAAACGAGCTAGAGAGCAGATAAAGCTATCATTTTTCTAATTTTTATGTGCTATAGTGCACAAAATTTAATGCTGACCCAGAATTTTGACGTTATTTTTGCCAAAAACTTACATGGACCTCCAATAAGACCTTAGCTATGGAGCCTGTTAGTCTCCATGGCCAAAAAGGCCTAATTACAAGGTCTAACGAGCCCCATAGTAGGTAAACCCCCTATTTTGCCAATTTTCGTGTGCTATAGTACACGGTATTTTATGATGACTCATAATTCTGGCGTCATTTTTGCTAAAAAGTTACATTGACCTCCGTTAAGACCTTAGCAATGGAGCTAGTTGGTCGCCACGGCCAAAACGGCCCATTTACTAGGATAAACAAACCCAGAGTAGGTAAACCCCTCATTTTGCTAGTTTTCGTGTGCTATAGTCCATGACATTTTATGGTGACATGGAATTCCTACGTCTTTTTTGCAAAAAACTTACATGGACCTCCGATAAGACCTTATCTATGAAGTCAGTTGGTTGCTACTGCCAAAACGTCCCATTGTTATGGTCAAACGAACCCCAAAGCAAGTTCACCCCCCCCCCCATTTTGTCAATTTTCGTATGCTATAGTCCACATCATTTTATTGTAACCTAGAATTCTGACATCATTTTTTTCCAAAAACTTACAAGGACCTCCGTTAATACCTTAGCTATGGAGCTAGTTAGTCGCCACGACCAAAACAGTCCATTTACAAGGTCAAATGATCCCCAGAGTAGGTTAACCCCCTATTTTGCCTATTTTCATGTGCTATAGTCCACGTCATTTTCTGGTGACCCAAAATTCCGATGTCATTTTTGCCAAAAACTTACATAGACCTCCATTAAGACATTAGCTATGGAATCATTGTTTGGTACGGCAAAAATGGCCCATTTACAAGGTTAAATGAGCCCTAGCGTAGGTAAACCCTTCATTTTGTTGATTTTCGTGTATTATAGCCCACAACATTTTATGGTGACCCAAAAATATGACATAATTTTTGCCAAAAATTTACATGGACGTCCATTAAGACCTTAGCTATGGAGCTAGTTGGTCGCTACGACCAAAATGGCCTATTTTCAAGGTCAAACGAGCCCAGAGCAGGTCAACCCCTTCTTTGCTTATTTTGTTGATCCACTGTCCACGACATTTTAGGTGATCCATAATTCCGATGTCATTTTTACTAAAAATTACATAGACATCTGTTAAGACCTAAGCTATAGATACAGTTGGTTGCCACGATAAATACGACCTATTTACAAGGTCAAACGAGCCCTAGATCAGGTAAACCCACCAATTTTATCGATTTTCGTATGCTATAGTCCACGACATTTTATGATGACCCAAAATTTCGACGTCATTTTAGCCAAAAACTTACATAAAACTCCGCTAAAGACCCTACCTATAGAGCCAGTTAATCATCATGACCAAAACAACCCATTTACAAGGTCAAATGAGCCCAGGGTAGGTAAACCCCACATTTTATAGATTTTAGTGTCTATAGTCCACAACAGTTTATCGTGATGCGAAATTTCGACGTCATTTTTTCCAAAAACTTACATGGATCTCCATTAAGACCTTAGCTATAGATCCAATTGGTCGCTATAGCTAAAACGACCAATTTACATGGTTAAACGAGCCCCAGAGTAGGTAAACCCCTATTTTGACTATTTTCGTGTGCTATAGTCCACGTCATTTTATGGTGACCCAGAATTCTGATGTAATTTTTACCAAAAACTTACATAGACTTCCGTTAAGACCTTAAATATGGAGCTAGTTGTTCCCCATGGCAAAAACGACCCATTTATAAGGTCAAAAAACCCGTAGAGCAGGTAAACCCCCCATTTTGCCAATTTTCATGTTCTATAGTCTACGACATTTTATGGTGACCCAAAATTCTACCATTATTTTTGCCACAAACTAACATGGACCTCCATTAAGACATTATCTATGAAGCATGTTGGTCGGCACGGAGAAAAAGGACCAATTACAATGTCAAACGATCCCCAAATCAGGGAAAACCCCCATTTTGCCGATTTTTTGTGTGCTATAGTACACGACATTTTATGTTAACTCGAAATTCCAAGATCATTTTTGCCAAAAACTTACATGAACCCCCGTTAAGACCATAGTTGTGGACCCAGTTGGTCGCCACGGCCAATACGACCTACTTACAAGATCAAACAAGCCCAGAGCAGGTAAATCCCCCATTTTCCAATTTTTTTGTGCTATAGTCCACCATATTTTATGGTGACCTAGAATTTCGATATCATTTTTGCCAAAAACTTACATGGACAACACTTAAGACCTTAGCTATGGAGCCAGCTTGTCGCCACGGCCAAAACGGCCCATTTAAAAGGTCAAACGAACCAAGAGTAGGTAAACCCCCTATTTTGCCAATTTTTGTGTGCTATAGTTCATGATATTTTATGGTGACTTGGAATTTATTTTTGCAAAAAATTATATGGACCTCCGATAAGGCCTTATCTATGAAGTTGGTTGGTCACCACTGCCAAAATGGCCCATTTACAAGGTCAAACGAACCCCAAAGCAGGTAAACCCCCTATTTTGTCAATTTTTGTGTGCTATATTCCTCATCATTTTATTGTGACCTAGAATTCGACGTCATTTTTACCAAAAACTTAAAAGGACCTCCGTTAAGACCTTAGCTATGGAGCAAGTTGGTCGCCACGGCCAAAACAACCCATTTACGAGGTTAAACGAGCCCCTGAACAGTTGAACCGCCGATTTTGCATATTTTTAGGTGCTATAGTCCACGACATTTAATATTGACTCGAAATTCTGATGTCATTTTTGCCTAAAACATACATGGACCTAGGTTAAGACCTTATCTAAGAAGCTAGTTGGTCGCCACGGCCAAAACGACCCATTTACAAGGTCAAACAAACCCCAGATATGGTAAACCCCCCATTTTGCTAATTTTCGTGTGCCATAGTCTAAGGCATTTTATGGTGACCCTGAATTCTGAAGTCATTTTTGCCAAAAACATACATGGACCTCTGTTTAGACATTCGTTATAGAGCCAGTTGGTTGCCATAGTCAAAACAACCCATTTACAAGTCAAACGAGCCCAAAACAAGTAAACCCCCAATTATTCCAGTATTTGTGTGCTATAGTCCATGACATTTTATTGTGAACCAGAATTTCGATGTCATTTTTGAGAAAAACTTACATGGAATTCTGTTTAGACCTTAGCAATGGAGCCAGTTGGTCGCCACGGCCAAAACGGCCCATTTACAAGGTCAAACAAGCCAGAGAGCAGATAAACCCACCATTTTTCCAATTTTCCTGTTCTATAGTCCACGACATTCATTGCTAACCTAGAATTTTGACGTTATTTTTGCCAAAAACTTACATGGACCTCCGATAAGACCTTAGCTATGGATCTTGTTGGTCACCACGGCAAAAAAGGCCTAATTACAAGGTCTTACTAGCCCCATAGCAGGTAAACCCCCATTTTGCCAATTTTTGTCTGCTATAGTACACGTCATTTTATGGTTACTCAAAATTCTGACGTCATTTTTGCCATAAACTTACATGGACCTCCGTTAAGATCTTAGCAATGGAGCCAGTTGGTCGCCACTGCCAAAACGGCCCATTTACAAGGTCAAAAGAGCCCCAAAGTAGGTTAACCCCTTATTTTTCCTATTTTCGTGTGCTATAGTCCACGTCATTTTATGGTGACCTGAAATTTCGATGTCACTTTTACCAAAAGCGTACATGGACCTCCGATAAGACCTTAGCTATGGAGCCTGTTGGTCGCCATAGCAAAAAAGGCCCAATCACAAGGTCTAACGAGCGCCATAGCAGGTAAACCCCCTCTTTTGTCAATTTTTGTGTGCTATAGTACACAGCATATTATGGTAACCCAGAATTCCAAGATCATTTTTGCCAAAAACTTACACTGACATCTGTTAGGACCTTAGCTATGGAGCCAGCTTGTCGCCATGGTAAAAATGGCCCATTTACGGTGTCAAACGAGCCCTGAGCAGGTAAACCCTCATTTTGCAAATTTTAGTGTGCTATTGTCCGCGACATTTTATGGTGACCTTGATTCCGACGTCGTTTTTGCCAAAAACTTACATGGATCTCTGATATGACCTTAGATTTGGAGCCACTTGGTCGCCACCTCCTAAACAGCCCATTTACAAGGTCAAACGAGCCCCAAAGTAGGTAAACCCCCCATTTTGTCGATTTTTGTGTGCTATAATCCATGGCATTTTATGGTGACCTAGAATTTTGATGTCAGTTTTGGCAAAAACTTACATGGTCCTCCGTTTAGACCTTACCTATGGAGCTAGTTGGTCGCCATGGCTAATACAGCCTATTTACAAGGTCAAATGAGCCCCAGAGCAGGTAAACCCCCTATTTTGCCGATTTTTGTGTGCTATAGTTCACAATATTTTTTGGTGACCCAGAATTTTGACATAATTATTGGCAAAAACTTACATGTACATCTATTAAGACCTTAGATATGGAGACAATTTTTAGCCACTGCCAAAACGACCCATTTACAAGGTCAAACGAACCCCTAAGTAGGTAAACCCCCTATTTTGTCGATTTTCATATGCTATAGTCCACAACAATTTATGGTGACCCATAATTCCAATGTTATTTTTGCCAAAAACTTACATGGACCTCCTTTAAACCTTAGCTATGGATCTAGTTGGTCACCATGGTGAAAACAACCCATTTACAAGATCAAACGAGCCCCAGAGCAGGTAAACCCCCAATTTTTCCAATTTTTCGGTGCTAAAGTTGACATCATTTTATGGTGACCCAGAATTTTGAGATCATTTTTGCCAAAAACTTACATGGACATCCGTTAGAACCTTTGCTATGGAGCCAGCTTGTCGCCACGGCCAAAACGGCCCATTTACAGGGTCAAACGAGCTCAGAGCAGGTAAACCCTCATTTTGTCAATTTTCATGTGCTATAGTCCACGACAATTTATGGTGATTTGGAATTTCGACGTCATTTTTGCCAAAAATATACATGGACCTCCGATATGACTTTAGCTTTGGAGCCAGTTGGTTGCCACTGCCAAAACGACATATTTACAAGGTAAAACGATCTCCAAAGCTAGTAAACCCCCCATTTTGTCGATTTTCATGTGCTATAGTCCACGACATTTTATGGTGACCCAGAATTTCGATGTGTTTTTACCAAAAACTTATATGGACCTTCATTTAAACCTTAGCTATGTAGCTAGTTGGTTGCCACGGCTAAAACAACCCATTTACAAGGTCAAACGAGCCCTAGAGCAGGTAAATCCCCCATTTTGCTGATTTTTGCATGCTATAGTCCATGACACATTATCGTGACCCAGAATTCCGACATAATTTTTGCCAAAAACTTACATGTACACCTGTTAAGACCTTAGATATGGAGCCAATTTATAGCCACAGCCAAAACGACCCAATTACAAGGTCAAACGATCCCCTAAGTTGGTAAACCCCCTATTTTGTCCATTTTCGTGTGCTATAGTCCATTGCATTTTATGGTGACCCAAAATTTCGCGTCATTTTCGCCAAAAACTTACATAGACATCCGTTAAGACCTTATCTATGGAGCTAGTTGGTCACCACGACCAAAATGACCCATTTACAAGATCACACGATCCCCAGAGCAGGTAAACCCCTAATTTTTCCAAATTTCATGTGCTATAGCCCACAACATTTTATGGTGACACAGAATTTCGAGATCATTTTTGGGAAAAACTTACATGGACATCTGTTAGGATCTTAGCTATGGAGCCAGCTTGTCGCTATAACCTAAACGATCCATTTACAGGGTCAAATGAGCCCAGAGCAGGTAAACCCTCATTTTGCCAATTTTCGTGTGCTATAGTCCACGACATTTTATGGTGACCTGAAATTCCGACATCATTTTTGCCAAAAACTTACATGGACCTTTGTTTAGACTTTATCTATGGAGCTAGTTAGTCACCACGGCCAACAGGGACTATTGACAAGGTCAAACGAGTCCCAGAGTAGGTCAACCCCCCATTTTGACTATTTTCGTGTGGTATAGTACATGACATTATATCGTGACTCAGAATTTCGACATTATTTTTGCTAAAAACTTACATGGAAATCTGTTAAGACCTTATCTATGGAGCCAGTTTGTTGTCACGACCAAAACGTCCTATTTACAAAGTCAAACGAGCCCTAGTACACCTAAACCGCCCATTTTACCTATTTTTGTATGCTATAGTCCACGTCATTTTATGGTGACCCATAATTTCGATGTCGTTTATGCCAAAAATATAAATGGACCTCCGTTAAGACCTTAGCTATGGAGCCATTGGTCGGCACTACAAAAATGACCCATTTGCAAGGTCAAACGAGCCCTAGAGCAGGTAAACCACCCATTTTGCAGATTTTAGTGTGCTACAGACCACGATATTTTATGGTTACTTGGAATTACCATGTAATTTTTGACAAAATCTTACATAGACCTCCGTTAAGACCTTAGCTATGGAGCCTATTGGTCAGCACGGTCAAAACGGCCCATTAACAAGGTCAAACGAGCTGGATAGCAGGTAAACCCCCAATTTTGTCGATTTTTATGTGCTATAGTCCACGACATTTTATGGTGACCCAGAATTTCGACATTATATTTTCCAAAAACATACATGGACCTCCGTTAAGACCATAGTTATGGAGCCTGTTGGTCGCCACAGCCAAAAAGGCCCAATTACAAGGTCAAAGAAGCCCCACACCAGGTAAACCCCCTATTTTGCCAATTTTCATGTGCTATAGGTCATGCCATTTTATGGTGACTCAGAATTTAGATGTTATTTTTATGATAAACTTACGTAGACCTCTGTTAAGACCTTAGCAATGGAGCCAGTTTGTCGCCACTGCCAAAACAGCCAATTTACAAGGTCAAACGATCCCCAAAGAAAGTAAACGCCCCATTTTATCGATTTTTGTGTGGTATAGTCCACTGAATTTTATGGTTACCCAGAATTCCAATGTCATTTTTGTGAGAAACATACATGGACCTCCGTTAAGACCTTACCTATGGAGCCAATTGGTCACCACGGCAAAAATGGCCTATTTACAAGTTCAAACGAGCCCTAGAGAAAGTAAAATCCCTATTTTTATCAATTTTTGTGTGCTATAGTCCACGACATTTTATGGTTACTCAAAATTTTGATGTCCTTTTTGCCAAAAACTTATATGAAACTCAGTTAAGACCTTGGCTTTGGAGCCAGTTGGTTGCCATGGCTAAAACAGTCCATTTAGAAGGTCAAACGAGCCCAGAAGCAGGTCAACCCCCTATTTTGCCAATTTTCATGTGCTATAGTCCACGGCATTTTATGGTGACCCAGAATTCTGATGTTATTTCTGCCACAAACTTACGTAGACCTCTGTTAATACCTTAGCTATGGAACCATTTGGTCGCCACAGCCAAAACGTTCCACTTACAAGATCAAACGAGCCTCAGAGTAGGTAAACCCCCATTTTTCTAATTTTCGTATGCTATAGTCCACGTCATTTTATGGTGACCCAAAATTCTGACATCATTTTTTCCAAAAACATACATGGACATCCGTTAAGACTTAACCTATGGAGCCAGTTTGTCTCCAAATCAAAAATGGCCTATTTACAAGGTCAAACGAACCCCGAGTAGGGAAACCCCCCATTTTGCCGATTTTTGTGTGCTATAGTCCACTACATTTTATGGTGACCCAAAATTTAGACGTCATTTTTGCCAAAAACATACATGGATATCATTAAGACCTTATCTATAGAGTCAGTTTGTCGCCACGATAATAATGGCCCATTTACAACATCAAACGAGCCGCAGTGCAGGTAGACCCCTCATTTTGCTAATTTTTGTGTGCTATAGTCTACGGCATTTTATGGTGACTTAGAATTTCGATGTCATTTTTGGCAAAAACTTACTTGGACCGCCGTTTAGACCTTAGCTATGGAGCTAGTTTCTCGCCACAGCTAAAACAGCCAATTTACAAGGTCAAACGAGCCTCAGAGTAGGTAAACCCCCCATTTTGCTAATTTTCGTGTGCTATAGTCCATGACATTTTATGGTGACCATGAATTCCGATGTAATTTTTCCTAAAAACTAACATGGACCTCCATTTAGACCTTAGCTATGGAGCTAGTTGGTTGGCATGACTAAAACAACCCATTTACAAGGTCAAACGAACCCCTGAGCAGGTAAACCCCCTATTTTGTTGATTTTGGTGTGCTATAGTCCATGACATTTTATGGTGACCATGAATTTCGATGACAATTTTGCCAAAAACATACATGGAACTCTTTTAAGACCTTAGCTATGGAGCCAATTAGTAGCCATGGCCAAAATGGTCCATTTACCATGTCAAACAAGCCCAAAAGCAGGTAAACCTCCTCTATTGCCGATTTTCATGTGCTATAGTCCACAGCATTTTATGGTGATCCGGAATTGCGATGTTATTTTTGCCAAAAATTTGCATGAAAGTCCGTTAAGACCTTAGCCTTGGAACTAGTTTGTCGCCATGGCCAAAACGGCCCATTTTAAAGGTCAAACGAGATCAGAGCAGGTAAACCCCCCATTTTGCCGATTTTTATGTGCTATAGTCCACAATATTTTATGATGACCCAGAAATACGACATCATTTTTGCCAAAAATTTACATGGACGTCCATTAAGACCTTAGCTATGGAGCTAGTTGATCTCTACGGCCAAAATGGCCTATTTTTAATGTCAAACGACCCCAGAGCAGATAAACACCGTTTGTTTGCTTACTTTCTTGAGCTATTGTCCACGATATTTTATGGTGATCCATAATTCTGATGTCATTTTTGCTAAAAAGTTATATAGACATCTGTTAAGACCTTAGCTATGGATATAGTTGGTCGCCATTGAAAATACAGCCCATTTACAAGTTCAAATGAGCCCTACAGCAGGTTAACCCACCATTTTATCAATTTTCGTACGCTATAGTCCACGACATTTTATAGTTCCCCTAAAATCCAAAGTCATTTTTGCCAAAAATTTACATAGACCTCCGTTGAGACCTTAGCTATGGAGCCAATTAATCTCCATGACCAAAACAACCCATTTACAAGGTCAAACGAACCCAGAGTAGGTAAACTCCACATTTTGCAAATTTTAGTGTGCTAGAGTCCACAACATTTTATAGTGACCTGGAATTCCGACGTTATTTTTGCCAAAAACTTATATGGACCTCCAATAAGACCTTAGTTATGGATCCTATTGGTCACCACGGCCAAAAAGGCCCAATTACAAGGTCTAATGAACCCCATAGTAGGTAAACCCCCTATTTTGCTGATTTTTGTGTGCTATAGTACATGACATTTTATGGTGACTCAGAATTGCGATGCCATTTTTGCTAAAAACTTACATTGACCTCCGTTAAGACTTTAGCAATGGAGCCAGTTGGTCGCCACGGCCAAAACGGCCCATTTACAAGGATAAACGAACCCAGAGCAGGTAAACCCCTCATTTTGCTAGTTTTCGTGTGCTATAGTCCATGGCATTTTATGGTCACCTGAAATTCCTATGTCATTTTTGCAAAAAACTTACATGGACCTCTGATAAGACCTTATCACTGAAGTTAGTTAGTCGTCACTACCAAAACGTCCCATCTATATGGTCAAACGAGCCCCAGAGTAGGTTAACCCCTATTTTAACTATTTTCGTGTGCTATAGTCCACGTCATTTTATGGTGACCCAAAATTCTGATGTAATTTTTAGCAAAAACTGACATAGACTTTGTTAAGACCTTAGTTATGGAGCTAGTTGTTCCCCATGGCAAAAACGACCCATTTATAAGGTCAAACGGCCCAGAGAGTAGGTAAACCCCCTATTTTGTCGATTTTCATGTGCTATAGTCCACGATATTTTATGGTGACCCAAAATTCTAGCATTATTTTTGCCGCAAACTAACATGGACCTCCATTAAGACCTTAGCTATGAAGCCTGTTGGTCACCATGGACAAAAAGGACCAATTACAAGGTCAAACCATCCCCAAATCAGGGTAAACCCCCATTTTGCAGATTTTTATGAGCTATTGTACACGACATTTTATGGTAACTCGAAATTCCAAGATCATTTTTGCCAATAACTTAGATAAACCCCCGTTAAGACCATTGTTGTGGACCCAGTTGGTCGCCACGGCCAATACGGCCCATTTACAAGATCAAACAAGCTCATAGCAGGTAAAGCCCCCATTTTCCCAATTTTTTTGTGCTATAATCCACCCTATTTTATGGTGACCCAGAATTTCGACATCATTTTTGCCAAAAACTTACATGGACATCAGTTAAGACCTTAGCTATGGAGTCAGCTTGTCACCACGGCCAAAACGATCCATTTACAAGGTCAAACGAACTGAGAATAGGTAAACCCCCCATTTTGCCAATTTTCGTGTGCTATAGTTCATGACATTTTATGGTGACCAGGAATTCCTACGTCATTTTTTCAAAAAACTTACATGGACCTCTGATCAGGCCTTATCTATGAAGTCGATTGGTTGCCACTGCTAAAACGGCCTATTTACAAGGTCAAACGAACCCCAAAGAAGGTAAACCCCCTATTTTATCAATTTTCGTGTGCTATAGTCCACATCATTTTATTGTGACCCAGAATTCGACATCATTTTTGCCAAAAACTTAAAAGGACCTCCGTTAAGAACTTAGCTATGGAGCTAGTTGGTTGCTGCAGCCAAAATAGTCCATTTACGAGGTCAAAGGATCCCCTGGGCAGTTAAACCCCCGATTTTGCATATTTTTGGGTGATATAGTCCACGACATTTAATGCTGACTCAAAATTCTGATGTCAGTTTTGCCTAAAACATACATGAACCTAGGTTAAGACCTTATCTAAGAAGCCAATTGGTCGCCACGGCCAGAATGACCCATTTACAAGGTCAAACGAACCCCAGATAAGGTAAACCCCCCATTTTACTGATTTTTGTGTGCTATAGTCTAAGACATTTTATGGCGACCTGGAATTCCGATGTCATTTTTGCCAAAAATTTACATGGACCTCTATTTAGGCATTTGTTATAGAGCCAGTTGGTTGCCACAGCCAAAACGGCCCATTTACCAAGTCAAACAAGCCCAGAGCAGGTAAACCCCCCATTATTCTAGTATTTGTGTGCTATAGTCCACGATATTTTATTGTGAACCAGAATTTCGGTGTCATTTTTGACAAAAACTTCCGTTTAGACCTTAGCAGTGGAGCCAGTTGGTCGCCACGGCCAAAACGGCTCATTTACAAGGTCAAACAAGCCAGAGAGCAGATAAACCCACTATTTTTCCAATTTTTGTGTTCTATAGTCCACGACATTCAATGCTGACCCTGAATTTTGACGTTATTTTTGCCAAAAACTTACATGGACCTCCGATAAGACCTTAGCTATGGAGCCTGTTGGTCGCCACGGCAAAAAAGGCCCAATTACAAGGTCTTACTAGCCCCATAGGAGGTAAACCCCCATTTTGACAATTTTCGTTTGCTATAGTACATGACATTTTATGGTAACTCAGAATTTCGACGTCATTTTTGCCGAAAACTTACATGGACCTTCGTTAAGACCTTAGCAATGGAGCCAGTTGGTCGCCATGGCAAAAACGATCGATTTACAAGGTCAAACGAGCCCCAAAGTAGGTCAACCCCCTATTTTGTCTATTTTCGTGTGCTATAGTCCACGTCATTTTATGGTGACCTGAAATTTCGATGTCATTTTCGCCAAAAGCTTACATGGACCTCCATTTAGACCTCAGCAATGGAGGCAGTTGGTTGCCACGGCCAAAACGGCCCATTTAGAAGGTCAAACGAGCCAGAGAGCAGATTAACCCACCATTTTTCCAATTTTTGTGTACTATAATGCACGACATTTAAAGCTAACCCAAAATTTCGATGTTATTTTTGTCTAAAACTTACATGGACCTCTAATAAGACCTTAGCTATGGAGCCTATTGGTCGCCATAGCCAAAAAGGCCCAATTATAAGGTCTAACTAGCCCCATAGCAGCTAAACCCCTATGTTGCCGATTTTCATGTGATATAGTACACGACATTTTATGGTAACTCAGAATTTCGAGATCATTTTTACCAAAAACTTACATCGACATCTGTTAGGACCTTAGCTATGGAGCCAGTTGGTCACCACGGCCAAAACAGCCTATTTACAAGATCAAACAATCCCAGAGCAGATAAAGCCCCCATTTTTCCAATTTTCGTGTGCTATAGTCCACAATATTTTATGGTAACCCAGAATTTTGAGATCATTTTTGCCAAAAACTTACACCGACATCTGCTAGGACCTTAGCTATGGAGCCAGCTTGTCGCCATGGCACTAATGGCCCATTTACAGGGTCAAACGAGCCCTGAGCAGGTAAACCCTCATTTTGCCAATTTTAGTGTGCTATTGTCCACGACATTTTATGGTGACCTTGATTTCGACGTCGTTTTTTGTAAAAAACTTTCATGGACCTCTGATATGACCTTAGCTATGGAGCCAGTTGGTCACCACTGCCTAAACGACCCATTTATACGGTCAAATGAGCCCCAAAGTAGGTAAACCCCTATTTTGTCAATTTTTGTGTGCTATAATCCACGGCATTTTATGGCGACCTAGAATTTTGATGTCATTTTTGGCAAAAATTTGCATGGTCCTCCATTTAGACCTTAGCTATGGAGCTAGTTGGTCGTCACGGCTAAAACAGCCTATGTACAAGGTCAAACGAGCCCTAGAGCAGGTAAACCCCCCATTTTGTCGATTTTTGTGTGCTATAGTTCACAATATTTTATGGTGACCCAGAATTTCGACATTATTTTTGCGAAAAACTTACATGTACATCTGTTAAGACCTTAGATATGGAGAAAATTTTTAGTCACGGCCAAAATGACCCATTTAAAAGGTCAAACGAGCCCCTGACTAGGTAAACCCCATATTTTGTTGATTTTCGTGAGCTATTGTCCATGGTAATTTATGGTGACCCAGAATTTCGATGTTAGTTTTGCCAAAAACTTACATAGACCTCCTTTAAACCTTAGCTATGGATCAAGTTGGTCACCATGGCCAAAATAGCCCATTTACAAGATCAAACGAGCCCCAGAGTAGGTAAACCCAGAATTTTGAGATCATTTTTGCCAAAAACATACATGGACATCTGTTAGGACCTTTGTTATAGAGCCAGCTTGTCGCCACACCCAAAACGGCCCATTTACAGGGTCAAATGAGCCCAGAGCAGGTAAATCCTCATTTTACCGATTTTCATGTGCTATAGTCCACGACAATTTATGGTGACCAGGAATTCCGACGTCATTTTTGCTAAAAATTTACATGGACCTCCGATATGACCTTATCTTTAGAGCCAGTTGGTTGCCACTGCCAAAACGACATATTTACAAGGTCATACGATCTCCAAAATTGGTAAACCACCAATTTTGTCGATTTTCATGTGCTATAGTCCATGACATTTTATGGTGACCTAAAATTTTGATGTCTTTTTACCAAAAACTTACATGGACCTCCATTTAGACCTTAGCTATGGAGCTAGTTGGTTTCCACAGCTAAAACAGTCGATTTACAAGGTCAAACGAGCCCAAGAGCAAGTAAACCCCCCATTTTGTCAATTTTTGCATGCTATAGTCCAAGACAGATTATGGTGACCCAGAATTCCGACATAATGTTTGCTGAAAACTTACATGTACACCCGTTAAGACCTTAGATATGGAGCCAATTTGTAGCCACAGCCAAAACGACCCATTTACAGGGTCAAACGAGCCCCTAAGTAGGTAAACCCCCTATTTTATCAATTTTTGTGTGCTATAGTCCATTGCAATTTATGGTGACCCAAAATTTTGATGTCATTTTTGCCAAAAACTTACATAGACATCTGTTAAGACCTTATCTATGGACCTAGTTGTTCACCACAGCCAAAACAGCCTATTTACAAGATCACATGATCCCCAGAACAGGTAAACCCCTAATTTTTCCAATATTCGTGTGCTATAGTCCACAGCATTTTATGGTGACACAGAATTCCGACATCATTTTTTCCAAAAGCATACATGGACATCCATTAAGACTTTACTTATGGAGCCAGTTTGTCTCCACGTCCAAAGTGGCCCATTTACAAGGTCAAATGAGCCGCAGTGCAGGTAGACCCCTCATTTTGCCGATTTTCGTGTGTTATAGTCCACGATATTTTATGGTGACCTAGAATTTCGAGCTCATTTTTGGCAAAAACTTTCTTGGACCTCCGTTTAGACCTTAGCTATGGAGCTAGTTTGTCACCACAGCTAAAACATCCCATTTACAAAGTCAAACGAGCCACAGTGCAGGTAGACCCCTCATTTTGCCGATTTTCGTGTGCTATAGTCTATGACATTTTATGGTGACCTAGAATTTCGAGGTCACTTTTGGCAAAAACTTTCTTGGACCTCCGTTTAGACCTTAGGTATGGAGCTAGTTTGTCACCACAGCTAAAACAACCCATTTACAAGGTCAAATGATCCCCAGAGCAGGTAAACCCCTAATTTTACTGATTTTCATGTACTATAGCCCATGACATTTTATGGTGATCAGAAATTCCAATGTATTTTTTGCTAAAAACTAAAATGGACCTCCGTTTAGACCTTAGCTATGGAGCTAGTTGGTCGCCATGGCTAAAATGGCCCATTTACAAGGCCAAACGAACCCCTAAGCAGGTAAACTCCCCATTTTGCTGATTTTGGTATGCTATAGTCCATGACATTTTATGGTGACGACTAATTCCAATGTCATTTTTGCCAAAAACATACATGGAACTCTATTAAGACCTTAGCTATGGAGTCAATTTGTAGCCACGGCTAAAACGGCCCATTTAAATGGTCAAATAAGCCCAAAAGCAGATGAACCTCCTCTATTGCCAATTTTCATGTGCTATAGTCCATGACATTTTATGGTGATCCAAAATTTTGATGTTATTTCTGCCAAAAATTTTCATGGAAGTCCGTTAAGACCTTAGCCTTGGTACTAGTTTGTCGCCATGGCCAAAATGGCCCATTTATAGGTCAAACGAGACCAGAGCAGGTAAACCCCCCATTTTGCGTATTTTTGTAAGCTATAGTCCACAACATTTTGTGGTGACCTAGAAATACAGCATTATTTTTGCCAAAAATTTATATGGACGTCCATTAAGACCTTAGCTATGGAGCTAGTTGGTCACTACGGCCAAAATGACCTATTTTTAATGTCAAACGAGCCTAGACCAAATAAACACCCTTTTTTTTGCTTATTTTCTTTAGCTATTGTCCACGATATATTATGGTGATCCATAATTCTGATGTCATTTTTGCTAAAAACTTACATAGACATCCGTTAAGACCTTAGCTATGGATATAGTTGGTCGCCATGGAAAATATGGCCCATTTACAAGGTCAAACGAGCCCTACAGCAAGTTAACCTACCATTTTGTCAATTTTCGTATGTATAGTCCACGACATTTTATAGTTACCCCAAAATCCTACGTCATTTTTACCAAAAATTTACATAGACCTCCGTTGAGGCCTTATCTATGGAGCCAGTTAATTGCCATGACCAAAACAACCCATTTACAAGGTCAAACGAACCTATATAGGTAAACCCCACATTTTACAGATTGTAGTGTGCTTAGTCCACAACATTTTATAGTGACCTGGAATTCAGATATCATTTTTGCCAAAACCTTATATGGACCTCCTTTAAGACCTTAGCTATGGATCCCATTGGTCGCCACGGCCAAAATGACCCATTTACAAGGTCAAATGAGTCCCAGAGTAGGTTAACCCCATATTTTGCCTATTGTCGTGTGCTGTAGACCATGTCATTTATGGTGACCCAGAATTTCGTTGTTGTTTTTGCTAAAAACTTACATGGACCTCCTTTACGACCTTAGCTATGGAGCCATTGGTTGGCACGGCAAAAATAACCCATTTACAAGGTCAAACAAGCCCTAGAGCAGGTAAACCCCCCATTTTGCCGATTTTCGTGTGCTATAGTCCCCGACATTTAGTGGTGACCTAAAATTCCGATGTAATTTTTACCAAAAACATACATGAACTTCTGTTAAGACCATAGCTATGGAGCTAGCTGGTCGTCACGGCAAAAACAACCCATTTATAAGGTCAAACAACCAGGACAGCACTTAAACCCCTAATTTTTCCAATTTTCATGTGTTATAGTCCACGGCATTTTATGGTGACCCAGAATTCTGACGTTATTTTTGCCAAAAACTAACATGGACCTCTATTACAACCTTTGCTATGAACCCTGTTGGTCACCACAGACAAAAAGGACCAATTACAAGGTCAAACGATCCCCAAATCAGGGAAATCCCCTATTTTACCAATTTTTGTGTGCTATAATACACGGCATTTTATGGTAACTCAGAATTCCGATGTCATTTTTGCCAAAAACTTCCATGGACCACAGTTAAGACCTTAGCAATAGAGCCAGTTGGTCGCCATTGCCAAAACAACCCATTTACAAGGTCGAACGATCCCCAAAGAAAGTAAACGCCCTATTTTGTTGATTGTCGTGTGCGGTAGTCCACTGCATTTTACGGTTACCCGGAATTACAATGTCATTTTTGCGAGAAACATACATGGACTTTCGTTAAGACCTTACCAATAGAGCCAGTTGATCGCCACGGCAAAAATGGCCTATTTACAAGTTTAAACGAGCCCTAGAGAAAGTAAAACCCCCATTTTACTAATTTTTGTGTGCTATAGTCCACGACATTTTATGGTTACCCAAAATTCCGATGTCATTTTTACCGAAAACTTATATTGAACTCAGTTAAGACCTTGGCTTTGGAGCCAGTTGGTTGCCACGGCTAAAACGGCCCATTTAGAAGGTCAAATGAGCCCAGAAGCAGGTCAACCCCTCATTTTGCCGATATTCGTGTGCTATAGTCCACGGCATTTTATGGTGACCCAAAATTTTGATGTCATTCCTACCAAAAACTTACATAGACCTCTGTTATGACCTTAGCTATGGAGCCATTTGGTTGACACGGCCAAAATGACCCATTTACAAGATCAAACGATCCCCAGATTAGGTAAACCCCTATTTTTCCAATTTTCATGTGCTATAGTCCACGACATTTTATGGTGACCTATAATTCCGACATCATTTTTTCCAAAAACATACATGGACATCTATTAACACTTTAGCTATGGAGCCAGTTTGTCTCCACTTCTAAAACAGCCTATTTACAAGGTCAAACTAACCCCGAGCAGGGAAACCCTCATTTTGCCGATTTTTGTGTGCTATAGTCCACTACATTTTATGGTGACCCAGAATTCATACGTCATTTTTGCCAAAAACTTACATGGATATCATTAAGACCTTATCTATAGAGCCAGTTTGTTGCCACGACAATAGCGGCCCATTTACAAGGTCAAACGAGCCGCAGTGCAGGTAGACCCCTCATTTTGACGATTTTCGTGTGCTATAGTCCACGACATACTATGGTGACCTAGAATTTCGAAGTCATTTTTGGCAAAAACTTACTTGGACCTCCATTTAGACCTTAGCTATGGAGCTAGTTTGTCGCCACAGCTAAAACAACCTATTTACAAGGTCAAACGAGCCCCAGAGCATGTAAACCCTCCATTTTGCTGATTTTCGTGTGCTATAGTCCATGACATCTTACGGTTACCATGAATTTTGATGTAATATTTGCAAAAAACTAACATGAACCTCCGTTTAGACCTTAGCTATAGAGCTAGTTGGTCGCCATGGCTAAAACGGCCCATTTACAGGGTTAAACGAACCCCTGAGCAGGTAAACCCCCCATTTTGCTGATTCTAGTGTGCTTTAGTCCATGACATTTTATGGTGACCATGAATTTCGATGTCATTTTTGCCAAAAACATACATGGAACTCCGTTAAGACCTTAGCTTTGGAACCAGTTTGTCGCCACAGCCAAAACGGCCCATTTTAAAGGTCAAACGAGACCAGAGTAGGTAAACTCCCCATTTTGCGTATTTTCGTGTGCTATAGTCCACAATATTTTGTGGTGACCCAGAAATACGACATCATTTTTGCCAAAAATTTACATGAATGTCCATTAAGACCTTAGCTATGGTGCTAGTGGGTCGTTACAGCCAAATCGGCCTATTTTTAATGTTAAACGAGCCCAGAGCAAATAAACACCCACCCTTATTTTTGCTTATTTTCT
The DNA here is from genome assembly GCA_035578085.1 of Solanum pinnatisectum. Classification (NCBI taxonomy): domain Eukaryota; kingdom Viridiplantae; phylum Streptophyta; class Magnoliopsida; order Solanales; family Solanaceae; genus Solanum; species Solanum pinnatisectum. Next base: position 44,274,788 of record CM069085.1, on the reverse strand, counting down.
TGAGCTATTGTCCATGACATGTTATGATGATCCATAATTTTGACGTTATTTTTGCTAAAAACTTACATAGACATGCGTTAAGACCTTAGCTATGGATATAGTTGGTCGCCATGGCAAATACGGCACATTTACAAGGTCAAAGGAGCCCTACAGCAGGTTAACCCACTATTTATTCGATTTTCGTATGCTATAGTCCGCGACATTTTATAGTTACCCCAAAAATTCGACGTTATTTTTGCCAAAAATTTACATAGACCTCCTTTGAGACCTTAGCTAAGGAGCCAGTTAATCGCCATGAACAAAACAGCCCATTTACAAGGTCAAATGAGCCCAGAGTAGGTGAACCCCACATTTTGCAGATTTTATTGTGCTATAGTCCACAACATTTTATAGTGACCTGGAATTCCCCCCATTTTGCGTATTTTCGTGTGCTATAGTCCACAACATTTTGTGGTGACCTAGAAATACGACATCATTTTTGTCAAAAATTTACATGGACGTCCATTAAGACCTTAGCTATGGAGCTAGTTGGTTGCTACGGCCAAAATGGCCTATTTTAAATGTCAAACGAGCCTAGAGCAGATAAACACCCTTTTTTTTGCTTATTTTCTTTAGCTATTGTCCACAATATTTTATGGTGATCCATAATTCCAACGTCATTTTTGCTAAAAACTTACATAGACATTCGTTAAGACCTTAGCTATAGATGCAGTTGGTCGCCATGGCAAATATGGCCCATTTACAATGTCAAACGAGCTCTACAGCACGTTAACCCACCATTTTGTTGATTTTCGTATGCTATAGTCCACGATATTTTATAGTTACCCCGAAATCCTATGTCATTTTTGCCAAATATTTACATAGACCTCCGTTGAGACCTTATCTATGGAGCCAGTTAATTGCCATGACCAAAATAGCCCATTTACAAGGTCAAACAAGCTCAGAGTAGGTAAAGCCCACATTTTGCAGATTTTAGTGTGCTATAGTCCACAACATTTTATAGTGACCTGGAATTCCGATGTTATTTTTCCCAAAAACTTTTATGGACCTCCGTTAAGACCTTAGCTATGGATCCAATTGGTCGCCATGGCCAAAATGACCTATTTACAAGGTCAAATGAGTCCCAGAGTAAGTTAACCCCCTATTTTGCCTATTTTCGTGTGCTGTAGTCCACGTCATTTATAGTGACCCAGAATTTCGATGTCATTTTTGCTAAAAACTTACATGGACCTCCATTAAGACCTTAGCTATGGTGCCATTGGTTGGCACGGCAAAAACAACCCATTTACAAGGTCAAACAAATCCTAGAGCAGGTAAACCCCCCATTTTGCCGATTTTCGTGTGCTATAGTCCCCGACATTTAGTGGTGACCTGTAATTTCGATGTAATTTTTACCAAAAACTTACATGAACTTCTGTTAAGACCATAGCTATGGAACTAGTTGGTCGCCACGGTAAAAACAACCCATTTATAAGGTCAAACAACCCGGAGAGCAGTTAAACCCCCTATTTTGCTGATTTTCATGTGTTATAGTCCACGACATTTTATGGTGACCCAGAATTTTGATGTTATTTTTGCCAAAAACTAACATGGACCTCCATTAAGACCTTAGCTATGAACGCTGTTGGTCGCCACAGATAAAAAAGGACCAATTACAAGGTCAAACAATCCCCAAATCAGGGAAAACCCCTATTTTGTCAATTTTTATGTGCTATAGTACACGACATTTCATGGTAACTCAGAATTCCGACTTTATTTTTGCTAAAAACATCCATGGACCACCGTTAAGACCTTAGCAATGGAGCTAGTTGGTCGCCACTGCTAAAACAACCCATTTACAAGGTCGAACGATCCCCAAAGAAAGTAAACCCCACATTTTGTCCATTTTCGTGTGCTCTAGTGCACTGCATGTTATGGTTACCCGGAATTCCAATGTCATTTTTGTGAGAAACATACATGGACCTCCGTTAAGACCTTACCTATGGAGCCAGTTGGTCGCCACAACAAAAATGGCCTATTTACAAGTTCAAACGAGCCCTAGAGAATGTAAAACCCCTATTTTGCCAATTTTGTGTGCTCTAGTCCACGACATTTTGTGGTCGCCCAAAATTCTGATGTCATTTTTGCTGAAAACTTATATGGAACTCAGTTAATACCTTGGCTTTGGAGCCAGTTGGTTGCCACGGCTAAAACGGCCCATTTAGAATGTTAAATGAGCCCAGAAGCAGGTCAGCCCCCCATTTTACCAATTTTCGTGTGCTCTAGTCCACGGTATTTTATGGTGACCCAGAATTCCGATGTCATTCCTACCAAAAACTTACATAGACCTCTGTTAAGACCTTAGCTATGGAGCCATTTGGTCGCCAAGGCCAAAACGGCCCATTTACAAGATCAAACGAGCCCCAGATTAGGTAAACCCCTATTATTTTAATTTTCATGTGCTATAGTCCACGTCATTTTATGGTGACCCAGAATTTTGACATCATTTTTTCCAAAAACATACATGGACATTCGCTAAGACTTTACCTATGGAGCCAGTTTGTCTCCACGTCCAAAACAGCCTATTTACAAGGTCAAACGAACCCCGAGCAGGGAAACCCCCCATTTTGTCAATTTTTGTGTGCTATAGTCCACTACATGTTATGTTGACCCAGAATTCAGATGTCATTTTTGCCAAAAAACTTACATAGATATCATTAAGACTTTATCTATAAAGCCAGTTTGTCGCCACGACAATAGCGGCCCATTTATAAGGTCAAACGAGCCGCAGTACAGGTAGAACCCTCATTTTGCCAATTTTCGTGTGCTATAGTCCACGACATTTTATGGTGACCTAGAATTTCGATGTCATTTTTGGCAAAAACTTACTTGGACCTCCGTTTAGACCTTAACTATGGAGTTAGTTTGTCACCACAGCTAAAACAACCCATTTACAAGGTCAAACGAGCCCCAGAGCAGGTAAACCCTCAATTTTGCTGATTTTCGTGTGCTATAATTCATGACATTTTATGGTGACCATGAATTCTGATGTAATTTTTGCTAAAAACTAACATGGACCTCCGTTTAGACCTTAGCTATGGAGCTAGTTGGTCGCCATGGCTAAAACGGCCCATTTACAAGGTCAAACAAACCCCTGAGCAGGTAAACCCCCCATTTTGCTGATTCTGGTGTGCTATAGCCCATGACATTTTATGGTGACCATGAATTTCGATGTCATTTTCGCCAAAAACATACATGGAACTTCGTTAAAACCTTAGCTATGGAGCCAATTTGTAGCCACGGCCAAAATAGACCATTTACAAGGTCAAACAAGCCCAAAAGCAGGTAAACCTCCTCTATTGCCGATTTTCATGTGCTATAGTCCACGACATTTTATGGTGATCCAAAATTTTGATGTTATTTTTGCCAAAAAATTGCATGGAAGTCTGTTAGGACCTTAGCCTTGCAACTAGTTTGTCACCACGGCTAAAACGGCCCATTTTAAAGGTCAAACGAGGCAATAGCAGGTAAACCCACCATTTTGCTGATTTTCGTGTGCTATAGTCCACAATATTTTGTGGTGACCCAAAATACTACATCATTTTTGCCAAAAATTTACATGGACGTCCATTAAGACCTTAGCTATGGAGCTAGTTGGTCGCTACAGCCAAAATGGCCTATTTTTAATGTCAAATGAGCCCAGAGCAGATAAACACCCTTTTTTTTTGCTTATTTTCTTCAGCTATTGTCCACGACATTTTATGGTGATCCATAATTCCAACGTCATATTTGGTAAAAACTTACATAGACATCCGTTAAGACCTTAGCTACGGATACAGTTTGTCGCCATGGCAAATACGGCCTATTTACAATGTCATACAAGCCCTACAGCAGGTTAACCCACTAATTTGTCATTTTTCGTATGCTATAGTACACGACATTTTATAGTTACCCCGAAATCCTACGTCATTTTTGCCAAAAATTTACATAGACCTTCATTGAGACCTTAGCTATGGAGCCAGTTAATCGCCATGACCAAAATAGCCCATTTAGAAGGTCAAACAAGCCCAGAGTAGGTAAACCCCACATTTTGCAGATTTTAGTGTGCTATAGTCCACAACATTTTATAGCGACCTAGAATTCCGACGTCATTTTTGCCAAAAATTAATATGGACCTCCGTTAAGACCTTAGCTATGGATCCAGTTGGTCTCCACTGCATTTTATGGTTACCCGAAATTCCAATGTCATTTTTGCGAGAAACATATATGGACCTCCGTTAAGCCTTACCAATGGAGCCAGTTGGTCGCCAAGGCAAAAATGGCCTATTTATAAGTTCAAACAAGCCCTAGAGAGAATAAAACCTCTATTTTGCTAATTTTTGTGTGCTATAGTCCACGAAATTTTATGTTTACCCAAAATTCCGATGTCATTTTTACTGAAAACTTATATGGAACTTAGTTAAGACCTTGGCTTTAGAGCCAGTTGGTTGCCACGACTAAAACGGCCCATTTAGAAGGTCAAACGAGCCCAGAAGCAGGTCAACCCCCTATTTTACCAATTTTTGTGTGCTATAGTCCACGACATTTTATGGTGACCTGGAATTTCGATGTCATTCCTACCAAAAACTTACATAGACCTCGGTTAAGACCTTAGCTATGGAGCCATTTGGTCGGCACAGCCAAAACGGCCCATTTACAAGATCAAACAAGACCCACAGTAGGTAAACCCCCTATTTTTCTAATTTTTGTGTGCTATAGTCCACGTCATTTTATGGTGACCCAGAAATCCGACATCAGTTTTTCCAAAAACATACATGGACATCTATTAAAACTTTACCTATGGAGCCAGTTTGTCTCCACATCCAAAACGACCTATTTACAAGATCAAATTAACCCCAAGCAGGGAAACCCCTCATTTTGCCAATTTTTGTGTGCTATTGTCCACTACATTTTATGGTGACCCAGAATTCAGATGTCATTTTTGCCAAAAAATTACATGGATATCATTAAGAGCTTATCTATAGAGCCAGTTTGTCACCACGACAATAGCGGCCCATTTACAAGGTCAAACGAGCTGCAGTGCAGCTAGACCCCTCATTTTGCCAATTTTCATGTGCTATAGTCTATGGCATTTTATGGTAACCTAGAATTTTGATGTCATTTTTGGCAAAAACTTACTTGGACCTCCGTTTAGACCTTAGCTATGGAGTTAGTTTGTCGCCATAGCTAGAACAACACATTTACAAGGTCAAACGAGCCCCAGAGCAAGTAAACCCCTAATTTTATTGATTTTCGTGTGCTATAGTCCATGACATTTTATGGTGACCATGAATTCCGATGTAATTTTTGCTAAAAACTAACATGGACCTCCGTTTAGACCTTAGCTATGGAGCTAGTTGGTGTCCATGGCTAAAACGGCCCATTAACAAGGTCAAACGAACCCCTGAGCAGGTAAACCCTCCATTTTGCCAATTTTGGTGTGCTATAGTCCATGACATTTTATGGTGACCATGAATTCCGATGTCATTTTTGCCAAAAAACATACATGGAACTCCGTTAAGACCTTAGCTATGGAGCCAATTTGTAGCCACGGCCAAAACGGCCCATTTACAAGGTCAAACAAGCCCAAAAGCAGGTAAACCTCATCTATTGCCGATTTTCATGTGCTATAGTCCATGGCATTTTATGATGATCCGAAATTTCAATGTTATTTTTGCCAAAAATTTGCATGGAAGTCCGTTAAGACCTTAGCCTTGGAACCAGTTTGTCGCCACGGCCAAAACGGCCCATTTTAAAGGTGAAACGAGACCAGAGCAGACAAACACCCTATTTTATCGATTTTCGTGTGCAATAGTCCACAACATTTTGTGGTGACCCAGAAATACGACATCATTTTTGCCAAAAATTTACATGGACGTCCATTAAGACCTTAGCTATGGAGCTAGCTGATCGCTACAGCCAAAATGGCCTATTTTTAATATCAAATGAGCCCAGAGCATATAACCACCCTTTTTTCTGCTTATTTTCTTGAGCTATTGTCCACGACATTTTATGGTGATCCATAATTCCAACGTCATTTCTGCTAAAAACTTACATAGACAACCGTTAAGACCTTAGCTATGGATACAGTTGGTCGCCATGGCAAATACGACCCACTTACAAGGTCAAACGAGTCCTACAGCAGGTTAACCCACTATTTTGTCAATTTTCGTATGCTATAGTCCACGACATTTTATAGTTACCCCAAAATTCGACGTCATTTTTGCCAAAAATTTACATAGACCTCCGTTGAGACCTAATCTATGGAGCCAGTTAATCGCCATGACCAAAACAGCCCATTTACAAGGTCAAACGAGCCCAGAGTAGGTAAATCCCATATTTTGCAGATTTTAGTGTGCTATAGTCCACAATATTTTATAGTGACCTGGAATTTCGATGTCATTTTTACCAAAAACTTGTATGGACCTCCGTTAAGACCTTAGCTATGGATCCAGTTGGTCGCCATGATCAAAACAACCCATTTACAAGGTCAAATGAGCCCCAGAGTAGATTAACCCCCTATTTTGCCTATTTTCCTATGTTGTAGTCTACGTCATTTATGGTGACCAAAAATTTTGATATCATTTTGGCTAAAAACTTACATGGACCTCCGTTAAGACCTTAGCTTCGGAGCCATTGGTCGGCACGGCAAAAACGACCCATTTACAAGGTCAAACAAGCCCTAGAGCAGGTAAACCCCCCATTTTGCCAATTTTCATGTGCTATAGTCCCCGATATTTAGTGGTGACCTGGAATTTTGATGTAATTTTTACCAAAAACTTACATGGACTTCTGTTAAGACCATAGCTATGGAGCTAGTTGGTCGCCATGGCAAAAACAACCCATTTATAAGGTCAAACGACCCGGAGAGCAGGTAAATCCCCTATTTTACCAATTTTCATGTGTTATAGTCCACGATATTTTATGGTGACCCAGAATTCTGACGTTATTTTTGCCAAAAACTAACATGGACCTCCATTAAGACCTTAGCTATGAACCCTGTTGGTCGCCACAGACAAAAAGGACCAATTACAAGGTCAAACGATCCCCAAATTAGGGAAACTCCCTATTTTGCCAATTTTTGTGTGCTATAGTACACGGCATTTTATGGTAACTCAGAATTCCGACATCATTTTTGGCAAAAACTTCCTTGGACCACCGTTAAGACCTTAACAATGGAGCCAGTTGGTCGCCACTGCTAAAACAACCCATTTACAAAGTCGAACGAACCCAAAAGCAGGTAAACCCCCCATTTTGTCAATTTTCGTGTGCTACAGTACACATCTTTTTATGGTTACCCGAAATTTTGATGTCATTTTTTCAGAAACTTACATAGACCTTCGTTAATACCTTAGATATGGATCCAGTTGGTCGCCTGGCAAAAACGGCCTATTTACAAGGTGAAAGGATCCCTAGAGCAAGTAAACCTCTCATTTTGCCAATTTTCGTGTACTATCATCCACGAAATTTTAGGGTTACCCAAAATTCCAATGTCATTTTTGCTGAAAACTTATATGGACCTCGGTTAAGACCTTATCTGTGGAGCTAGTTGGTCGCCACAGCTAATACAGCCCATTTACAAGGTCAAACGAGCCCAGAAGTAGGTAAACCCCTCATTTTGCCAATTTTCGTGTGCTATCGTCCACGAAATTTTAGGGTTACTCAAAATTCCAATGTCATTTTTGCCGAAAACTTATATGGACCTCAGTTAAGACCTTATCTATGGAGCTAGTTGGTCGCCACAGCTAATACGGCCCATTTACAAGGTCAAACGAGCCCAGAAGCAGGTAAACCTCCCATTTTGCCAATTTTCGTGTGCTATAGTCCACGACATTTTATGGTGACCTGGAAATCCATTGGTGTTTCTGCCAAAAACTTACATGGACCTCCTTTAAGACCTTTGTTATGGATCCAGTTGGTCACCACAGCCAAAAAGGCCCATTTACAAGATCAAACGAGCCCAAGAGCAGGTAAACTCCCTACTTTTCCAATTTTCGTAAGCTACAGGCCACGACAATTTATGGTGACCCAGAATCCGACATCATTTTTTACGAAAACTTACATGGACATCCATTAAGACCTTAACTATGGATCTAGTTTGTCTCTATGGCCAAAATGGCCTATTTACAAAGTCCAATGAGCCTCGAACAGGTAAACCCCCCATTTTGCCGATTTTCGTGTGCTATAGACCACTACATTTTATGGTGACCCACAGTTCGACATCATTTTTGCCAAAAACATACATGAACATCCATTAAGACCTTATCTATAGAGCCGGCTTGTTGCCACGACCATCACAGCCCATTTACAAGGTCAAACGAGCTCCAATGCAGGTAAACCCCCCATTTTATCGATCTTCGTGTGCTATAGTCCATGGCATTTTATAGTGACCCAAAATTTCGATGTTATTTTTACCAAAAACTTACATGGACCTCCATTAAGACCTTAGCTATAGAGCCTATTGGTCGCCAAGGCCAAAAAGGCCCATTTACAAGGTCAAACGAACCCCAGAGCAGGTAAAGACCCCATTTTGCTGATTTTCATGTGCTATAGGACATGAAATTTTATGGTGACTTAGAATTCTGATGTAATTTTTGCTAAAAACTAATATGGACCTCCATTTAGACCTTAGCTATGGAGCTAGTTGGTCGCCATGTCTAAAACGATCCATTTACAAGGTCAAACGAACCCCTGAGCTGGTAAACCCCCTATTTTGCTGATTTTGGTGTGCTATAGTACATGTCATTTTATGGTGACCATGAATTTCGATGTCATTTTTGCCAAAAACATACATGGAACTCCGTTAAGACTTTAGCTATGGAGCCAATTTGTAGCCACGGCCAAAATGACCCATTTACAAGGTCAAACAAGCCCAAAAACAGATAAACCTCCTCTATTGCCGATTATCATGTGCTATAGTACATGGCATTTTATGGTAACTCAGAATTTCGACGTCATTTTTGCCAAAAATATGCATGGAAGTCCGTTAAGACCTTAGACTTGGAACCAGTTTGTCGCCACAGCCAAAATGGCCCATTTTAAAGGTCAAATGAGACCAGACCAGGTAAACCTCCCCATTTTGCCAATTTTCGTGTGCTATAGTCCACAACAATTTGTGGTGACCCAAAAATATGACATCATTTTTGCCAAAAATTTACATGGACATCTATTAAGACCTTAGCTATGGAGCTGGTTGGTCGCTAAGCCAAAATGGCCTATTTTTAATGTCAAACGAGCCCAGAGCATATAAACCCCGTTCTTTGCTTATTTTCTTGAGATATTGTCTACGACATTTTATGGTGATCCATAATTCCAATGTCATTTTTGCTAAAAACTTACATAGACATCCGTTAAGACTTTAGCTATAGATCTAGTTGGTCGCCACAGCCAAAACGACTCATTTATAAGGTCAAACTAGCCCCAGAGTAGGTTAACCCCCTATTTTGCATATTTTCGTGTGCTATAGTCCACGTCATTTATGGTGACCCAGAATTCCGATGTCATTTTTGCCAAAAATTTACATGGACCTCCGTTAAGACCTTAGCTATGGAGCCATTGGTCGGCACGGCAAAAATGACCCATTTACAAGGTCAAATGAGCCCTAGAGCAGGTAAACCCCCTATTTTATCGATTTTCGTGTGCTATAGTCCCCGACATTTAGTGGTAACCTGGAATTTCGATGTAATTTTTACCAAAAATTTACATGGACTTCCGTTAAGACCTTAGCTATGGAGCTAATTGGTTGCCAAGGCAAAAATAACCTATTTATAAGGTCAAATGACCCGGAGAGCAGGTAAACCCCTCATTTTGTCGATTTTCATGTGTTATAGTCCACGACATTTTATGGTGACCCAGAATTCCGACGTTATTTTTACCAAAAACTAATTAGACCTCCATTAAGACCTTAGCTATGAACCCTGTTGGTCGCCACGGACAAAAAGGACCAATTACAAGTTTAAACGATCCCAAATCAAGGAAACCCCCTATTTTATCGATTTTTGTATGCTATAGTCCACGGCATTTTATGGTGACCCAGAATTCTGACGTTATTTTTGCCAAAAACTATCATGGACCTCCATTAAAACCTTAGCTATGAACCCTGTTGGCCGCCACAGACAAAAAGGACCAATTACAAGGTCAAACGATCCCCAAATCAGGGAAACCCCCTATTTTGCCAATTTTTGTGTGCTATAGGTCACGACATTTTATGGTAACTCAGAATTTCGACATCATTTTTGCCAAAAACTTCCTTGGACCACCATTAAGACCTTAGCAATGGAGCCAGTTAGTCGCCATTGCAAAAATAACCCATTTAAAAGGTCGAATGAGCCCAAAAGCAGGTAAACCCCCTTTTGTCGATTTTCGTGTGCTATACTCCACATCATTTTATGGTTACCCAGAATTCCGATGTCGTTTTTTCTAGAAACATACATGGACCTCCGTTAAGACCATAGCTATGGAGCCAGTTGGTCGCCATAGCAAAAAGGCCTATTTACAAGGTCAAACGTGCCCTAAAGCAGGTAAACCCCTCTATTTTGACAATTTTTGTGTGCTATAGTCCACGACATTTTATGGTTACCCGAAATTCCGAAGTCATTTTTGCTGAGAACTAACACGGACTTCGGTTAAGACCTTATCTATGGAGCCAGTTAGTCGCCATGGCCAATACGGCCCATTTACAAGGTCAAACAAGCCCAGAAGTAGGTAAACCCCCCATTTTGCTAATTTTCATGTGCTATAGTGCACGATATTTTATGGTGACCTGGAAATCCGTTGTCATTTCTGCAAAAAACTTACATGGACCTCCATTAAGACATTAGTTATAGTGCCAGTTGATCACCACAGCCAAAACGGTCCATTTACAAAATCAAACGAACCCCAGAGCAGGTAAACTCCCAATTTTTCCTATTTTTGTGAGCTATAGTCCACGACATTTTATGGTGACCCAGAATCCGACATTATTTTATCGAAAAACTTACATGGATAACCGTTAAGACCTTAGCTATGGATCTAGTTTGTCTCCATGGACAAAATGGCCTATTTATAAGGTCCAACGAGCCTCGAGCAGGTAAACTCCCTATTTTATCAATTTTCGTGTGCTATGGTCCACTACATTTTATGGTGATCCAAAGTTTGACATCATTTTTTCCAAATACATATATGGACATCCATTAAGACCTTATCTATAGAGCCAGCTTGTCGCCATGGCCATCACAGCACATTTACAAGGTCAAACGAGCCCAGTGCAAGGAGACACTTTATTTTGCCGATTTTCATATGCTATAGTCCACACATTTTATGGTAACCTAGAATTCCGATGTCATTTTTTCCAAAAAAATAAATGGACCTCCATTAAGACCATAGCTATGGAGCCAGTTGGTCGTCACAACCAAAATGTCCCATTTACAAGGTCAAATGAGCGTAGAACAGGTAAACCCCCCATTTTTTAGATTTTCCTGTGCTATAGGCTACGACATTTTATGATGACCATGAATTTTAATGTCATTTTTGCCAAAAACTTATATGGACCTCCGTTAAGACCTTAGCTATGGAACCAGTTGGTCGCCATGGACAAAACAACCTATTTACAAGGTCAAACGAGACTGAGAGCAGGTAAACCCCCCATTTTACCGATCTTCGTGTGCTACAGTCTACGACATTTTATACTGACCCAAAATTCCAACGTTATTTTTACCAAAAACATACATGGACCTCCATTAAGACCTTAGCTATGGAACCAGTTGGTCGCTATGGACAAAACAACCTATTTACAAGGTCAAACGAGCCTGAGAGCAGGTAAACCCCCTATTTTGCCTATTTTCGTATGCTATAGTCCATGTCATTTTATGGTGACCCAGAATTTTAATGTCATTTTTGCCAAATGCTTACATGGACCTCCGTTTAGACCTTAGAAATGGAGCCAGTTGGTCACCACGACCAAAATGGCCCATTTACAAGGTCAAACGATCCAAAGAGCAGATAAATCTATCATTTTTCTAATTTTTGTGTGCTATAGTCCACGACATTTAATGCTGACCCAGAATTTCGACGTTATTTTTGCCAAAAACTTACATGGACTTCAATAAGACCTTAGCTGTGGAGCCTGTTGGTCGCCATGGCCAAAAAGGCCCAATTACAAGGTCTAACGAGCCCCATAGCAGGTAAACCCCCTATTTTGCCAATTTTTGTGTGTTATAGTACACGATATTTTATGGTGACACAGAATTCTGACGTCATTTTTGCTAAAAACTTACATTGACCTTCGTTAAGACTTTAGCAATGGAGCCAGTTGGTCGCCACGGCCAAAATGGCCCATTTACAAGGATTAATGAACCCAGAGCATGTGAACCCCTCATTTTGCCAGTTTTTGTGTGCTATAGTCCATGACATTTTATGGTGACCTGGAATTCCTACGTCATTTTTGCCAAAAACTTACATGGACCTCCATTAAGACCTTAGCTATGGAGCTAGTTGGTCTCCACGACCAAAACAGTCTATTTACAAGGTCAAACGAGCCCCTGAGCAGGTTTGGGTGCTATAGTCCACAACATTTTATGATGAATTGGAATTTCGACATCATTTTTGCCTAAAACATATGTGGACCTTGGTTAAGACCTTACTTAAGGATCCAGTTGGTCACCATGGCCAAAACGGCCTATTTATAGGGTCAAACGAACCCCAGATAAGGTAAACCCCCCATTTTGCTGATTTTCGTGTGCTATAGTTTAGGACATTTTATGGTGACCTGAATTTCCGACGTCATTTTTGCCAAAAATTTACATGTACCTCCGTTAAGACATTAGCTATGGAGCCAGTTGGTCGCCACAGCCAAAATGGCCCATTTACAAGTTCGAACGAGCCCAGAGTAGGTAAACCTCCCATTATTCCAATTTTTATGTGCTATAGTCCACGATATTTTATGGTGACCCAGAATTTTGATGTCATTTTTGCCAAAAACTTACATGGACTTCCGTTTAAACCTTAGCAATGGAGCCAGTTGGACACCACAGCCAAAACAACCTATTTACAAGGTCAAACAAGCCGAAGAGCAGATAAACCTACCTTTTTGCCAATTTTTATGTGTTGTAGTCTACGACATTTAATGTTAACCTAGAATTTCGATGTTATTTTTGCCAAAAACATACATGGACCTCCGATAAGACCTTAGCTATGGAGCCTGTTGGTCGCCCCGTCCTAAAAGGCCCAATTACAAGGTCTAACTAGCCCCATAGCAGGTAAACCCCCATTTTGCTGATTTTTGTATGTTATAGTACACCGCATTTTATGGTGACTCAGAATTATGACGTCATTTTTGCTATGCAATAAAGACCAGTTTGCTTGTAAGTTTTCTTATTTTAATTGTATGTTTTCTTATTTTAATTCCGCATACTTAATATCCTTTATATGATAGATTTCTTTGTCTTGAGTGGTTGAAACAGATATCTGTTTCAACCACTCAGGACAAAGAAATCCTTCTCCAAAAATTATCCAACAATAGATTCCATAACTGGAAAAATTATCATAACCATCCCTCTTTCCCAGACTTGCAGTATGAGGAAAGCGCCTTCTTATCCACTTCTTCTTATGAAGGAAGAAGCACTACTGAATGAAATATTGATGGTCTTGCAGAACATCAGATTAGACCTGTTATTAATATCTGGTTCGTTCATTGGTCAGCCGAATTTTGATGGTCGCTATAGCCAGGAGGGCGTTTAGACCTGTTAATGGTGGTCCCGTAGCTAAGATGACTCTAGGAAATGAACTGTTGTAAAACCAAGAGAACCTCCCTTAGAATATCATATTTGGATCTTTGATATCTGTTTTAATATTCTTTATATACTTGCTAGCATGTTGAATTTGTTGAAGATACTTATTGAAATATTTTGTACTATAAGTCCATTAGACAGTAATTTTCAAAACTATGGATAAAAATCAACATATTTTAAACAACATTAATTTATCTTCTCAAGGTACGAAGATTGCTAAAGTTGAAAATGATTTACAAAACTGGAGTATACCAGAAGAACCTTTCAAAAAGATTTATCAAATAGGTAATTTTAGCTGGATTACTCGTCATAACATTAAGACTTGTGAATCTGCTATTGCTACTAATAACTCTTTAGAAGTTATTCGTCTGCTTAAAGAAAGTGATATAAATTATTATAAATCTAATTTTAATTATTTGCATATTGGTTTAGTACAAGTAGCTGTTAAGCCATTATTTAGGAAAGGACTTGATATTCCTATTTGTGTCATCCTTCGTGATGGCAGATTTTTGAATTTTGATGATTCATTGTTAGGAGTTTTGCAGAGTAATCTAGCTGATGGACCAGTTTACTTTAATTGTTATCCTAACTTCTCTCTTGATATTAATGACCCTAACGTCATGGATTCGTAAAACCATCTTGGAACAATGGCTTTAACAATGCTGGGGATATACTTTATAAACCAAGTATGTCTCGGTCGTAGATAAATAAAATTCATCCATGCTGCTTTATAATCATACCAATTATAAGTCTGTGGACAATGAGTTACTGATAATGCAATTGGTGTATGTAAATGGTCTGCAAACCATTCAAATGGATCCAAGATTCTTTTAATAGTAAACCTTGAATATTTAATAATAGAGGGATTGTTCTCATCCCTAGAGTGTTCTATCTCGATGGAGTCGGTATCAATAAGAATAGCTTCATAGAACCTTCTTGTTTTAAAGGGATTATCTGTATCCACAAAATTTGAATCTGTATAGCAAGGTTTAATTACCTGCTGCATGTCAATGTTGCCATACTCCTTGTTTAATGCCATTATTGGCAATACCTGCGAAGTCACAAAATCAAAAGATTCTTCTTTTAGGTTAGGGATTTTGGGAATAGTTTTCGTTAACTCTGGGTTAACAGCTTGAGCAAAGGATTCCAGAGTTTTCATTTCATAACTCTTTTTTGATTGGATTGAACTAGAAGATGTTTCTTGGTTTAAAGGTTTTGCTGGTCTAAGGTTGATCAGCTTTGGTTGGGGTGGACCAAGCAGCTTTGGAGGCTGAGTTGGTGCTGTAGAAGGGAGTTTTGGAAACTCGGCTAGAACTGGAAATTTGTTTAAAGGGGCTATAGGCCTTTGTGGACATTCCTGTTTTGGAAGTAATTGAGGAAGGGTAAATGGTCTAGCCATTTTTGCTTTTGGAAGTTCTTCTCCTTTAGAAGGAGTGACCAGTTTAAACGGCCTAATTTTTTTCCTGCAAAAATTCACGAGTTAGAAAATCAAGAAGAGAATTTTCTTCTCCTTTAATAAAATGAATTTTAAAATCAAAACTAGATAGTAGAGCTTCCATCTAGCAAAGATTTGCTTTGAAACAAGATTTTTAACATCCTTTTGTAAAATTTCTTTAGCAGATTTACAATCTACTCTTAATAAAAATTCTTTGTTAATAAGATCATCTTGAAACTTAGTGATACATAGCACTATAGCCAAAATCTCTTTTTTCACAGTAGAATAATTTTTTTGAGTGGAATTCCAGATTTCGGATGTAAATAGAACAAGTTGTTCTGTAGATTCAAGATCTACTTTTTGTTTAAGGATGCCTCCATAACCTGCATCAGATGCGTCAGTCTCAACAATCATAAAAGCATTAGGATTGGGGATTCCTAAACATGGTATATTTTTAACTAAGGCTTTAACTTGAATGACAACCTGCATTTGTTCAGAACCCCAAGAGACCAGATTATTTCTAAGTCTTTTGTACAAAGGCTCACAAACATGCCTCACCTTAGGAATAAAATCAGCAACATAATTTAAACTTCCTAGAAATCTCTGAAGTTGAGTTTTATCAGGAATTTCATTAGGAAACTTAGAAGAGAACTCGATGGCCCTGCAAATAGGTTTATAGGTTCCTTGATAAAGATCATGACCTAGAAATCTGACGGTAGTCTGAAAAAGCACCATTTTCTTTGCACTGACAACCAAACCATTTTTCTTAACAATATTAAAAATGTATTTAGATGTTTAAAGTGAGAATCTATGTTCTCGGAAAATATTAAGACATCAACAATATAAACTATTGACATATAAGAATAATCATTAAAAATAGAATTCATGATATTTTGAAATTCAGATGGTGCGTTCTTAATCCCAAAAGGCATAACATTCCATTCATACTGTCCAAACAGGATGTTGAAAGCTTTTTTATATTTATCATTCTCAGAAATTTGAATTTGCCAAAATCCTGATTTCATATCAAATTTGCTATATAAATTAGCTTTGAAAGTTCTTTTCAAAAGATCTCTTTTGTTAGGTGTGGGATACCTAATCCATTTTAAAACAGAGCTAAGAGGTTTATAATTAATCACCAGTCTTGGTGCTCCTCTTTCTTTCTCAGCGTTATTATTAACATAGAAAGCAGAACAGCTCCAAGGAGATTTAGAAACCCTGATGATCCTATTTTGTAAAAGAGTGGCAATCTCTTTCTTGCAAAATTCCATCATTTCATGATTCATTTGAATAGGCCTAGCTTTAGTTGAAATAGCCTGTTCATTGAATCTATCAATGTATGGTAAGGAAACGATATGTTTCTTGCGTTCCCAAAAAACATTAGGAAAATCTGAACATATTTCTTTTTCAAAATTCTTACGAAGTTTGGCTATCTTAGTAACCATCTCCGGGGTTTTAAAATCTGTTCGATTTTCTTAACACAAATTTCATCCTTTAAAAAGGTGATATGTTGTGAAAGATTATTAATACAAAAAATAGTATTTTGTCTAATAAAATCACTTTCATCCTGTGAAAGAGTTTTAACAAAAGGAAAATGCAATTCTTTTCCAAGTATAGTAGTATTAATACCATTTAAATCAGTATAAAAAGGTTTTATTTGAGTGATGAAAGGTATTTCAAGAATAATATCTTCATTGATATCTTCAGTAATTACGAAATCATTTGTTAATAGACTCAATATTGAAGATATTACCGTTACTCCTGGAGCTACTGAGCTAGAAGTATTATTAACGGTATTAGTGACAATAGGTTCAGCTAAATGATCATTGTTAATAGACTCAATATCGTCATCTTTAGTAGATTCATGTCCTGAATCTTGCTCTTGTAAATTGGTCTTCTTGAGAACCTGTTCAGTAAGGACGTCCATTTCTACTTTTCCTAATTAAGACTTGATATCTCTAATCTCGTTTTTGAGGTTAGATACTTCATGACGAAGATCTGAGATAGTTGGTTCAGCTTGCTTTTTCGAACGATTCATAATCAGCTTCATGCTAAAAGGTTCAACAATTGGACGGGATCTAGGTTTGTCCGTGTTGAGGATGATGTTTTTGAATTCTAAGAGAAAACGATTTCTAGCCTCATCATCAGCTATGTGCTGAATAACATCAAATAGAGCTTCTTTCGAATGATTTGAAAGAACCCTGATAGTCTGCGTACTATCACAAGTACAAAATGCTTCAGTACAAGAACAATCTCTTTCTGATTGGCTTTCATCTGATTCATAGTCGAGATTAATGTCTTCGTCATCGCTGTATTCATCAGATGTACCTGAAGATTCAGAAAAAGGTTAATCAAGTATAGCTAAAAGCTTACCTTTGGTTTCATCATCTATGCCAAAAAGGTTTATCTTTTTCTTCTTGGTCTGTGATCGACTTTCATTAGCTTTGTGACCTGTTTTACCACAAGTCCAACAGACATTTGTTTTGGAATCTCTAGGTCTCTTGGACCTTCTTTTCTTAGATTTCGACGAATCCTCTTTTCTTCGAGATTTTTTCCTGTGAGATTTCTTTTCTTTTTTTTTTCTTCACCTTGTCAGGTGGAGTAATAAAACCAAAATCTCTACAAAAGCTTCCAAGTTCATGTCTTGAAGATGACTGTTCTTTCTTAAGCTGATGTTTAAGCTTAATGTCTGTGCAGAGTTCCAAGCCTACAATATTAATGGTGCTTACCAAATCACCATATGTTAGACTGCTATAAGGAATGCGGCCGTCATTGCGATCTTGAATCTTAGTTCTTACCTTATTAGCAAAGAGTGGGGGTAGTTCGCTGATGAAGCGTTCCTTCCAAAAATCCTAAATAATCTTAGCTGTCCAAACTTAGACAGTTTTATCCATTAGGAAAGAGGGACGACTCTGATACCATTAAAAGGATCTTAACTATGCGGAATTAAAATAAGAAAACTTACATGTAAACTAGTCTTTATTGCATTGCAAACTTGAAATAGTAGTACATAGAGAGAGCTTTCAGAGTATGATTTAGAGAGAAGTATCTAAATTTTCTGATGTCTCTATAAGAGAAATGAGGTCTCCTTATATAGGAGAAAGTGGGTAATGTCTTTACATATTAGACATACAAGTGGACTGTTAAGATGTTGCTGACACTAATGGAGGGGTCTACTTTGAAAGTAGGTGAAGTGGAGAATATCTTTTCTTCCTACTGGAAATGTAAGGACCTACTTCTTTTGACTAAAGTGGCCTTAAGTGGGAATCATTTTATCTTCAAAGATAATGAAAGATATCTTGTCCAAAAGTATTTTGGAACTTAGCTTCTCAATGGATGCCAAAAAGGAATAATGAAATACTTTACTTTGGAAAAAGTAATTCCGGCTTTGCCTCTACTTTTCCAAAGAAGTTCCTTTCTTATTTGTAATTGGGATCCATGTAAACCAAAGCCAAACCTTTGGGATTACACATATCACCATTGTCTTTGCTACTGCTTTCCGTTGAAGCTGCATCATTAATCATTTTCATGATTTGATCTTCTTCATAATTATCTAGATTTTCCAATGCTTCCTTCATTTTTTTCCTGAGTGCAGCTTTGGAAGAATTCTTTGAAGAATTTGATGAACTTGCCTTTCCATGAGATGGATTTTAGGTTATTTGGGAACCCAACCTTTAACGTGGATTTGCTTACACAAATATTGGATGCGATCAATATTATTCTTAGAAAAAATCCAAGTAATAATATATGATATTCTTTTTTGAATATAATATTTGCATAATTTAATATGCTCAGGTAAAGTGGTGATTTCTTCCTTGATCTGAAATTCTTCAAATCTGTTGAGAAATTGCTGGGGGAGAACTTCCTTGGTTCCTCCGAATAAATTCCACCATTCAAAGAACCATCTTGGGATAATGGCTTTAACAATGTTGGGGCTGTATTTTATAAACCAAGTATGTCTTGGTTGTAAATAAAGAAAATTCATCCATGCTGCCTTATAATCATACCAATTATAAGTTTGTGGACGATGAGTTATTGATAAAGCAATCAGTGTATGTAAATGGTGTGCAAACCCTTCAAACGGATCCAAGATTCTCTTAATAGTAAACCTTGAATATTTAATAATAGAGGGATTTTTCTCATCCCTGGAATGCTCTATTTCGATAGAAGCGGTGTCAACAAGAATAGCTTCGTAGAACCTTCTTGTTTTAAGGGGATTGTCAGTATCCACAAAATTTCTGTATAGCAAGGTTTGATCAGCTGTTGCATGTCAATGTTGCCATATTCCTTATTTAGTTCCATTATTGGCAATACCTGCGAAGTCATAAAATCAAAAGATTCTTCTTTTGGGCAAAGGATTCCGGAGTTTTCATTTCATAACTCTTTTTTGATTGGATGGAACTAGAAGATGCTCCTTGATCTAGAGGTTTTTCTGGTCTAAGGTTGATCAACTTTAGTTGTGGTGGACAAATCAACTTTGGAGGCTGAGTTGGTGCTGGAGAAGAGAGTTTTGGAAACTCTGCTAAAACTGAGAATTTGTTTTGCAAAGGGACTATGGGCCTCTGTATATTTTCTTGTTTTGGAATTAATTGAGGAAGGGTAAATGGTCTAGCCATTTTTAGTTTTGGAATATCTTCTCCTTTAGAAGGAGTGACCGGTTTAAACGGCCTCATTTTTACCCTGCAAAAATTCATGGGTTAGAAAATCAGGAAGAGAATTTGCTTCTCCTTTAATAAAATCAAAGCTAGATAGTAGAGCTTGCCATCTAGCGAAGATTTGTTTTGAAACAAGGTACTTAACATCTTTTTATAAAATTTCTTTTGCAGATTTACAATCTACTCTTAATAAAAATTCTTTGTTGATAAGATCATCTTGAAACTTAGTGATACATAGCACTATAGCCAAAATCTCTTTTTTCACTGTTGAATAATTCTTTTGAGCGGAATTCCAGATTCCCGATGTAAAACGAACAAGTTGTTCTGTAGATTCAAGATCTACTTTTTGTTTAAGGATGCCCCCATAACCTGCATCAGATGCGTCAGTTTCGACAATCATAAAAACATTGGGGTTAGGGATTCCTAAACATGGTATATTTTTAACTAAGGCTTTAACTTGAACGACAACCTGGGTTTGTTCAGAACTCCAAGGGACCGGATTTTTCCTGAGTCTTTTGTATAAAAGTTCGCAAACATGTCTGACTTTAGGAATAAAATCAGCAACGTAATTTAAACTTCCTAGGAATCTCTGAAGTTGAGTTTTATCAGGAATTTCGTTAGGAAATTTGGATGAGAACTCAATGGCCCTGCAAATAGGTTTATATGTTCCTTGATAAAGATCATGACCTAGAAATCTGATGGTAGATTGAAAAAGCACCATTTTTCTTGGCACTAACAACTAAACCATTTTTCTTAACAATATTAAAAAACGTATTTAAATGTTTAAAGTGAGAATCTATGTCCTCAAAAAATATTAAGACATCATCAATATAAACTATTGACATATAAGAATAATCATTAAAAATAGAATTCATAATATTTTGAAATTCAGATGGGGCGTTATTAAGCCCAAAAGGCATAACACTCTATTCATACTGTCCAAAAGGGACGTTGAAAGCTGTTTTATATTTATCATTCTCAGAAATTTGAATTTGCCAAAATCCTGATTTCATATCAAATTTGCTATATAAATTAGCTTCGAAAGTTCTTTTCAAAAGATCTCGTTTGTTAGGTATGGGATACCTTATCCATTTTAAAACAGAGTTGAGGGGTTTATAATTAATCACCAGTCTTGGTGCTCCTCTTTCTTTCTCCGCATTATTATTAACGTAGAAAGCAGAACAGCTCCAAGGAGATTTAGAAACCCTTATGATCTTGTTTTTCAAAAGAGTGTCAATCTCTTTCTTACAAAATTCCATCATTTCGTGATTCATTTGAATAGGCCTAGCTTTAATTGAAATGGCCTATTCATTGAATCCTTCAATGTATGGTAGGGATACGATATGTTTCTTGCGTTCCCAAAATTCATTAGGAAAATCTGAACATATTTCTTTTTCAAAATTCTCTCAAAGTTTGGCTATCTTAGTAACCATCTCCGGGGTTTTTAAAATTTGTTCGATTTTCTAAACAGGAATTTCATCCTTTAAAAAGGTGAGATGTTGTGATAGATTATTAATGCAAAAAACTATTTTCTCTCTTATAAAATTACTTTTATCTTGTGAAAGAGTTTTAACAAAAGGAAAATGTAAATCTTTTCCAAGTATATTAGTATTAATACCATTTAAATCAGTAAAATAAGGTTTTATCTGAGTAATAAAAGGTATCCCAAGAATGATATCTTCATTGATATCTTCAGTAATTACAAAATCATTAGTTAAACAAATGTCATTGTTGCAAATATGAGCTTTAGAAAGTTTGTAATTAATTTTTAAAAGTTCTCCTATAGCGGAGTATAATTTGGAAGTACGTTTTTGCAAATACTTCGTCGGGACTATACCTTTTACAATGCAGTTCCGATCTACACCACTGTCAAGCAAAGCAATTTTGTTAATAACAAAGTGTTTATTAACTACAATTTTAACCAAAATATGATGACTCTGAGGTCTAATTGAAGAGATTACCGTTACTCCTGGTGCTACTGAGGTAGTCGAAAAATTACCGATATTAGTAACAAATGGTTCAACCAAATGATTATTGTTAATAGACTCTATGTCATCATCTTTTGTAGATTCATGTTCTAAATCTTGCTCTTGTAAATTGGTCTTCCTGAGAACCTGATCAGTAAGGACATCCATTTCGACTTTTCCTAGTCGAGATTTAATATTCTTAATCTCTTCTTTGAGATTAGATACTTCATGGCAAAGGTCAAATATAGTGGGTTCAGAATTATTATCTAAGTGGTTCATGATTTGCTTCATGCTGAAGGGTTCAATAACTGGACGGAATTTAGGTTTGTCTGTGTTGAGAATGATGTTTTTGAGTTCTAGGAGAAAATGATTCCTAGCCTCATCTTCAGCTATGTGCTGAATAACATCAAAGAGAGCTTCCTTCGAATGATCCGAAAGAACCCAGATAGAGTGAGTACTATCACAAGTACAAAATGCTTCATTACATGTGCAATCTTTTCCTGATTGACTTCTGTCTGGTTCATAGTCAAGATCAATGTCCTCGTCATCGTTGTATTCATCAGATGTACCTGAAGATTCAGAAAAAGGTTCATCAAGTATAGCTAAAAGCTTACCTTTCGTTTCATCGTCTATGCCAAGAAGATTAATCTTTTTCTTCTTAGTTTGTGATATGCATTCATTTGCTTTGTGGCCTGTTTTACCACAAGTCCAACAGACATCTGTTTTGGAATCTCTAGGTCTCTTGGACCTTTTCTTATTAGGTTTTGAAGAATCCTCTCTTCTTCGAGATTTCTTCTTGTGAGATTTCTTTTCTCTTTTATCCTTCTTCACCTTGTCAGGTGGAGTAATAAAATCGAAATCTCTACAAAAGCTTCCAAGTTCACGTCTTGAAGATGACTGTTCTTTCTTCAGCTGATGCTTAAGCTTAATGTCTGTGCATAGCTCCAATCCTACAATATTAATGGTGCTTACCAAATCACCATATGTTAGACTGGTATAAAGAATGTGACCGTCATTGCGATCTTGAATCTTAGTTCTTACTTTATTAGCAAAGAGTGGGGGTAATCCGCTGATGAAGCGTTCCTTCCAAAAATCTAAGTGGCAATCTGAACGAAGCATTACTTTATTAAGGAAAGCATGCTTATAATGAATGAAACTGTCTAAGTTTGGACAGCTGAGATTATTTAGGATTTGGAGACTTCTATCCTGAAAAAGTTTAGGTTCGCCAATGATATGCTTGGCTATATGATATAGCAAAGTTGCACAAGCATCTTCTCTAGTGACTTGAGAAGTACTTTGGCTGATTCCTTCAACCTTTACAATCATTTCTGTTGCTGGGGCATTAATGATGAGTTGTTTGGTATCATCTTTGCAGTAGTTATCCCACTAATGTTTTAACATGCCTGTAAAACCTGCAGCAATCATAGTAGCAGCTTCCTTATATGTTGATCTTCTCATTTTGTAAGCAATAATAGCAACTCCCATCTCATGAAGTTTGTTGTATATTTGATGTTCTGCAAGACCATCAATATTCCATTCAGTAATGCATCTTCCTTCATAAGAAGAAGTGGATAAAAAGGCATTTTCCACATACTGCAAATCTGGGAAAGAGGGACGGCTATGATAGTTTTTTCGATTGTGGAATCTATCGTTGGATAATTTTTGGAGAAGGATTTCTTTATCCTGAGTGGTTGAAACAGATTTCTCCTGAAGGGTAGAAACCTTGTTTTGATTTTTCTCTTCCTTTTGAGAGACTTTAAAATTGGTAAGTTGTTCATTGATTTTGTCAATGAGGTTATTTCCTGAGATTTCAAAAGTCTCTGAAAGTTTAGGGAATTTTTCTTTGGAAAATTCTAGTAGTTTGAATCCTGAGTTAGGTTCAATATTATGGTTGGATGAAGTAGAAGCCGGAATAAGTCTTCCACTAAAGATAGGTTTAGTATCTTCAATTTGTTTGGATATCACATGAAGGATTTGATTTGAATAGTTGTTTTGTTTAGCTACTCTGTCAATATTTGCAGTAGTGAGTAAAGTACCGGTCTTATCACTTTTCTCTTTGAAAGGAGAAGCTTTAATAAATGTTCCTGCAATAGGAATGTTAATACCTTCTAGAGGAGGAGTAATAGATTCAACAATCTTATTAGAAGTTGTATACCATTTATTAATGATAACCTGTAATGACTCAGTCTGATTTTCAATCTTACCAGTCATCTCAAACCATTTAAAGAATTCGATTTCACAACCTATTCTTTTCATATCTTTCATCCAAGAATCTCTGAAGGATTCTATTTCTTTAAGAGTATAGGTAGCTACATACCATTTTCTCTTAGTCTGATTGTCAGGATGAGTCCACATTTTGTGCAAGACATCTGGATCAAGGGTAAATACTTTACCTGTCTTTAGCATACCAAGCCAACCTGGTTTCTCCATTTGAGGAGGCTCCATCTCACTTGCAGTGGGGCTATTTGGTTGATCTTGATAGAATACTTTAGGGATATCTCCTGAAAAGTCAACACCTGCAACCTTACCTTTGTTGTTATCAACTGATTCAGCGATGGAAATGTCCTCTTCTACTGCTTCCTCTGGGGTTTTTGAAGAAGAAGGTGGTCTGTGAACGGATCTCGAGGGATACAAAGTAGAGGCGGACCAGGACGACCTTCGATTAGATGAAGATCTCCTAATAGTATTGTCAAGAAATTTGAGTTCTATTGACCCATCAGGAAATTGAATGACTCTTTCAATCTGAGATCTTTCAGAATGAGACGCAAAAGGTTGAGTAATATTGTCAAAATGCCAATCATTGTTAGAAAGTATATATTTCCATTGGAGTAGACGGGGAACGAAAATAGAACTATGTTCATGGTTGGCTTCAATAAGAATAGTCTCACCTGTAGCGCTTTCATTATAGGCTTTGGGTGCAAAGGTGGTTTTCATAAGCCTGTAGTAAACTCGGTAGATAATAGCTATCTCACGAGTATTGATTTTGTTGTTCAAGTTTTTGGTTTTGACATTGAGGGACAAAGAATCCATGACATTAGGGTCATTAATATCAAGAGAGAAGCTAGGATAACAATTAAAGTAAACTGGCCCATCAGCTAGATTACTCTGCAAAACTCCTAACAGCGAATCATCAAAATTCAAAAATCTGCCATCTCGATGGATGACACAAACAGGAATATCAAGTCCTTTTCTAAATAAAGGCTTAACAGCAACTTGCACTAAACCAATATGCAAATAAATAAAATTAGATTTATAGTGATTTATATCACTTTCTTTAAGTAAACGAATAACGTCAAAAGAGTTATTAATAGCAATAGTAGATTCACAAGTCTTAATGTTATGACGAGTAATCCAGCTAAAATTACCTATTTGATAAATCTTTTTGAAAGGTTCTTCTGGTATACTCCAGTTTTGTAAATCATTTTCAACTTTAGCAATCTTAGTTGCTTGAGAAGATAAATTGATATTATTTAAAATATGTTGATTTTTATCCATTAATTTTGAAAATACTGTCTAATGGACTTACAGTACAAAATATTCCAACAAGTAATATAACAAATTCAACATGCTAGCAGGTATATAAAGATTATTAAAACAGATATCAAAGATCCGAATAAAATTTCTAAGGGAGGTTCTCTTGGTTTTACAACAGTTCATTTTCTAGAGTCATCTTAGCTACGGGACCACCATTAATAGGTCTAAACGCCCTCCTGGCTACAACGACCATCAAAATACGGCTGACCAATGTACGAATCAGATATTAATCGAAAACCTCATACTCATAGGAAAGAACGAATACCTCACACCAAGTATAGAAATTATATAAAGGAACATGATAAAAGTAATAATAAACATATATATACTAGCAGCATGCAAAATTTATTAAAATACTACATCAAAATAATCTTGTCATGTCTTAGACAGTATAAATACTTAGTTGTTCATGCTAAGTATATATACTGCCAACATGGCTCTGATACCGTTAAAAGGATCTTAAGTATGCGGAATTAAAATAAGAAAACTTACAAGCAAATTAGTCTTTAGTGCATTGCAAACTTGAAATAGTAGTACATAGAGAGAGCTTTCAGAGTATGATTTAGAGAGAAGTATCTAAATTTTCTGATGCCTCTATAAGAGAAATGATGTCTCCTTATATAGGAGAAAGTGGGTGAAATTTGAAATTGAATGGGATAAAAACTGTTTATCATAAAATTGATTATCTAGCATTAAAATTGACAGTCACATATACATTACCATGGGATTTTGAACTCAAATATCCATTTTTTAAATCAGATTATTAGCAATAAAGAATTACAATTTTCTTCATAATTGGGGTAAATTCAAAAGTGAATGGGTTAAAAGGCATTTTTTAGAAAATAGGCTTGTCCAAACTGCTTCGCATAGATCTCGAAAAAATACCCAAATTCAAAAAAAAAAAATCGCCTGAAACAGACATCCGAGGCCAAAGTTATGACCATTTCAATTTTCACTCTAGGTTCACTACTTCATTTGGTTTGGCTTTTTGTCATATTCAACTTTTATTTATATAGATGAATATTTACATCATAACTTTTTGTTCTAATTAATTTTTTACTTAAAATAATTATTTTTTACTTAAAAAGTGATGCCCGTATAGATTTATTTCTTTTAAAAATGTGATCTTTAAATGTATAGGCTACACGTTCTAAGCGTTTATGTGCTTCATGTATGCCGTGGAACAAGGAGACATTATAGTGCATTCATTTAAAGGGACAACCATGGCAAAAGTTATGACCATTTGAAATTTCACTAGTTTGCACCTACTTATTCTAAGTTCACTACTCATTCTGGTTTGCCTTTTTGTCTTATTCAACTTTTATTTACATGGATGAATATTTACATCGTAATTTTTTGTTCTATTTAATTTGTTTATTTAAAATAATTATTTTTTTAACTAAAATGTGATGCACTGTACATATTTTATTCTTTTAAAGAAGTGATCTTTTGCCCCAAGGTCAAACGATCCCCGGAGCAGGTAAACTCCCAATTTGCCGATTTTTTCGTGTGCTATAGTCCATGAATTTTTTGGTGATCCAGAATTCTGACCTTATTTTAGCCAAAATTTTTCATGGACGTCCGATAAGACCTTAGCTATGGAGGTAGTTAGCCCTCAAGGCCCAAAACAGCCCATTTTCAAGTTCAAACGAACCTCGGAGCAAGTAAACCCCCCATTTTGCCGATTTTCATTGCTATAGTTCACCATCTTTTTTGGTGATCCGAAATTCAAACCTCTTTTTTGCTGAAATTTTTCATTGACATTTGTTAAGACCTTCGCTATGGATCCAGTTGGACCTCACGGCAAAAACAACCAATTTTCAAGGTCAAACGAGCCCCATTTTTCAATTTTCTTATGCTATAGTTCACCATCTTTTTTGGTGATCCAGAATTTTGACCTCATTTTTGTCGAAACTTTTCATGGACGTCCATTAAGACCTTAGCTATGGAGCTAGTTGGCCCTCACAGTCAAAACGACCCATTTTCAAGTTCACACAAACCCAGAGCAAGTAATCCCCCTATTTTGCCTCTTTTCATGTGCTATAGTTCACCATCTTTTTTGGTGATCCAAAATTCTAACCTCATTTTTACCAAAATTTTTCATTGACGCTTGTTAAGACCTTAGATATGGATCCAGTTGGCCCTTACGACAAAAAGGGCCCATTTTACAGGTCAAACGAGCCCCAAAACAGGTAAACCCCCTATTTTTGGATATTCGTGTGCTATAGTTCTCCATCTTTTTTGGTGATCCAAAATTTCAACCTCATTTTTGCCAAAACTTTTCATGGATTTTCGTTAAGACCGTAAATATGGAGCTAGTTGTCCCTCATGGTCAAAACGACCCATTTTCAAGGTGAAACTAACCCGGAGCAAGTAATCCCCCCATTTTGCCTATTTTTGTATGCTATAGTTCACCATCTTTTTCAGTGATCCAGAATTCTGACCTCATTTTTCCCAAAATTTTTCATGGACATCTGTTAAGACCTTAGCTATGGAGCCAGTTAGCCCTAATGGACAAAACGACCCATTTTGAAGGTCAAACAAGCCCATGGATTTTTTTGTGATCTGGAATTCTGACCTCATTTTTGCTAAAAATTTTCATGGACGTCCGTTAAGACCTTAGTTATAGATCCAGTTGGCTCTCACGTCCAATTTAGTCCATTTTCACGGTCAAACGAGCCTCAAAGCAGGTAAACCCCATATTTTGTAGATTTTTGTGTGCTATAGTCCATGAATTTTTTTGTGATCCAGAATTCCGACCTCATTTTTATCAAAATTTTTCATGGAAGTTCATTAAGACCTTATCTATGGAGCCAGTTGATCCTCACGGCCAAAACGACCCATTTTCAAGGTCAAACGAGTCCCAGAGTAGGTAAACCCCTATTATAATAATTTTTGTGTGCTTAGTCCATGTATTTTTTGGTGATTCGGAATTTTGATGTCATTTTTGCCAAAACTTTTCATGTACATCTGTAAAAACCTTAACTATGGAGCCAGTTGGCCCTCATGGACAAAACAACCCATATTGTAGGTCAAACGAGCCCAGGAGCAGGTAAACCCTATCATTTACCAATTTTCGTGTGCTATAGTCCATGGATTTTTTTGTGATCCAGAATTTTGACCTCATTTTTGCCAAAATTTTTTCATGGACGTCCGTTAAGACCTTAGCTATAGAGCCAGTTGGCCCTTACGACCAATTTTGCCCATTTTAAAGGTCAAACGAGCCCCGGAGCAGGTAAACCCCTCATTTTGCTAATTTTCGTGTGCTATAGTCCATGGATTTTTTGGTGATCAAAAATTCTGTACTCATTTACGCTGAAATTTTTCATGGACATCTGTTAAGACCTTAGCTATGGAGCTAGTTGGCCCTCATGGCCAAAACGGCCCATTTTCAAGGTCAAACGATCCCCGGAGACGGTAAACCCCCTATTTTACCAATTTTTGTGTGCTATATAGTCCATGGATATTTTGGTGATCCGAAATTCCAACCTCATTTTTGCCGAAACTTTTCTTGGTCGTCTGTTAAGTCTTTAGCTATGAATCCAGATGGCCCTCATGGAAAAAACAACCTATTTTCAAGGTCAAAGAGCCCTAGGGTAGGTAAACCCCCAGTTTCTGATTTTCGTGAACTATAGTTCACGATCTTTTTTGGTGATCCAGAATTTCGACCTCATTTTCTCTGAAATTTTTCATGGACGTCCGTTAAGACCTTAGCTATGGAGCGAGTTGGCCCTCACAGCTAAAACAATCCATTTTCATGGTCAAATGATCCCCAGAGCAGGTAAACCCACTATTTTGCCTATTTTCATTTGCTATAGTTAATGAATTTTTTGGTGATCCAGAATTTCGACCTCATTTTTATCAAAATTTTACATGGACGTACGTTAAGACCTTAGTTATAGAGCCAGTTAGCCCTCATTGCCAATTTGGCCTATTTTCAAGGTTAAACGAACTCCGGAGCAGGTTAACCCCACAATTTGCCAATTTTCGTGTGCTATAGTAGATGGATTTTTTGGTGATTCGAAATTCCGACCTCATTTTTGATGAAATTTTTCATGGACGTTAGTTAAGACCTTAGCTATGTAGCAAGTTAGCCCTTACGGCCAAAACGGCCCAGTTTCAAGGTCAAACAATCCCCAGAGCAAGTAAACCTACCATTTTTTTGATTTTTGGGTGCTATAGTCCATTGATTTTTTGATGATTCAGAATTCCAACCTCATATTTGCTGTAAATTTTCATAGACATCCGTTAAGACTTTAACTATGGAGTCAGTTTGCCCTCACGGTCCAAACAGCCCATTTTCAAGGTCAAATGAACCCTAGAGCAGGTAAATTCCACATTTTGCCGATTTTTGTATGCTACAGTTCACTATCTTTTTTGGTGATCCAAAATTTAGACCTCATTTTTACTGAAATTTTTCATCGATGTCCGTTAAGATCTTAACTATAGAGCCAGTTGGTCCTCACGGCTAAAACAACCCATTTCAAAGTCAAACGATCCCCGGAGCAAGTAAACCCTATTTTACCAATTTTTGTGTGCTATAGTCCATGGATTTTTTGGTGATCCGAACTTCCGACCTTATTATTGCCGAAACTTTTCTTGGACGTCCGTTAAGACCTTAGCTATGGAGGCAGTTGGTCCTCAAGGCCAAAACGATCCATTTTCAAGGTCAAATGATACCCAGAGCGGGTAAACCCCCCATTTTGCCTATTTTCGTGTGCTATAGTTCACCATCTTTTTTGGTGATACAGAACTCCAACCTCACTTTTGCCGAATTTTTTCATGGACATCCGTTATGACCTTAGCTATGGAGCGAGTTTGCTCTTTCTACAAAAAAGGCCTATTTCATGGTCAAACAAGCCCCGGTGCAGGTAAACCCCTCATTTACTGATAATCGTGTGCTATAGTACATGGATTTTTTGTTGTTTTGCCATTCCGACCTTATTCGTGTGCTATAATTCACCATTTTAAATATCAAATGAGCCCCGGAGTTGGTAAACCCCCCATTCTACCAATTTTCGTGTGCTATAGTTAACCATCTGTTTTGGTGATCTAGAATTTCGACCTCATTTTTGCCAAAATTTTTCATGGACGTCCGTTAAAGACCTTAGCTATGGAGTCAGTTGTCCCTCACGGACAAAATGGCCCATTTTCAAGGTTAAATGAGCCCCGGAGCAGGTAAACTCCCCATTTTGTTGATTTTCGTGTGCTATAGTCCATGGATTTTTTGGTGATCAGGAATTTCGGCCTTATTTTTGCCAAAAATTTTCATGGACATCCGTTAAGACCTTAGCTATGGAGTCAATTGGCCAGCACAGCTAAAACGACCCATTTTCAAGGTCAAACGAGCCTCAAAGCAGGTAAACCCAACATTTTGCCTATTTTCGCGTTCTATAGTCCATTGATTTTTTTTGTGATCCAGAATTTTGACCTCATTTTTGCAAAATAAAGGCTTAACAGCTACTTGTACTAAACCAATATACAAACAATTAAAATGAGATTTGACAATACTATTAGGAGATGTGGTTTTCATAAGCCTGTAATAAACACGGTAGATAATAGCTATCTCACGAGTACGGAAGTCAATCAGGAAAACTGAGTCATTACAGGTTATCATTAATAAATGGTATAAAGCCCATATTTGCAATAATGGCATTTGTTTAACAAATGATTATGTCATTACAGATGATATTAATGAAGATTTAAGACCTTTGCCAAAACGACCCATTTTCAAGGTCAAATGATACTCGGAGCAGGTAAACCCCCCATTTTACCTATTTTCGTGTGCTATAGTTCACCATTTTTTTTGGTGATATAGAATTCCGACCTCATTTTTATCAAAATTTGTCATGGACGTACATTAAGACCTTAGCTATGGAGTGAGTTGGCTGTCACGACAAAAATGGCCTACTTTCATGGTTAGATGAGCCTGGTACAGGTAAACCCCCTATTTTACTGATAGTTGTGTGCTATAGTACATGGATTTTTTGCTGTTCTGCAATTCCGACCTCATTTTATATAAAATTTTTAAAGGACATACATTAAGACCTTAGCTATGGAGCCAATTGGCCCTCACGGCCAAAACGGCTCATTTTCAAGATCAAATGAGCCTCGGAGCTAGTAAACGCTCCATTTTACCAATTTTTGTGGGCTATAGTTCACAATCTGTTTTGGTGATCCGGAATTCCGATCTCATTTTTGCCAAAATATTTCATGGATATCTGTTATGACCTTAGCTGTGGAGCCAGTTCTCCTCAAGGCCAAAACGGTCCATTTTAAAGGTTAAACGAGCCTCAAAGCAGGTAAACCCCCAATTTATTGACGTTTGTACGCTATAGTCCATGAATTTTTTGGTGATCCATAATTCCAACTGCATTTTTGCGGAAATTTTTCATGGACATCTATTAAGACCTTAGCTATAGAGCCAGTTGGCCCTCACGACCAAAACGACCCATTTTCAAAGTCAAACGAGCCCAGAGCAGGTAAACCCCTTATGCCAATTTTCGTGTGCTATAGTCCATAAATTTTTTGGTAATCCAGAATTTCGACATCATTTTTGCCAAACTTATTCATGGATGTCCTTTAAGACCTTAGCTATGGAGCTAATTGGCCCTCAAGGCCAAAATGGCCCATTTTCAAGGTCAAACAAACTCGGAGCAGGTAAATCTCTCATTTTGCCATTTTCGTGTGCTGTAATTCACCATCTTTTTATGTGATCCGTAAGTTCGACATCAGTTTTGCTGAAATTTTTTATAGACATTCGTTAAGACCTTAGCTATGGAACCAATTGGCCCTAACGTCCAAAAAGGCCCATTTTAACAGTCAAACGAGCCCTGGAGCAGGTAAACCCCCCATTTTGCCGATTTTAGTGTGCTATACTTCAACATCTTTTTTGATAATCTGGAATTCTTCCATCATTTTTGCCAAAAAATTTCATGGACGTCCGTTAAAACCTTAGCTATGGAGCCAGTTGGCCCACACGGCCAAAACGGCCCATTTTCAAGGTCAAACGAGACCCAGAGCAAGTAAACCCCCCATTTTGCTGATTTTCGTGTGCTGTAGTTCATCATCTTTTTATGTGATCCGTAATTCCAATCTCATTTTTGCTAAAATTTTTCATGGACGTCCGTTAAGACCTTAGCTTTGGAGGCAGTTGGCCCTAACATCCAAAACGGCCCATTTTCAAGGTCAAACGAGCCCTAGAGCAGGTAAAACCCCCATTTTGTCGATTTTCGTGTGCTATACTTAAACATCTCTTTTTGTGATCCAAAATTCTTACCTCATTTTTGCCAAAAATTTCATGGACATCCGTTGACACCTTAGCTATGGAGCGAGTTGGCCCTCACGGCCAAAACGGCCCATTTTCTAGGTCAAACGAGCCACAGAGCAGGTAAACCCCCTATATTTTGATTTTTCTGTGCTATAATCCATGAATTTTTTGGTGATCCAGAACTCTGACCTTACTTTTGCCAAAATTTTTCAGGGATGTCCTTTAAGACCTTAGGTATAGAGCCATTTGGCCCTCACAAACGACCCATTTTCAAGGTCAAACTAGCCACGGAGCTGGTAAACCCCTCATTTTACCGATTTTCGTGTGCTATAGTCCATGAATTTTTTGGTGATTCAGAATTTCGACCTTATTTTTGCTGAAATTTTTCATGGACGTCCGTTAAGACTTTACCAATGGAGCCAGTTGTCCCTCATGACCAAACCAGTCCATTTTCAAGGTCAAATGAGCCCCGGAGCAGGTAAACCCTCCCCCCCCCCCGTTTTGCCAATTTTCGAATGTTATAGTCAATGGATTTTTTGGTGATCCAACATTTTGACCTTATTTTTGCCAAAATATTTCATAGATGTTTGTTAAGATCTTAGCTATGGAGCCAGTTGGCCCTCACGGCCAAAACGGCCCATTTTCAAGGTCAAACGAACCTCGGAGCAGGCAAACCCCCCATTTTGCCCATTTTCGTATGCTATAGTCCATGGATTTTTAGTGATCCAGAATTTCGACCTCATTTTCGCCAAACTTTTTCATGGATGTCCATTCAAACCATAGCTATGGAGCCAGTTGGCCCTCATAGCTAAAACGGCCCATTTCCAAGGTCAAACGAGCTTAAAAGCATGTAAATCCCCCATTTTACCGATTTTCATGTGTTGTTGTTCACTATCTCTTTTGGTGATCCGAAATTTCGACCTCCTTTTTGCCAAAATTATTCCTGGACATCCATTAAGACCTTAGCTATAGAGCCAGTTGGCCCTCACAGCCAAAACGCCCCATTTTCAAGGTAAAATGAGCCACAAAGCATGTAAATGGATTTTTTAATGATCCAGACTTTCGATCTCATTTTTTTCAAATTTTTTCATGGACATCAATTAAGACCTTA
Organism: Solanum pinnatisectum; assembly: GCA_035578085.1. Classification (NCBI taxonomy): domain Eukaryota; kingdom Viridiplantae; phylum Streptophyta; class Magnoliopsida; order Solanales; family Solanaceae; genus Solanum; species Solanum pinnatisectum. The sequence continues at coordinate 44,241,032 of CM069085.1, read as the reverse complement.
GCTTTGGAACCAGTTGGACCTCACGGCCAAAATGTCCCATTTTCAGGGTCAAACGAGCCCCACAGCAGGTAAACGCCTTATTTTGCTAATTTTTGTGTGCTATAGTCCATGGATTTTTTGGTGATCCTGATTTCCGACCTCATATTTGCCAAAATTTGTCATGGACGTTTGTTCAGACCTTAGCTATGGAGCCATTTAGCTGTCATGGCCTAAACGGCCCATTTTAAAGGTCAAACGAACCCCAGAGCAGGTAAACCCCCAATTTTGCTGATTTTCGTGTGTTATACTCCATGGAGTTTTTACTGATCCAAAATTCAAACCTCATTTTTCTACAAATTTTTCATGCACGTCCGTAAAGACCTTAGCTATGGAGTCAATTGGCCCTCACTGCCAAAACGGCCCATTGTCAAGATGAAACAAGCTCCGGAGTAGGTAAACCCCTGATTTTGCCAATTTTCGTGTGTTATAGTCCATGGTTTTTTTGGTGATCTAGAATTGCAACCTCATTTTTGCTGAATTTTTTGATGGACGTCGGTTAAGACCTTAGCTATCGAGACAGTTGGCCCTCACGGCTAAAACGACCCATTTTCAAGGTCAAACGATCCCTGGAGCTGGTAAAGCCCCCATTTTACCAATTTTCGTGTGCTATAGTTCATGGATTTTTTAGTGATCCGAAATTCTGTTCTCATTTTTACCAAAATTATTCATGGTTCTTTGTTAAGACCTTAGCTATGGAGCTAGTTGGCCTTCACGGCCAAAACGACCAATTTTCAAGGTCAAACGAACCCCACAGCAGGTAAACCACCCATTTTGCTAATTTTCGTGTGCTATATTCTATGTATTTTTTGGAGATCCAAAAATCGAACCTTATTTTAGCTGAATTTTTTCATAGACATCGTTTAAGACCTAAGCTATAGAGCCAGTTGTCCCTCACGGCTAAACAGAGGCATTTTCGAGGTCAAATGAGCCTCGAATCACGTAAACCCACCATTTTGCTGATTTTCGTGCGCTATAGTTCATGGATTTTTTGTGATATGAAATTTCGACATCCTTTTTACCAAAATTATTCATGTACGTCTGTTAAGACCTTAGCTATGGAACCAATTGGCCCTCACGGCAAAAATGGCCCATTTTCAAGGTCAAACGAGCCCTGGAGCAGGTAAACCCCCATTTTGCCTATTTTTGTGTGTTATAGTTCAACATTTCTTTATGTGATCTGTAATTCCGATCTCATTTTTACCAAAATATTTCATGGAGGTCTGTTAAGACCTTATCTATGGAGCCAGTTGGCCCTCACAACCAAAACGACCCATTTTCAAGGTCAAACGAGCACCAGAGTAGGTAAACCCTTATTTTGTTGATTTTCGTGTGCTATAGATCATGAATTTTTTGGTGATCCAGAATTCCGACCTCATTTTTGCCAAAATTTTTCATGGACATCCATTATGACCTTAACTATGGAGCAAGTTGGCCCTCACGGCCAAAATGACCCATTTTCAAGGTCAAACGATTCTCAGAGTAGGTAAACACCATATTTTTATGTGATCTGGAATTCAAACCTCATTTTTGCCAGCCTAACCATAGAAAACTTCATGGTGTAGATTTCTGCCAGACTGTTCCTAAAGTTTCCTCTTCATAGTAAACCTTAGGAACGGTCTGGGAGAAATCTACACCATGAAGTTTTCTATGGTCAGGCTGGCTAATACTATCTTCATCCTCCTCCCGGGTTTGAAAAGAAGAAGGTCTTGCCGAAGACATTCTTCCACTTGAAGAAGCTTGGCTGAAAGAACTGGATCTTAAAAACTTAAGGTTAATAGATCCGTCAGGGAACTGGATAACCCTCTAACTGCGAAGTCTTAGGTTGAAGGGGTAAAGGATTTGTAATGGAATCAAATTTCCATTCTTCATCAGCTAAAATATCAGTCCACTTAAGAAGTCTAGGGACAAAAGTAGTACTATGCTCTTGGTTAGCCTCCATAAGCATAGTAACTCCTTTAACACTAGAAGCTATAGCCTTTGGGGCTATAGTGGTCTTCATAAACTTGTAATATACCTGATATATTACAGCTATTTCTCTGGTATCAATTTTACTATTCATGTTCTTAGTTTTGACGTTAAGAGTCAAAGTATCAATAATATTCGGATCATGAATATCAACAGTAAAATTAGGATAACAGTTAAAGTAAACTGGTCCATAAGCAAGATTACTTTCTAATACTGCTAATAGAGAATCATCAAAATTTAAAAGTCTATCATCTCTAAGAAGCAGACAAATAGGAATATTCAAACCTTAACAGAAAAGAGGTTTAACAGCAACTTGCACAAGTTCAATGTGAAGAAATTTAAATTATTTCCTATATCTATCAATATCAGCAGATAATAACAACTTGATAGTTTCAAGCGAATTATTGATAGCAATAGTGGACTCACAAGTTTTAATATTATATTTTTTAAACATGGAAAAATTACCTAACTGGTAAATCTTTTCAAAAGGTTCTTTAGGGATAGACCAATTTTGTAAATCATTTTCTGTTTTAGAAATAGAGATATTAACTGAGTTAACAATATGCTGTCTATTATCCATAGAGAGAGAATGCCTTTAGACTATACTAATGATACAATAAAAAGCAACTAAGCATTCTAGTAAAGATATCAACTAGTCATATAACCTGAGATTTCGAACTCTTATACTGTAACTATGGATTCATGCTCGGATTTTACATTAAGGTCGATGGATTTTACAAGAGATTTTTCAAGCAAAGTACCTTGCAGTCTACGGGCCTGTCCTTTCGGCTTAACGACCGCCTGTCGGTATCGCAACTACTTGAAAACATTCTCAACACCTTTCCTCAATCACCATACATAAACTCCATTTTACAATTAAAGAATTAAAAATTCAAATTGTATAAAAAGGTGATAACTGTGCTAAATTGCTAAGTAACTAATTAAAGTTTCATAAGTACAGTCTTGGCATAAGGGTTTAGCCGTCCATGGCTACAATTAACATTACTATTAACATGCTAAATATGCTTAACATGGCTCTGATACCATTCAAAATGATCGTAGCATTTAACAGTAATAAAACCTAAAGACAAGTATAAACAAGAGAGAAGTATACAAGAACTCACAATTTTATTCAAGCAACGGAAGCAAAAGCAAACATCCACGAGAGAACATTACAAAGAGAGACTATAGGCAAAAAGAAAATCTTAGGGTGAATTTCTGATGCCTTCTAACATAAAATCTAAGTCTTATATAGACTTTCAAAAGATAAGAGAAATCAAGAAGCTCTCTTCTGATTGGCTGCTACGAGAATCTCCTTTATCTTGAGTGGGATTAAAGTTGTCGGCCATTACTTTTTCTTTTGGAAAAGTAGTGGCTGCTTTTCTTTTTGTCGGGGCATCTTCTTTTCTGAAAGTGATGTCTGCTTTTATAAAGTTGTCGGCCACCTCCGCAACATGCCAAAGTATCTTTGCTGTTGTGGGATTCCATATCTAATTAATTTAATTGAATTTTTAATCAAGAGATATTCCAACTCTTTGAGTTTCATCTCCTATCTTTTAAATAATTCTGACTTTTTTGAGTCTCTATTCAAAAGGTCAGTAATTCCGAATTTTAATATCCTCTACTGGATTATCAATTTAATTAAATAAATCATATAATTTATATAGTTAATATATTGCTAAAGCTTTTGGCATTAAAATATCTCAATTATCATCACTCGAGAGGAGGCTTCATCTAATAGCCGCAAAATTTGTTTCATCATTGGATTTTTCATCCTCGAGATCTGATAAGGCTTTTTGGAGCCTTTTCTTCAAATCATCTTTTGAAGATGATTTTTTACCACTTGTCGCGGCTGGAGAAGAACGTTGAGCAGCTTCTTTAGGAGCTGGCGACCATCCTTTAATGCAAATCTCCTTTGATAGATATTTGATCCTGTCAAATATATGGATAGAAAAAGTCCAACTGATAATAAATGAAATCCTTTTTTGGATAAAATATTTACACAATTTAATGTGCTCTGGCAAAGGAGAAATATCCTGTTCAGCTTGAAACTGACCGAATTTATCAAAAAACAGTTTAGGTAAAACTTTCTCACTTCCTCCAAAGTAGTTCCACCATTCATAGAACCATCTGGGGATGACAGATTTAGAAAATTCTAGGCTATACTTGACGAACCATGTATGAGTGGTTGGTCTCAGGAATAGAAAGTTGAACCAAGCATTTTTATAGTCAAACCAATTATAAGTTTGAGGTCTATGTTCCCTCGAAAGATTGATAAGAGTATGCAAATGATCAACTAGCCATTCGAATGGAGATAAAACCCTTTTGATCGTGAATTTCGAATAGGCAATGCTATCCGGGTCTGAGTCATGGCTGAGTTTATGCTCCACCCTCAATGGAACATGTATCAACAAGAATAAATTCATAATATTTCTAAGTTTTTAGTGGATTTTCAGTATCCACATAATTCATGTTGGTGTAGCATGGCTTAAGCAGATGCTTAACCTCATAACTCTCAAATTCCTTGTCGAGGGCAAGGATAGGATTGACATGTAAAGTAACAACATTAAAGACTTCACGTTCTTTAAGTTTATTATGAGCTGGGGAAACAAGAGAAACAACTTCTCTAAAGCTTTCAATAGCTTTCATTGTATAAGAGTCTTTGGTTTGAGTGGAGGAAAATCTGGGTTTTCCTGAAGGAGAGAATGAACATGGTTCAGATTCTTTAGAAAATGGTTTCTTAAGAATCAAAGGATTTGAAGATGATGAGCTAGGTGGTAGCTGTGGAAAAGGACTTATGACCTGAGAAGGGTTAATTGGAGGTAGGCTTGCAAGAGCCGAAAACTTGTTTGGGCTATTCAATGATGGCCTTATTGCGAAAGGAGAAGGCGTGGCTTCATGCAGTCTTTTCCCTTTTCTTGGAAAGGGCCTTTTATTCCAAATCCTGGCCTAATGACCGGCCTCATGTTTTACCCTGCAAAAATTCACGGGTTAGAAAATCAAGGAGAGAGTTATCTTCTCCTTTGATATATTCTACCTGGAAATCAAAACTTGACAATAAAGCTTGCCATCTAGCAAATATTTGTTTAGAAACAAGATTTTTAACATCCTTTTGTAAAATTTCTTTTGCAGATTTACAATCTACTTTAAGCACAAATTCTTTATTAATTAAGTCATCTTGAAACTTAATAATGCAAAGGACAATTGCAAGAACTTCCTTTTTAACAGTACTATAGTTTTTCTGGGTGGAATTCCAAACTTCGGAAGTAAAACGAACTAATTGCTCGGGACCATCAGGAGTTCTTTTTTGTTTTAGGATCCCTCCATAACCGATATCTGAAGCATCAGTCTCAACAATCATAAAAGAATCAGGGTTAGGAATACCTAAACAAGGCAAACTCTTAACCATTTCTTTAATCTTAATAACCGCTGTGGTCTGTTCTTTAGTCCATGGAACAGGAATCTTCTTAAGCCTGTCATATGATGGTTTACAAACCTGTCTAACCTTAGGGATGAAATCCGCAACATAATTAAGACTACCTAAAAACCTTTGTAACTGGGTTTTGTCCATAATAACGTCAGGGAATTTATCAGAAAACTCAATAGCTCTGCAAATGGGTTTATAAGTGCCTTGATATAAATCATGCCCAAGAAATCTTATTTTAGTTTGAAAAAGTTTAATCTTTTTGGCGCTAACCACCAAACCATTATGTTTAACAATTTTAAAGAATACATTCAAATGTTTGAAATGAGAATCTATGTCCTCGGAAAAGATTAATACATCATCAATATAAACAATTGAAATATGACTGCTATGATTAAAGATGGAATTCATAATATTTTGAAATTCTGAAGGGGCATTTTTAAGCCCAAAAGCCATAACATTCCATTCATATTATCCGAACGGGACATTAAAAGCAGTTTTGTATTTATCATTTTCAGAAATCTGTATCTGCCAAAATCCTGATTTCATATCAAATTTACTATAGATATTGGCTTTAAAAGTTCTCTTTAAAAGATCCCTTTTATTAGGAATCGGATATCTAATCCATTTTAAAATAAAATTTAATGGTTTATAATTTATAACAAGTCGAGGAGAGCCCCTCTATTTTTCAGCAGCGTTGTTAACATAAAAGGCTGAACAACTCCACGGAGACTTAGAGGCCCTGATAATCTTATTTTCTAAAAGAGTATTAATCTGTTTTTGACAAATTTTCATTAAATCGTGATTCATTTGAATGGGCCTAACTTTCGTGGAAATGGCCTTTTCACTGAATCCGTCAACATAAGGGAGATCAACAGTATGGGCTTTTCTGGACCAAAAAGCATTAGGAAATTCAGAGCAAATTTCTTTTTCAAAAGTGTTTTGCAAACTGGCAATCTTGGTTACCATTCCTGGGGTTTTTAAAATTTGCTCAATTTTCTTAATTTTTATATCTTCTTTGAGAAAACAAATCTGATTAGAAATTAGATTAACTTTAAAGGCAATTTGTTTATGTAAAAATTTGCTTTCTTCATTAGTAATATTTTAATAAAAGGAAATGAAATTTCTTTTCCTAAAATCTTAGTTTTGATAGAATCAAAATCTGAAATATAAGGTTTTATTTGAGTAATAAATAGTATACCCAAAATAATTTCTTCGTTAATGTTTTTTGTAATAACAAAATCATTTTTAAGGCAAATACCATTATTGCAGATATGAGCATCAAATAACTTATAGTCAATAATTATACGCTCACCTGTGGCGCTATATAATTTGGTAGTACCTTTGGTAAGATACTTAGTAGGAATTAATCGTTCGATAATGCAATTTCGATCTGCACCACTATCTAACAAAGCAATCTTGTTAAGAGTCAAGTGATCATTAACAACAAGCTTAATTATAATATAAGAACTCTGAGGTCTAATTTTGGTAATAGCATGGATACCTGCATCGCTATCTTCGTCTTCCTCATGTGCTTCATTATCTGAAGCAGCTCTTTGGATGCTCCTTCATCATTTCGAACTTCTTTAAGAAGTTTTTTTGTAATTGCATCGATCTCTATTTTATGAAGTCGAGACTTAATTCCTTTAATTTCTTCTTTAAGAGAATTGACTTCTCGTCTAAGTTCTTCAACTGAAGGTTATTCCTTCTTTGAGTCAAATCTGTTCATGATTTGCTTCATGCTAAAAGGAGTTACTTTAGGCTTTTCTTCCTTTTGCCTAGTAACCAATTTCTGCAATTCAATGACGTACTTTCTCCTAGCATCCTCATCTTGAATATGTTCAATGGTGGAAAAGATAGTTTCTGCCGTTTTTTTAGAGATAACGCTGATAGTTTTACTATCGCAGAGGCAAAATACACCATTGGAATTACAATCTGATTCATCTTCTTCTTCAGATTCTGAATTATGGGCAACGTTGAGAAACTCTTCATCACTTTCTTCTTCTGAGGAAGAGTATTCTGAATCAGATGCTTCTTCTTCTTCGATGATCGAGAAGAGCTTTTGTTTAATTTCATCATCAACTTCAAGAAGATTAATCTTCTTTTTCTTCTTTCTATTTCTAGGACACTTGTTAGATCTGTGACCCTTTTTACTGCATGTCCAGCATGTTTCTTCTGAAGAATATTCCTTAGAGGGTTGCCTCTTTCCTTTATTCTTGGACTTTTCTCTAGGTTCTCTTCCTTTCTTGGAAGATATTCTTTTATATTTTCCAGTTGTTCTTTCCTTTTTTCCCGCTTTCCTAGTCGAAGGAGGTTTGAGTAATGGAAATCCAAAATCTTGACAAAAACTACCAAGTTCTGCATACGTAGTCTTTTGATCTTTCTTAAGTTGTTCTTTTAGCTTAAGATCAGTGCATAACTCCATAGCTACAACATTAATAATGCTTATAAGGTCTCCGTATGCTAGTTGAGAATACGGAATCTTTCCTTCACATCAATCTCTTATTTTGGATCTACACTTTTCAGCGAAATGAGTAGGCAATCCGCTGATAAATCATTCTTTCCAATAATCATTATTGCAGTCAGATCTTCTCATGACTTTGTTCAAAAACATGTCTTTGTACCATCTGAAATCTGTCAATTTTTTACAGTACAAATTATTCAAGATTTCCAAACTCCTGTCCTGGAAAAGACGTGGTTCTCCCACGAAATATTTTGCTATACTATACAGCAGAGTGGCTGTAGCATCTTCGTAGACCACCTTTGAAGGGACACTATTTCCTTCCTCAGTTTTAACCACTACTTTAGTAGTGGTAGCACCAAGGATATCAGCTCTATTTTGATCAGTGAGATAATTGTCCCACCAATTTCTAAAGGTTCCTGTAAAACCTACACTGATCATATTAGCAGCTTCCTTATCACCAGCACTTTTCATTTTATATGCGATAATGTTCATTCCCATTTCTTGGAGCTTAGAATAAATTTGACCTTCAGCCATGCCATCTATATTCCATTCAGTCAAACTTGATCTATCTGCAGCAGATGCTCGATGGAGAACGTCTTCCTCAAATTGAACATCAGGAAAAGAAGATCTAGGATAATAATTCCTTTTGTTAGGGTGCCTTTCTAACAAAGTTCTAAGCTTATTACCTTGTGTAATATTAAGCTTAGACAATTGCTCATTTATCTTGTCTAGCAGTTCATTGGAATGGCTAAACTCTTTGGAAAGTTTAGGGAAGTTTTCTTTAGAGAACTCAGGAATCTTAAAAATAGGTTTAGTCTCGATCTGAGGACTAACTTTGGAAGGGTAAGGTTTATCAGCTATCTGACTAATTCCTCTGAAATTATCCCCTTTATGTTCCTCAATTTGTTGGGATATCACATGGAGAACCTGGTTGGTATAATTGTTTTGTTCCAAAACTTTATTAAGGTCTCTAGCTGTTATCAAGGCTGATTCCTTTTCTATGGGTTTTTTAAAAGGTGCCGCCTTAAGAATTTCTTTCCTGTAAGGGATGCTAAGTCCTTCTAGAGGAGGAGTAACACTTTCAACCACCTGTTCTTTGGTGTACCATTTGTTGATAAGGACCTGAAAGGATGACTGTTTATCATCAATTTGCCCAAAAGCTTCGAACCATTTAAAAAACTCTATTTCAGTTTTGAATCTTTTCATATCTTTGAACCACTTATCTCTGAAAGAGGTTCGTTGTTCTACAGTGTAGGTAGCTTTATACCAATCTACCTTTTGCTTATGTTCAGGGGCTTTCCACTAAGAATGTAATTTCCTTTTACTGGGGACAAAGTCTTCCCCATCAGAAGTAAGTACTCTGATGGAATCTTTTCTTTGATGAACAGGTTTCATTTCACCGGCAGTAGGACTTCCCAAAGTTTCCTCTTCATAGTAAACCTTAGGAACGGTCTGGGAGAAATCTACACCATGAAGTTTTCTATGGTCAGGTTGGCTAATACTATCTTCATCCTCCTCACGGGTTTGAAAAGAAGAAGGTCTTGCCGAAGACATTCTTCTACTTGAAGAAGCTTGGCTGAAAGAACTGGATCTTAAAAACTTAAGGTTAATAGATCCGTCAGGGAACTGGATAACCCTATCTAACTGCGAAGTCTTAGGTTGAAGGGGTAAAGGATTCGTAATGGAATCAAATTTCCATTCTTCATCAGCTAAAATATCAGTCCACTTAAGAAGTCTAGGGACAAAAGTAGTACTATGCTATTGGTTAGCCTCCATAAGCATAGTAACTCATTTAACACTAGAAGATATAGCCTTTGGGGCTATAGTGGTCTTAATAAGCTTGTAATATACCCGATATATTACAGCTATTTCTCTGGTATTGATTTCACTATTCATGTTCTTAGTTTTGACGTTAAGAGTCAAAGTATCAATAATATTCGGATCATGAATATCAACAGTAAAATTAGGATAACAGTTAAAGTAAACTGGTCCATAAGCAAGATTACTTTCTAATACTCCTAACAGAGAATCATCAAAATTTAAAAGTCTATCATCTCTAAGAAGCAGACAAAATTGGTCTATCCCTAAAGAACCTTTTGAAAAGATTTAAGAGTTAGGTAATTTTTCCATGTTTAAAAAATATAATATTAAAACTTGTGCAAGTTGCTGTTAAACCTCTTTTCCGTAAAGGTTTGTGCTTACCAAATCACCATAGGTTAAACTAATGTAGGGTATGCGACCGTCATTCCGATCCTGTATTTTAGTCCTTACTTTGTCAGCAAAAAGTAGGGGTAGACCGCTGATAAAGCGTTCTTTCCAAAAATCTAGGTGGCAATCGGGACGAATCATAACTTTGCTTAAAAAGGCATGCTTGTAGTGAATGAAACAGTCTAAATTTGGACAACTGAGATTGTTTAGGATTTGGAGACTTCTATCCTGAAATAGCTTTGGTTGCACAAGCATCTTCTTTAGTGATTTGAGAAGTACTTTGGCTGTTTTCTTCAACCCTTACAACAGTCTCCGTTGCTGTAGCGTTGATGATGAGTTTCTTGGTCTCATCTTTGCAGTAGTTATCCACGGTGTTTGACATTCTGTGAAACTGCGGCAATCATAATGCGACTTCTTTATCTGCTGATCCTCTCATCTTGTAAGCAGTGATAGCAACACCCATCTCATGAGGTTTATTGTAGATCTGATGTTCTACAAGACCATCAATATTCCATTCAGTAATGCTTCTTCCTTCATGAGAAGAAGTAGATAAGAAGGCGTTTTCCTCATACTGCAAGTCTGGGAAGGAGGGACGGCTATGATAGTTTTTCCGGTTATGGAATCTATTGTTGGATAACTTTTGGAGAAGGATATCTTTATCCGGAATGGTTGAAACAGATTTCTCCTGAAGGGTAGAAACCTTGTTTTGGTTTTTGTCTTCTTGTTTAGAGACTTTGAATTTAGTAAGTTGTTCATTGATTTGGTCAATAAGGTTATTTCCTGAGATTTCAAAGGTCTCTGAAAGTTTAGGGATTTTTTCTTTGGAAAATTCTGGTAGTCTGAATCCTGGATTAGGTTCAATATCATGGTTGGAAGAAGTAGAAGTCGGGATAGGTCTTCCACTAAAAGTAGGTTTAGTATCTTCAATTTGTTTAGAGATTATATGAAGGATTTGGTTTGAGTAGTTGTTTTGTTCTACTACTCTATCAATATCTGCAGTGGTGAGTAAAGTACCAGTCTTATCACTTTTCTCTTTGAAAGGAGAGGCTTTAATCACCGTTCCTGCAATAGGAATGTTAATACCTTCTAGGGAGGAGTAATAGATTCAACAATCTTATTAAAAGTTGTATACCATTTATTAATGATAACCTGTAATGACTCAGTCTGGTTGTCAATCTTACCAGTCATTTCAAACCATTTAAAGAATTCGATCTCGCAACCTATTATTCCCATATCTTTCATCCAGGAATCTCTAAAGGATTCTCTTTCTTTAAGGGTATAGGTAGCTACATACCATTTTCTTTTTGTTTGATTGTCCGGATGAGTCCACATTTTGTGCAAGACATCTGGATCAGGGGTAAATACTTTACCTATTTTAGCATACCAAGCCAACCTGGTTTCTCCATTTGAGGAGGCTCCATCTCACTAGCAGTGGGGCTATTTGGTTGATCTTGATAGAAGACTTTAGGGACATCTCCTGAAAAGTCAACACCTGTAACCTTACCTTTGCTGTTAACAATTGATTCAACGATGGAAATTTCTTCTTTTGTTGCTTCCTCCTGGGTTTTTGAAGAAGAAGGTGGTCCGTGAACAGGTCTCGAGGGATACAAAGTAGAGGCGGACCAGGACGACCTTCTATTAGATGAAGATCTCGTAATAGTATTGTCAAGAAATTTGAGTTCTACAGACCCATCTGGGAATTGAATGACTCATTCAATCTGAGATCTTTTAGAATGAGATGTAAAAGGTTGAGTGATATTGTCAAAATGCCAATCATTGTTAGAAAGTATATCTTTCCATTGAAGTAGACGGGGAACGAAAATAGAACTATGTTCATGGTTGGCTTCCATAAGCATAGTCTCACCTTTAGCGCTTTCATTATAAGCCTTGGGTGCAAGGGTGGTTTTCATAAGCCTATAGTAGACTCGGTAGATAATGCCTATCTCACGAGTATTGATTATGTTGTTCAAGTTTTTGGTTTTGACATTGAGAGTCAAAGAATCCATGGCATTAGGGTCGTTTATATCAAGAGAGAAATTAGGATAACAATTCAAGTAAAATGGCCCATCAGCTAGATTACTCTGCAAAACTCCTAACAGCGAATCATCAAAATTCAAAAATCCATTAAGACCTTAGCTATGGAGCCAGTTGTCCCTCACGTCCAAAACGCCCCATTGTCAAGGTCAAACGAGCCCCAGAATAGGTAAACCCCCCATTTTGCCGATTTTCATGTACTATAGTCCAGGGATTTTTTGGTGATCCAGAATTTCGACCTCCCTTTTTTCGAAATTTTTCATGGACGTCCATTAAGACCTTAGTTATGGAGCCAGTTAGCCCTCACGGCCAAAATGGCCCATTTTCAAGGTCAAACGAATCCCCGAAGCAGGTAAACCCCAATTTTGCTGATTTTTGTATGCTATAGTTCACCATCTCTTTATGTGATCCGTAATTCCGACCTCATTTTTGCCAAAATTTTTCATGGACATCCATTAAGACCTTAACTATGGAGCCAATTGGCCCTCACATCAAAAACAGCCCATTTTCAAGATCAAACGATGCCCGAAGCAGGTAAAATCCCAATTTTGCTCATTTTTGTGTGCTATATATACTTCAACATTTTTTTGGCGATCCGAAATTCTTACCTCATTTTTGCAAAAAAATTCATGGACGTCCGTTAAAATGTTGGGTATGGAGCTTGTTGGCCCTCACGGCCAAAATGGCACATTTTCAAGGTCAAACAAGCCACGGAGCAGGTAAACCCCCTATTTGTCGATTTTCGTGTGCTATAGTCCATGGATTTTTTGGTGATCCAGAATTCCGACCTCATTTTTGCCAAAAATTTTCATGGATGTCCGTTAAAACCTTAGGTATGGAGCTAGTTGGCCCTCATGAACGACCCATTTTCAAGGTCAAACGATCTCCAGAGCAGGTAAGCCCCCTATTTTGCTGATTTTCGTGTGCTATAATCAATGAATTTTTTGATGATCCAGAATTTCGACCTTATTTTTGCCAAAATTTTTCATGGACGTCCGTTAAGACCTTACCTATGAAGCCAGTTGTCCCTCACAACCAAAACGGCCCATTTTCAAGGTCAAACGAGCCTCGGAGTAAGTAAAACCCCAATTTTGCAGATTTTTGTGTGCTATAGTCCATGGATTTTTTGGTGATCTGAAATTCTAATCTCATTTTTGCTAAAATTTTTCATGGACATCTGTTAATACCTTAGCAATAGAGCCAATTGGCCCTCATGGCCAAAACGGCCCATTTTTAAGGTCAAACGAGCATCGGAGCAGCTAAACCCCCCATTTTGCCAATTTTCGTGTGCAATAGTCCATGGATTTTTTGGTGATCCTAAATTTCGACCTCATTTTTGCCGAAATTTTCATGGATGTCGGTAAAGACCTTAGCTATAGAGCCAGTTGGCCTTCATGGCCAAAACGGCCCATTTTCAATATCAAATGAGCCTCGGGGCAGGTTAAACCCCTATTTTGCCGATTTTAATGTGCTATAGTCTATGGATGTTTTGGTGATCCAAAATTCTAACCTCATTTTTGCCGATCTTTTTTATGGACGTTTGTTAAGACCTTAGCTATGGAGTCAGCTGGCCCTCACGGCCAAAATGACACATTTTGAAATTCAAACTAGACGTGGAGCAGGTAAACCCCTCATTTTGCCCATTTTCGTGTGCTATAGTCCATTGATTTTTTGGTGATTCAAAATTCACACCTCATTTTTGCTTAAATTTTTCATGGACGTCCGTTAAGACTTTAGCTATGGAGCCTGTTGTCCCTCATGGCCAAAACGACCCATTTTTAAGGTCAAACGAGCCCCGAAGAAGGTAAACCCCATTTTGTCGATTTTTGTATGCTATAGTTCACCATCATTTTATGTGATCCGAAATTCCTACCTCACTTTTGCTAAAATATTTCATGGATATCCACTAAGATGTTAGCTATGGAGCCAGTTGGCCCTCATGGACAAAATAGCCCTTTTTCAAGGTCAAAAGAGCCCCGGAGCAGGTAAACCCACCATTTTGTCGATTTTTGTGTGCTATAATTCACCATCTTTTTTGGTGATTCGGAATTCCGACCTCATTTTTGTTGAAAGTTTTCATGGACATCCGTTAAGATCTTAGTTATGGATCTAGTTGGCCATCACAACCAAAACAACTCTATTTCTAGGTCAAACGAGCCCTGGAGCAGGTAAACCCCCCATTTTACTGATTTTCATGTGCTAAAGTCCATGGATTTTTTGGTGATATGGAATTTCGACCTTATTTTTGCCAAAAATTTTCATGGACGTCCATTAAGACCTTAGCTATGGAACTAGTTGACCCTCATAGCCATAACGACCCATTTTCAAGGTCAAACGAGCCCCGGAGCAAGTAAACCCCTCATTTTGCCGATTTTCATGTGCTATAGTTCAACATCTTTTTTGGTGATCTAGAATTTCGACCTCATTTTTGCCAAAATTTTTCATGGACGTCTATTAAAACCTTAGCTATGAAACCATTTGGCCTTTTACTTCCAAAACTGCCCATTTTCAAGGTCAAATGAGCCGCAGAGTAGGTAAACCCCCCATTTACCGATTTTAGTGTGCTATAGTCCATGTATTTTTTGGTGATCCAGAATTTCGACCTCATTTTTATCAAAATTTTTCATGAAAGTCCGTTAAGACCTTAGTTATGGAGCCAGTTGGCCCACACAGCCAAAACGGCCCATTTTCAAGGTAAAACGAGCATCGGAGCTTGTAAACCATCCATTTTGCCGATTTTCGTGTGCTATAGTTCACCATCTTTTTTAGTGATCTGAAATTCCAACCTTATTTTTGCCGAAATTTTTCATGATCGTCCATTAAGACCTTAGCTATGGAGCAAGTTGTCACCCACGGCCAAAAAGGGCCTATTTTTAAGGTCAAACGAGGCCCGGAGCAAGTAAACTCCCCATTTTATTGATTTTTGTGTGCTATAGTCCATGGATTTTTTGGTGATCCAAAATTTCAGCCTTATTTTTGTTGAATGTTTTTATGGACGTCCGTAAAAACCTTAGCTATGGAGTCAGTTGGCCCTCATGGCCAAAATGGCCCATTTTATTAGTCAAACGATCCCCAAAGCATGTAAACCCCCCGTTTTATCGATTTTCATATGCTATAGTCCATGAATTTTTTGATGATCCAGAATTTTGACCTCATTTTTGTTGAAATTTTTCATAGACGTCCGTTAAGACCTTAGCTGTGGAGCCAATTGGTCCTTACGGCTAAAACGGCCCATTTAAAGGTCAAACAATCCCCGGAGTAGGTAAACCCCATATTTGCCAATTTTTATGTGCTATAGTCCATAGATTTTTTGGTGATTCGTAATTCCGACCTCATTTTTGCCAAAATCATTCATGCATGTCTATTAAGACCTTATATATGGAGCCAGTTGGCCCTCACGGCCAAAACGGCTCATTTTCAAAGTCAAACAATCCCCGGGGTAGGTAAACCCCCTATTTTGCCAATTTTCATGTGCTTAGTTCACCATCTTTTTTGGTGATCCGAAATTACGACCTCCTTTTTGTCAAAAATTTTCATGGACGTTTGTTAAAACCTTAGCTATGGAGCCAGTTGGCCCTCGTAGCCAAAACGACCAATTTTCAAGGTCAAACGAGCCTAGAGCAAGTGAACACCATTTGGCCGATTTTCATGTGTTATAGTCCATGGATTTTTTGGTGATCCAAAATTTTGACCTTCTATTTGCCCAAATTTTTCATGGACGTTCGTTAACCCCTTAGCTATGGAGCTAGTTGGCCCTCACGGCCAAAACAATCCATTTTCAAGGTCAAACGAGCCCCGGAGTCGGTAAACTCCCAATTTTGTCGATTTTCATGTGTTATAATCAATAGATATTTTCGTGATCCAAAATTCCGACCTCATTTTTGCCAAAAATTTTCATGAACGTCCGTTAAGACCTTAGCTATGGAGCCAGTTGGCCCTCCTAGCCAAAACAGCTCATTTTCAAGGTCAAATGAGCCCCGGAGTAGGTAAACCCTCCATTTTGCCAATTTTCGTGTGCTATAGTCCATGAATATTTTGGTGATCCAGAATTCCGACCTCATTTTTGCCCAAAATTTTCATGGACGTCCGTTAAGACCTTAGCTATGGAGCTAGTTGGCCCTTATGGCCAAAACGGCCCACTTTCCAAGGTAAAACAAGCCCCGGATCAAGTAAACCCCCCCTTTTGCCGATTTTCATGTGCTGTAGTATACCATCTTTTTTGGTGATATGGTTCCACCCTCATTTTTGTCAAAATTTTTCATGGACGTCTGTTAAGACCTTGGCTATGGAGCCAGTTGGCCCTCACGGCCAAAACTACCCATTTTCAAGGTCAAACGAGCCCTGGAGTAGGTAAACCCCTCATTTTGTTGATTTTCGTGTGCTATAGTACATGGATTTTTTTGTGAGCTGAAATTTCGACCTTATTTTTGCTGAAATTTTTCATGGACATCCATTAAGACCTTAGTTATGGAGCCAATTGGCCCTCACGGCAATACTGACCCATTTACAAGGTCAAACAAGCCTCGGAGCAGGTAAACCCCCCATTTTGCCGATTTTCGTGTGCTATATAGTCCATGGATTTTTTAGTGATCCAGATTTTCAACCTTATTTTTGCCAAAATTTTTCATGGACGTCCATTAAGACTTTAGTTATAGAGTCAGTTAGCCCTCACGGCCAAAATGGCCCATTTTCAAGGTCAAATGAGCCCCGGAGCAGGTAAACCCCCCATTTTGCCGATTTTTGTATGCTATAGTTCACCATCTCTTTATGTGATACGAAATTCCGACCTCATTTTTGCTAAAACTTTTCATCGATGTCCGTTAAAACCTTAGCTATGGAGCCAGTTGGCCCTCAAGGCCAAAATGGCCCATTTTCAAGGTCAAACAAGCCCTGGAGAAGGTAAACCTCCCATTTTGCCAATTTTCGTGTGCTATAGTCCATGGATTTTTTGGTGATCCGAAATTTCGACCTCATTTTTGCCTAATTTTTTCATGGACGTTCGTTAAGAGCTTAGCTATGGATCCAGTTGGCCATCACGGCTAAAACGGCCCATTTTCAAGGTCAAACGAACCCTAAAGCAGGTAAAGCCCCTATTTTGTCGATTTTCGTATGCTATAGTCCATGAATTTTTTAGTGATACGAAATTTCGACTTCATTATTGCCAAAATTTTTCATGACGTCCATTAAGACCTAAGCTATAGAGCCAGTTGGCCCACAAGGCCAAAACGACCCATTTTCAAGGTCAAACGATCTCCGGAGCAGGTAAATCCCCCATTTTGTCGATTTTCGTGTGTTATAGTCTATGGATATTTTGGTGATCCAGAATTTCAACCTCATTTTTACTAAAATTTTTAATGAACATCTGTTAAGACCTTAGCTATGGAGCCAATTGGCCCTTACGGCCAAAACTGCCCATTTTCAAGGTTAAAGTAGCCTCGGAGCAGGTTAACCCCTCATTTTGCTGATTTTCGTGTGCTATAGTCTATGGATTTTTTGGTTATCCAGAATTTTGACCTAATTTTTGCCGATATTTTGTATGGATGTTTGTTAAGACCTTAGCTATAGAGCCAGTTGGCCCTCATGGCCAAAACGACCCATTTTCAAGGTCAAACGAGCCCTGGAGCAGGTAAACCCCCTATTTTGCCGATTTTCGTGTGCTATAGTCCATGAATTTTTTGGTTATCCAAAATTTTGACCTCATTTTTGCCAAAATTTTTCACTGACGTCCGTTAAGACCTTAGTTATAGATCCAATTGGCCCTCACGGCCAAAACGACCCATTTTCAAGGTCAAACGAGCCACAAAACAGGTAAACCTCCCATTTCGCCGATTTTTGTGTGCCATAGTCCATGGATTTTTTGGTGATCCAGAATTCTGATCTTTATTTTTGCCAAAAATTTTCATGGACGTCTGTTAAGACCTTAGCTATGGAGCCAGTCAGCCCTTACGGCCAAAAGGGCCCATTTTCAAGGTCAAACAAATCCCAAAGCAGGTAAACCCCCAATTTCGCTGATTTTCGTGTCCTATAGCTCACCATCTTTTTTGGTGATCCAAAATTTCGACCTCATTTTTGCCAAAATTTTTCATGAATGTCAGTTAAGACCTTAGATATGGAGCTAGTTAGTCCTCACGGCCAAAACGATCCATTTTCAATGTCAAAGGAGCCCTGGAGTAGGTAAACCCCCCATTTTGCCGATTTTCATGTGCTATAGTCTATAAATTTTTTGGTGATCCGAAATTTCGACCACATTTTTGCCGAATTTTTCATGGACATCCGTTAAGACTAGGGGTGTACAAGTCAAACTGAACCGACAAACCAAATCAAACTGAAAAAAAAAACCAATTTTTGGTTTGGTTTGGTTGGTTTGGCGGTTGAAAAAAAAAACCCGACTACTCTTGGTTTGGTTTGGTATTAAAAGGAATAAAGTCAAACCGAATCCAAACCAAACTAACATAATATATATAATTTTATTTATTTATAGATAAAAAATATTATTTATAATCTACTTTGTTAATATATTTTTAGTTAGTTTATAGTTTTCAATGTTTATATATTTTATTTCAAATTTGGGCTTGTAAAATTTGTAAATATTTTATTTTGTATTAAAATCCAAAGTTACAATTATATTGTTATAGTTTTTCAAATTCAATGTTAACAATTTACTTTGTAAATATTTTGTTTTGTATTCAGTTTGACTGTATCCTTTAATTTTATTAATTTAACATAATGAACGTTGATATTTCAAAAAGAAAATATTTTGTACTCATGTGAATTTTACCGTGTTTACGAAAATTTCTATTCATTTAACATTTCTTAAGTTTAGCTTATCATACAGGTAAGTGAAAATATATTTGATCTCTTTTTCAAACACCGTATAGTTGTAAAAAACTGAAAAACCAAAAAACCAAAAAAAATCAAAACTGAAAAAACCGACTTTGCATGGTTTGATTTGGTTTTTAGATTTAATAAACCGACATAATTGGTTTAGATTTTTTTTAATGAAAAAACAAACCAAACCGACCTATGTACACCCCTAGTTAAGACCTTAGCTATGGAGCTAGTTGGCCCTCACGGCCAAAAACAACAAAGCCTAATGAATTTGATGTGAAGAACCTTGCTTCTTGAACCCTAGCTTGAATCTCCTTCTTCTTCTTCCTCCTTCAATTTCTAGATAGAATATTTTGGGAGAGGATGAACTTTGGAATTTATTTGGGTTTTGGAAATAATGAGTTGAATTGGTCAGTTTTAGAGTTAAAAAGGTTTATATAGTGACCCTAAGTTAAGGAAAAACGACCTCACTTAATTCTAACTTCAACCGAAATTACCCAAAACACCCTCCATTTTAAGTGGGCTGCCCATAGGGATGGCAATGGGGCGGTGTAGGGCAGGGGCAGTGCGGGTTGAGCTTAACTCGCAAAATTTTTAATCCGCCCCGCCCCGCCTCGCATAATTTTTTTAATATTTTCTTTTCTAGTTATGTTTGATACTAAAAATAAATTCATTATTCATTAAGTTGTATTAATTTAATAGGATAGTGACTTAAAATTTTATTTTTAAAGGTCAATTGGGAAACATGTAAGAAATTGTATTATTTTTTATTGAACAATTTTAATTTATTATCTTGAATATTTTAGTAACTTTAATGAAATTATCTTAATGCTCTATCACTCTTATAACATGTAAAAAGTTAAAATTAAGTTTGAACCCACATAAAATCACATATATCCACAATCCGCCCTGCCCCACATTAATTTTTAAAAAATCCACTCCAACCCGCCCCGCATCCGACCCGCCCCACACGACCTTAAACCCGCCCCGCCCCATTGCCATTCCTAGCTGCCCAGATACCACGAGCCGTGGTCCCCTTTGTGGACCTTGATGCAGTGGCTTGGCAAAAGTGCCATTAGCCCCACAAGCCCAAGGCACCTTCACAGAGGGCTCCACGAGTCGTGGTGCTTGCCACGAGCCGTGGTCTCTCTCGTGGGCCTTGAAGCAGTGGCTAAGCCATCTCTCCTCCACCCTCACACACCCAAACTCCCCTCCACGAGTCGTGAAGTGGCTCATGAAGATGGGCTAATTTTGGGCAGTTTTGGGGAGGCTACTGCCTTGCCCACCACGAGCCACACCAAGGGTCGTGGTCTTGACCACGAGGCGTGGTAGGTGGGGCAGTGTCTACACCAAGGTAGGCTGCCCTAGCCCACTCCCTTGGCCCTTGCCCTCTTTCCTTACGCTAACGCTCACGTTAAGTTCTAGTTTAGCCTACTAATTTTTAGGGTGTTACAAGTTACACATTACAGTTAAGGTGTCTAAATTAATTATGCGAATAACTTTAAGAGACCGCAAATGACTTAAGCTTTTTAAATATTAACCGAACACAATTTCATAACTTTATAAATTTCCAAATAAAGTGTAATAGTATTCCTAAGTACGAAAAGTGTAGGAGGTAAAGTGGAAATTACTTAAGTGAGAGGGGTCAATAATGCTACTTCGAGGACCAGAAAGTAGAAAGAATGAGTAGACTCTATTGTATGCTTTGGAGAGTGACAGTGACAGTCCATTGATACATCAATCCTCAAACTCTGAGAATGGCCCATCACTCCGACAGTTCGTCTTCCATGGTTCGTCTGAATATCGGTAAACCCTTGCTCTTTTGAATCTCCTTCCCTAGGCATTTCGAGGATTAAGAATTTGTAGTGATGCTCCATATTAAGATCTAGACGAATTGATTCCCAATTCTGTCACTATATAATGGATGGGCATAAGGTGCAGTTTTAGAAGTATTACTCTTTCTTAGGTCATGAATGTAAATCTCAGAAGTTGGTTTTAGCTCACAGGTTTTCCTTTTCTCATAGTACACTGAATGATGCATAAGGTACAATATTAGAAGCAGTAATCTATTTGGGTCAGAAATGAGTATAACAGTTACAGTAGTTCCAATCTTAGACATCTGAGTTGACAGAAATGAGATTTCTCTTCCATTTCGTACTACAACATAAAACAATTAAGAAACATTCTGCAAGATTGGAGTCTATAGACCTGCTGAATTTTGCTTAAATTAAAGTTCCAACTAAAATATTGGAGGTTGTTCCATTTAAGTTCATCCCAGGGATATTCTCCTTTCCAGCTGGATTACGTATTTTAGTATTAAATATTATGTTTAATATCTTCACTTTGTTACTTGAACATGAAAGGATAATGCTGAAGAATTGTCACGCAGGAAAATGATTTTGCCTTGTCATTTTCTCACACACAAATCTTTTTTGGGCTGATTTTTATGAGTGATTCTGAAAATTCTTCTCTAAAGGAGGGAGGAAGTTTTGCACAACACTGGATACCCTCACACAACGTGAGCCGGACTCGATGCTCGCTGCTATGTTTAGTGGTCGTCACACTATCTGCCAGGAGTCAGAGAAGGTACATGTTATGCACACACTCACTTCTTTAATTACATAAGGCACATTGCGATTGACCCTCAGATGTTGAACTACAGTTAGAGAAGAGTATCATTCATAGTTAATGAAGGAGGATGGAAGTTAGCCTTTTACTTTAAGTTTGGAAATTTCGAGTATTTTCCATGACGTGAGAGAATGGGGGTCTTCTCGTATCCCTTGAAATACTGCTCTATCTCATACCTTATACAATTATGTGAAGTAGAGAGCTGCAAGAATTTTAAACGATTGGTTGTCCCTTCCATATGCTGCAATTGGACAAGCAAAAACCTTGATTGGAAAAAGCAAGACCACTGGTTGCACATAAAAGCACCAATTCAGATTCGGTTCCTTCTCTAGTCAGAGATTATCTCCCAAAAGAATGGCTGTCATGCACCTGCCTCCCCCTGCCAAGGGAGCCACTTTTCATTCTTTCATGTCTAACAAACTATTCGTCTGAGGTTTTATGGTCTCATCCATATGTCTCAACTTGAGTTAAACTTAACCCTGGTTAAGCTGTTTGCTTGCCTTTAGGTTTTTGGTTTTCTGTACATCTAGTCTCTAAGTTGTGAGAAACGTGCTAATTGCTTCAAGCTGTTACACCTCTGTTACTTGTCTCAAAAAAAAAAAAAAAAAAAAAACTGTTGCAACAAATCAAATTGAATAGAAATTTAATGGCCCATCAGCTTTCGTCCTCTCCACCTCTTCCTCCATTTCTCCCTTCAAAATCAGGGCAAACCTTCTTTTGGTCTTCCCCACAAAAATTCCTCTAAATTTAGTCAGATGTCTCCACTTCCCATAGTCTTTTGCCATTGCTCCTGACCTTATGCAACCTCAACAATTTCAACACCAACCTTTGCTTGGATAAATGAAAGTGACCTTGCTGACCAAATCAATAAATAAATCATGTAGGAATGGGTTAAAGGATTTTACCAACATATGCCTTTTTAAACAGTTCCTGAGAGAGAGGCTTATATTTAACTGAATAAGTTTAACTGTAAATGTGAAAAAAACACCATGTTTTGTGGTATCTAAGTAGATCTAATTGGTTAAACTAAAGAGACAAACTAAGGAGGATATACCTATCTATAAGATGAAAACATTTTTTTTTACAAGGCAAATAATTTAATTGTTAGTGGGAACAATCTCTCTACCTTTACAAGGTAGGAATAAGGTTGCGTATACAAGAAGATTACACTGGGTATGTTGTTGTTGGAGTAAAACTCCATACCCAAGGATGTGGCCTAGTGGTCAATGAAGTGGGTTGAGAACTATGAGGTCTCAGAGGCACAAATCACTAGTTGTTTTCTTCTCATATATCCTAGCCTTGGTGGATACAGTTACCCGATACATGTAGCTGGTGGGAGGTGAAAGGTATCCTGTGGAATTAGTCGAGGTGAGCGCAAGCTTGTCCAAACACCAAGGTTATAAAAAAAAATGATTCTCTACAAAAGACTCCGATTTTTCTATACAAATAGGAATCTTTAGGGTGCACCAAACTCGGAGCAGATTTTGTCCCACCTCGCAACCATTAGAGTCCTTCCCTGCCTTATTGTTCATATGTTGACACTTTCCAGTAGCACCACTGAATGTTCTAACCTGTTCATCACCTTCAGAATTGACCCCCACAGATTCTGCAAGAAACTCTGAGGTGGAACACGTAGCTGGAATGGACCCACTTCGGAATGAAAATTTTTGGCCCTTGGTTGTTGCAGATGACAGGCACCTGGTGAACAACATTAACAGGCTATTAGCTTTTCAGAGTCTTTCACTAGAATGTTCTCTTGAAAATTCACAACTTATTCCTAGGCTGAGTTTGGACAATATCATTTGTTATGCATAATGTAATGCCATAGCATCATTCTGTCTTTAGGCTAGCTATTCTTCATTCATCAATAAACGATGTTGAACCAAATGTGAAATCTAAAGCATACATCAGGATGCGATCCATGTTTGAGTATCCTATGATGGCTCGTATAGTAAGAGAAAAACACCTTGTTGGGTCACGGTAAAAAAGAATTAGACAAAAGAATCCAATTTGGATGTGATCCATATAAACCGATTTTTTATTTTTTATAACTAACATTAGAACTCTTGTTAATAAACCAAAACCATCTGATGACAAGAAGTACTAGGTGAGTAGTCTTCTGCTTGGAGGCCAATTGATTCGGTTTTCTTGAAATCAAGTGGACTTGAAACCATAGATCCATTTTTGTGATCCAGCGACTCAGACACGAATCCTTTATCTTACCCACACACTGCTGGCGAGTGATCTTTGTTATCGTGGGATAGTCAGAATAACGAATACTGTAGTATTCATGAACATATTTTTCATTTTAGTATCCCATTACTGATGTCTGATAGTTCAAAGAGAAAATGCAGCTTGCTGAAAGCTTCAATGTATGTGATGAAGAAATTAAGCAGAGTAATATGATCTTGCACAGATTAGAATATCCCTATTGTTTTTTTGATAGTTTTTGAGTGCACCCACGACTCACAAGATAGATGACTGGACGTCTTTTTTAGAGAACCATAATTTTTTGTGGGTTCTCTACTCTTTGGCATACTATATACTGGGTTACTTACATCAGAACATCAATAAAATAATAGGAAACAAGCTAAGAAATTACCTTGAACTTCTTGTAATTTTGTAATAAAATAAAAAAGCACCAATCTTGTAACCAATTACTTTATGAATCTCAATATTGTATTCCTTTCTTTGGAAATGGAGTGCTGAAATGTCAGTAGAAGATGCGATTTTTAAAACAGGTTCACGTGAAACATAAACAAGCATGTACAAAATCTCCAAGGTCTCTTACATTTTTGCACTTATTTTCTTTCTCTGCTCTTTTTGCGTTTTCTTTCTCTGTTGTGTGTAATCAGATGTTACATCATGTTAGTCTTGACACTAGTATGCTCTGCTTTTGTGTCTAGTGTTCTCATAGGGTCAATGATTTTGATGTTTAGTAGTTCAAAATTGGACAGTTCTAGATAGTCTGTGAAGATGCACAGGGTCCTAAAATACTGGTTGGTTTTGGTTACCACTTACCATAATGCACTGTGCATTCATCCATATTAGGAATTAGCTCGGAGGCCTTGTTCATCGGTATTAGCTGGTTCTTGAGTTTCTGGAAATGTTATTTATATCTCATTCTTGTCAAAAAATATATTTATTATCTTTGATTAGATATCAAGTTCATGCTCCTTCATGTTGATCTTTGAGAGAAGAGATATCTATGGTCTATGTTTTCACGACTTCATATCTCCTTTCAATGTGTTTTTGCAGGGACATGTATTCGTTGACAGGGACGGAAAGCACTTTCGCCATATCCTTAATTGGTTGAGGGATGGTGTAATTCCACCCCTGAAAGATTCTGAATATGCTCAGCTTCTGCGGGAGGCGGAGTACTATCAGCTCCTTGTAAATCCATTATCCTCTTCTAGTGTTTATCGTGCACTTGTATATGTACTGTGTTCTAAATTACTCATATTGCCATGTGAATGCAGTCATTAAGATTTAAGGGCAGATTTTGTTTGCTTGAACCATGTGCCTGTACCTTGTGGCAGTCTATGATTGGAATTACTTTTGCTGTAACTTTTTGGTGTTTCATGTAGGTGATATACTTTTCATTCGTTTGCTTATGCTTCTTAAAGACCTAGAGAATGTTATATTTAGCCTCTTCAAATAGAACAGGACCAGGTTTTTCCTAGATCATTGAGCTATTTGAGATATAGATTGAGCATGCTTGAGATTTTCTTGGTTTATAAACCAATATTTCCTGAGATAGTGAACCAAAGCGCTACTTGTCATGGTTTCCAAACCATCGATATTGACACACCCACTCAATAGTTGTGCTTTATTTCTTTTGGTGAATCTTTTCTTGAATATATATGTTAAATGGAAGTTATAGAGATGTCAGTTTAGCCATATATACAAATGGTTTGGCATTTCTTGGGTAATGCCAAGATCTGGGAAGGAGTTGATGTTCAGCTGGAAGAGTGGAGCTAGAAGAAGAAGCCACAATGAGTGGAATATGAGAGCTTTTGAAGGGGTGGAGATGAGCTTTGCTCAATTGAGAAGTAGTCTCTGATCTGTATTTTCTTTTGGTGCACCCATGTAGTTCTTATTTGTATCTGTGTTGTCCAAGGCGCACTTAAGCCCTGAAGCGAGGCTCAAAACACGTTGAGCACTTCAACTTGCTTAATGTGCGTTACAGTGTCGTCATCAAGGCTCTACGACATACTTTTTTCTTGCGAATGAGCATTTCCTGAAGAGGTGACAGTAAGACATTCATATTTCACTTTATCGTAAAACAATCAATTTCTTCGTCCATATATTTGTTATTCATGCTTATAATTATTAGTCTTGGACTAAACATATATATATATATATATATATATATATATATATATATATTTGTATGTTTTCTCCATTTGCGCCTTTTCTCAATAAAACCCATGCTTTATTTGCGCTTTGTGCTTAAAGCCTCAACGAACCTTAGAGCTTTTTTGTACTTTTCGCTTCTGATAACATTGGTTTGTATAGAGGATTGGTTCGAAGTTGATAACATTGAAGAGAACCATTTTTTGTAGGTTTCTCCTTTTTGACATGCCTCTTGTATACGGCCATGTTGGCCTTGTTATTATCAATGAAATCTTCTACTTGATAATTTTTTTTTTTTTAAATCTTCCTTTACTGAAGAGGTATATTGTACTGAAATGTAGCTATTTTGGGAGTTATAAATATTTTCTGACAGCTAAAGTAGTTTGTGTGTCTGCGGAGTTGTTAAGAGCTCTTAGTTCACCTATTTCTTTTCAGGGTCTAGTAGATGGAATTAAATCTGCCCTAAGTAAGAGGAAGGAGGATGAGGAGTTGGGTACTGAATTGACACGCATTGACATTATCAAATGCATACAGTCTGACAGAGTCAGATTTCGGGGAATTAATCTTTCTGGTCTTGATCTTTCGAAGTTGGTAATATAATCTAGTGCTAGACTATTTCATTTCTTTATGTTCTTATTTGCAGATATGGATACTTGATCTAGACTTCTTGCAGTACCGTCTTGTTGTCTTAATAACTATGCTCATTTCCTCATGTAGTTTCTATGCTTCATAAAGAGCTTATGCTTCTATGGGCATGATCGTCATCTCCTCATTGTTTTATTTTGTTTTTCTGTGTTTTAATAAATAAGAGAAGCAACCATTTAGTCAAAGAGGTTATGGCAAAGGACAAGTTGTCCTAAAGTAAGATAAGTCTTACATTAAGAAAAAGGGAGCAATTACATGCAACTCTGTTTTCCATTTTCCCCAAGAAGGGGGGAAAATTAGAATACAGAGTTGATCTAATCTAGAATTGAAGGAATGTCCTGTGGCCTTAATCCACAAATTATAAAAACACTGTTCTATTTAAGAGACTTTTTGGGATTTGAGGTTCAGGAGGAATTTTCAGTATTGGGAGGTGACTGAGCTTCAGAGACGGCTAGTTTTACTTCAAAAGCAATGTGAACCAGTCAACAAATCTGATGTTTTTAGTTGAGAATTGGGGAATAAAAACATGTTCTCTGTTAAGTCCTTTTATGAGAAGCTCTTGGGTAGGGGGGATGAGAGTTACCCATATGCTTTGGTCCGGATTCTTAAGGTGCCGAGGAAAGTATGTTTCTTCACGTGGTTAGCTACTAGAGGGGTGATTTTGACTGCAGAGAATCTTGGAAAAATAAAGGTTTTCTGCTTGATCTGGTATTTTCTTTGCAAGGAGGCGGGTGAGGACGTGAATCATACTCTGTTAGGTTGCAAATTAGCCACGAGGTTATCGGGGGATATATTCAGATGGTTTGACATTTCTTGGGTAATGACAAGATCTGTGAAGGAGTTTATGTTCCGCTGGAGGAGTGAAGCAAGAAGAAGAAGACACAAGGCATGGAATGTTACTACTTCTGCTCTTTTGTGGGTCATTTGGAAAGAGAGAAATATGAGAGCTTTTGAAGGGTGGATATGAGCTTTGCCAATTGAGAAGTAGTCTTCGATCCCTTTTTTTTTTGGTGCACCCATGTTGTTCCTGTTATTATAGAGGACTGGGTGTCTTTTGGAGAGAACCATATTTTGTAGGTTTTCCCCTTTTTTGGTATACCTCTTGTATAAAGCCATGGGCAAGATATTTCTCCTTTTCTGTGGGCAATAGGCAAATGTACCTCATTGGGAAATGTAGATTATTGACCAGCAGAAAAAGCTTCAGCTTTGGCGGATTGCATGATGACCTTTTCTGCTTCCCTTTGCTTCCTACGAAGGTAAACAGTCAAAAAAGTTTCCCGTAGAATGCGAGCGTTGAGGCATTCATCGAAACAAAGAGAGAGGAGCGGAGTTTGGACTTCAATCTTCATGAATATAGCATTTGGTTTTGCGCTTGAGTTTGGAACCACGGAAGGCCGAATCAAGGCTTTTCCAAAATTTCAGTAACCAAAAAACTGAGCCCTGGAAACCAATCACTGAACTGAACAACCGAAGTTACAAATATGCATTACCTAAACCAACGGAATAAAGCAAAAACTGGTTTGGTCGTTTTTTGGGTCTTACGCACACCCCTACTCTGACTTTATCCCTTAATAAAATTATTACTATGTTCCTTACAAAGGGGAAAATTCCAAAAAAGGAAGCCCATCTTGATAGCATCTGATAATGACTTCTTTGCTCTGTTTTACTGCAGTACAACCCCCCATCCCTTCTTTTTTGGCAACTTGGGAGAATCTCCCAAGCATTTGGCCATGTCAGGTATCATTATTCATATAATTTTCTACAACTTTTTAATTAGTCAATGATATCTGTTCAATGTGCAGGACTTGTCATTTGTGGATTTCAGCTATGCATGTCTGAAAACAGTGTTCTTCTCACGTGCCAATCTTCAATGTGCAAAATTCAGGGTATTATTGCTCAATTAAATGTTGCTGAATCTTCAACTGCAGTTAGCGTGTAGATCACTGAGAATGTTGTACTTTTATAATTACAGTCATAATACCTTGGGAGAGTGAGCATCTAACTTTAGCAGTAAATTTCTTTTATTTACACTTGTGATAATAGTCTAGAATAATATATAATTCTGAGTAAGAACATAATAGTACTCCACTTTCTGTGGATGAGCTACTTGTTTTCAGTTTTGGAGGTTTTGTTTGATGAAGGGAGAGAAGTTCTGAATTTGATGTGCTCTCACTTTAGCTTTGTTTGACTGAAATATACTTCTAGGTCTTTCTACTTTTGCAAGATTAGGAATTATGTTTCGCAGTGTTGCAGCGGTCAACCTTAGCCGAGCGCTCAACTGGAGCTAATTGGCATGCTTCAGTCCTGTTGAGGTTATTGATGAGAGATGAGTGTCTTAGTTGCCAATTTTAGAAAAATGGCTGGACTGGGGTTTGACTAGGTTATACCAGCTAGATGAAAGGTTTGTAATCTTGTTTGGCTGCAGCATAGGAAGGAAGAAGTTATGGAAATGGTTAGCTATGTTACAGGACTCTTCATTTTGTCTTGAGTATCCATGTTGAATGGGCATCGCACATGTCACACCTTGTTGGACTGATAGCTTTTGCAGATTCTCATACCTCAGTCTCAGTGATTTCTAGTCTTCTTTGCAAATTGTCTCCTTTTATGCTAAGGGGCGTTTTGCACATTATTTTTGACTAAGTGGTAGTTTGTATAACAAATGTACAAGATTGTATGCCTTATATTGGGTAAAAGAAGTTTTGGAGATAGTAAGCAATGTTTGCATAGAGCCATAGACTCTTAATTTGCCTTGATATACCAATGTTGACTGGGTATGATATCATATTGGACTGTGTGTGGTTAAATCTCATTCCTGACTCCATATAACATAATCATAAGCACACCCAAGGTTAAGGGTGTGGCCTAGTGGTCAATGAAGTGGGTTGAGAATCATGAGGTCTTCGGTTCAAATCATAACAGAGACAAACACTAGGTGGTTTCTTTCCATCTGTCCTAGCCTTGGTGGATAGAGTTAACTGATACCTGTTGCTACCCGTTGCTACTGGCGGGAGGTGACAGGTATTTGGTGGAATTAGTTGAGGTGCACTTAAGCTAGCCTGTACACCACAGTTATAAAAAGATAAATAACATAGACATAGGCATATCAATTTGTCTCAGCCTTGCTAATTGTCTCATTTGGTGCTGAGGGTATTTGCAAACATACTTCAGACTAAGCTGGTTGTTTCTATAAGTTAAGTGCACAACATTGCCTGTTTACTTGCAGTTAGAAAAAAAGATGCACATTTTCTTTGGTGTAGCCATTGTACATAGCTGGCAACTTTTGGTCTTCTTCAATGAGAAGTCCTTGCTTACAAATCTAGAAAAAGGATAAGGAAAAGGAAAAGTTAGCTTTTATGCTGTGATACTCTTGGTTGGATGGTGGTATATTCAATGTCTTTGTTGAAAAGGGACTCTAGGAACATTTGTACTTCTAAGCTCCTAACACTCCCATGACTTAGTTACTAAATAATACTATTTTTTTTCTTGGTCTTTCTTTTAACTTTTGTCACAGGATGTCGATGCCGAAGCTTCCATTTTTCACAATGCCACATTGCGCGAGTAAGCTATAGCACATAATCTTTCGGTCTCCACATCTTATGTAGATTCATGCATAGTGTTTAATCATCTTAACAGTGTTTGATTTTTCGAAGATTCACCCTCTTTACATCCTCTTTTTAACAGGCTTTACATGTATGTGTGGATTAAAATTTAAGCACATAAATATTATTTTCAAGCCCATCTTTACTGTCAAGTTGCAACCTTAGTGATTTCATCTTGCCTAGGGAAGATGTGAATTTACTGGAGCAAATCTTCGTGGAGCTGTATTAGCTGGTGCTAATCTTCAAAGTGCAAATTTACAAGGTAATGGTTATTACAGACTACAGAGTACCGATTTGTTCTGAAACTAAACGGTAAGAGTGATTTCTTCATGTGGAGTTCTGCACAAGTAAGACTACAATTTACGACCAATAATTTGTGTTTCTTCAAGTTTGTTGTTACTGTATTTCGAGCCATGTCCAATCTCCTTATATCCTGAGAAGAAAAGAAAGGGAGAATAGAAGAAGGTTGAGAGACTAGAGAGGGGGTGGGGGTGGGGAGGGGGAGGGGGTGTTGAGAGAATGAGAACAGCAAGAATTACTTGTTTCTTGGAAGAGAGGTATTCTTTGGGTGATTTTTCTAGCATCAGGCACTCCTATGGAAGTGTGCTATGTTTCTGTTCTATGGTGCATCATGCATGTTTGAAGTGTTATGTGCTAGAACCTCAAATGCTTCCTGTTAGACAGGTAGGTTATAATGTTTGAAGTAGGTGTATTATGAATTTATCAACTTATCAGATAATCAACGTATCTACCTTCTTTACTCTAAGTTGCCCGGACTCTTCACTTTCATTATAAGTTACTGTTTTTGTTTCCCCGTTTAATGTATGATGAACGATCTGCTTGTTATCTAGATATCTATTATTTTTCTTCGTCTCCCTGACATATTTATTATTATGATAATCTTCCTTTATTTCCATACAGATGCTTGTCTAATAGGCTGTAGCTTTTGTGGGGCGGATCTTCGTTCTGCTCACCTACAGGTTAAACTTCTAAAACTGTAATGTCTGTTGCTGTATCCTCTGTGGATCCTTTCAAATATTTGACACTTTTACGTGTTTTCTTAACAAGATATTCTACTACAGCTCCATTCTCTGATGCACCTAAATTATATAATTCTTATTCATCTTTGATGGTAGAAAGTGAGCTTGTAATGATTTGGAATAAGGCCTAGATTCTTATCCTTTGCCTAAATCCTCTCACTTCAGTTTTACAACTCTGTTAGCATTTATATTCTGAGGCCTGTTTAATGTGCTGAATTACTGTTTATATTTATTCCCAGACAGCTGATCTTACCAATGCCAACCTCGAAGGAGCTAATCTTGAAGGTGCAAATCTGAAGGTAAAAGTTATGCATGTAATACTATTGCCTAAATTCACCCGAAGGTGGAATAATATTGGATACAGAAGCAGCTATTAAAACTATAGTCAAAAGTATTACTCTGGTGAACATGTGACTTTTGAACTATTTTTATTGCTCGTAATTCACTCATCCAACCTCAATTTATTTGTGCTTCTGCTAAAATCTTGCAAACTTTCTTTAAAAGTACTTACCCAGAGGCCCAGACTGTTAAAATATTTTATTGCTTGTAATTCACTGGAAGTTCTCTCAAATGATCATGTCATTCCATTTCTGTTATTGTGTTAAGATTTCTTCTAAAATCTTACTAACTGTTCCTTTAACAGTGATTGTAAAGTTTTGCTTCTTTCTTGGACCACAGTTTCTTGCAACAGGAAGAAGTGACCTTCCGACAGCCTAATATACCTAATTCTTCTCCGCACAGCTTCAAAATGCTTTTTTGACACAATGAAAACATTATATTATCCTAACACAATAACACATGGGCCTTATATTCGCCTCAAAAGCGATTCCTCCTCGTGTATTATGCTAGTTATCTTGGCCTGACGTGCAGAGCTGAACAATTGAATGGTGAAGGGTCTAACCACTAGGGGATAAAGTTTACAAGGCACGAAATGTTTAACTTGAACTGACAAGCATACCCAGACACCACCTTATAAGGCGTGCAACTCTCTATCCCTTCTGATGTGTGATGGGTTCTACATTACTTGCTTATCGATGTCACCCTAACCTTCTTTGTCTTCACCTGGACGGGCCATTCCATTGTTTCCATAAGGCACTTGCAAAACCCGGTTTACTATACCACCTAAAGTATAATGCAATAAGATCTCTTCTTTCAGTCTCAAACCAATAGGTTCTGCCAATCCCCTCCAATAACTTGAGTAAACGAGTTTCCCAAACAGTCAAAAAGATATCTCTCACCAATAATCAAATTTTTCTTGAACTTTGCAGTCAAGGATCGCTCTCTCTCTTTCTCCTTTTTTCTTTGGGATCTATAAATAGTAAGTGCAGTCATTAATAAAGGGGCACCAAGGATTTTCAGATCCTTCTGTATTGTCAAAAAGTACAAAAAATAATGAGAAGTGAGAGTTCTATGAATGAGAAAACGACCAAATTAGTCTTTGATGTGTACAGGTTGAATTATTTTGGTCCTTTATATATACCACCTTATTCATATAGTCCTTGATGTATATAGATAGATGATCATTTTGATCCTTAGCCCTAAAACAAACAGTAAAAGTAAAAAGTTCCGTTAAATTTAATTGTGGGTTACTTTGAAATTGACACCTGACAGACCCTTTCTCCCTCAATCTTCTTTCTTTCAACATTAAAGGTATGCTCCATCTTCAGTCCACCCACCAGCCATATTCTTATAAGAAAAATAATACACACTACACTCATTTCTTATCTCACTCCAAACAATAATTCCCAGCAGCTCCCATTTTCATATATACATAAATAAAACAAAAATTGAGACTGCTAAAACAAATGTGAACTAAGTAAATCAGATGATACACTCCATTGCTCCTCCCAGGAAAACTCCATAAACCAACTCTCTTCAACCTTTAACCAACTAGTCTCTCTTTTTATAGCTAGATATGGGAAGAATATAGCTTTCTTTTTGTTTTGTCCTTTTTAAAACTAATGATTGATATACAAATACAAAACGTTACCTTTATAAAAAAAAAAAAAACTAATTGTCTTTTCATGTGTTTTTTTATTTCGTTGTTCAAATAGAAGGGTGAAAACTGAACGGACAGAGGTTGAAAATCGATATCTTAACAATATTCTTTGAAAATTGAAGAGATTTTTGTGTGTCAAAAAGGATTTTGGTAATGAAAAGAAGAATAAACCAATTGAAAATTGCAGCAGAATTGGCGTAAGAAAGACGATTGAGGTAGAAGGGGTCTGCCACTTGTCAATTTCGAGGCACCCACAATTAGTTTAATAGAATTTTTCATTTGTACTGTTAGTTTTAGGGTTAAGAATCAAAATGATCATCTTTTTATATACATCAAGGATTATTTCAATAAAATAAGTATATATAAAGGACCAAAATAGTTCAACCCCTAAACATCAAGGACCATTTTGGTCGTTTTCTCTACTATGAACCATGCAATAGCCTACTCATCTAAAGATCAGATGAAATGAGTCAGCTACTCTTATTATATTTCCTTCTGAATCCAAACAAGAGTCAGTTTCCATTATGCTTCTTAATTGATTTTCCACTACTTATTCCAGGGTGCGAAGTTAACCAATGCAAATCTGAAGGGTGCAAACCTTCAAAGAGCTTATCTTCGGCATGTGAATCTTCGTGATACAGTAAGTCATATTACCACTGCCAATCAGTTGGGCTTTGTTATAGCCTACTCATCTTCCTCAATTATGTTGATTCTGTGAAGCACAGACATGGAAATTTTTAGGAAAGAGAAGATAATTGCTTGAAACAAAGCCAGATTTTCATTCACTGACAAAGATTAACCTTTTCCCTGGCCTTCTGCTGGATGTTCTTGTAATCCAATTCACCGATGAATTTCCATCTGGAAGGAAAGAAACTTGATAATGTGAATCAAAGTTCTCTTGAATAATAATAATTATATTGGAATCTCAGGGAGATCTGATGGAACCTTCGTCTTTGAACTTCAAACTACATATAGGAAATGCATTTCACCTCACCAACTACTGGGATGTAGTAATCATAAATTTCTAAAGATAAGCAAATGACACTCTCTCCCACTATAAACCATCTTTCCTGTATATCTGCCTTTGAAATTCCTTTTCTGACTTAAACCATTGAGTTTTTGGGCGTTCATATGGCTACTATCTCACGAGTTCATTTCAACTTCAAGTTGCTATCTTGCAGTGTTGAAATAATTTTCCCAACCTCACAAGTTTACTTGTGCTGTCTTGCATATTTCTAATTGTGACTGCTAAATTGTACTGTATTTTCTATGTATTATGTGTAAAGAAGCATGAGAGGTTAACATTAGCATTTTTCAATGTCTAGCTCCAGGTTTTGGAGTATAACGGTATGTACATTATGTTCTTTGACTACTTAATGTCTCATCAACCAAAAAGGCCAAAAGGCAGAATATTTTAGTTACGAATATATGGCATTTATGAAGTTTGTGAGACACCTATCAAATTATGTGCAAAGCTTGCTTGGTAATTGTTGCTTCCAATTGCACACACAACTGTACGTGGTCGCAAAAGTAATTTAGTGGCTCTAAAAGAGCCGGATTATCGAACCTATAAGACTTGTTGATTAACTATCTTACTAAATTATACCAGTCTAATTATTTATTCAAGAGTGCCAAAAGAATTTGATTTATAAATAAAGAATGCAAGAATTAAATACTAAGATTACCTTCCTATGATTGGGGAAATTTCAGGGCTGCAACATGCTTAAGGTTTCATGTATCACATCTCATGTGATGAATTAACTACGGTTATCAAATTACTAATTTACAGGGTTGATTTTATGATCATGATTTCCCGACCTCTAATCGCCTACTCCAATTGACTTTCTAACTACATCGTTGAGCAAGGATAGACAAACTCAATTGGCGAGCATTTATATTTCATCATGTTTAGTAACTAAGCTCAATGTTCATCTGGGTGTTAATCTTGAACATGAATCTAAACAAGTGATATGCAAGAGAGATCGAGCTCTTTGTATTCTTTGGTCTATCTACCCCTTCATCTCTCCAGTCCAAGAATAGACAATATGTTTATTTCTATGGTGATCAAACATGAAATACTAAAACCAAAGTTCAAAAGTAATTTAAGTGATAGCCCACATTAATTCAAAACAATCGATGTTCAACAATTACTCATAGCCGCAGCCCCACAACAATGGTCTTTAGCTACTAATGTCTAAGAAAAGCAGAAAAAGAAAAAGAACCCTAATGGTGAATTGTATTCCTTGTCTCTGGCACTTGAAATAGAAGAAGTTCCCCTACAAAAGAAGCCTAGGGCTCTATTTATAGAGTTAGGGAAAATAATTCCTCCTTCAATTTGGATTTGGACTCCTTAAATTTCAGTATTTTCATTGGGGCATTCGTGGGCCAGCGTGCCAGAACTTGGCTTCAGTAGTTTAGGCCCTGGCACGGCGCGCCCAGGCTGCTCCATGGGTGTTTTTCTTCGCGCTCATTTTCCCTTCTCTCCCGTTGCCTCCTATTTAGCTCATATTTCTTTAGAAGCCCGTGCATATGCTAATCGTGCAGGTTAGTGCGCATTCATTGCAATACTTAATCAAAACACAACAACTATCATAAAAATGTCCTCGAAACATAAGGCGCATGCGGGTAAATCGTTGTAAATGGGCATATAAATACGCCCAAGATCACCAACCCACACTTAAACCTTTGTTCAACCTCGAACAAACATTAAAGTTCATCTCAAAAAAATAAAACTAGGAACGCCATGACTTTGATTGATACAAACAATTAGGTCATATACAACTTTCCAATCTCGATCATTATGAAAGATATAAAAATAAACAACAAACCTCTAACCTCCTAACCTCAAGGAAGAACTTTGAACTCATCGAATTTAAGCTTGTTCACCTATTCTCGTCAAAGAACGTTAATAAAATTACCTATCCATCATGAAACAAGTGTCTCACAAGAAGAAATAGTCTACACGCTCAATTCAAAAGATTGAATATAAATTAAGGACTTCACGTCAAAGAACCAACTCACACTCACAAATAAAATTCACATGTATGCACAAAGAACCATAGGCTTGCCCATTATGTACATCTCCACTAATTAAGCATGCTTGAATAGAATCAATTAGGACTTTAACGGGTTGTAATATAGGCTAGGGGACGGGTAGGAAAACTATATAATAGTGACTTACACTTTCCTAAGCACTTGACAAATTTAGACTTCATCACCCATTGTTTTCTTCTCTTTATTTTCAGCCCTCGCTTCAACAATTATCATGATCTCAAGAATGCTTCAGTCATTTTTTTTTTCCAAAGGATTTTTTTTCTTCTTTTTTCTCCCTTTTTTTTTCTTTTTCATTTCACATTCTTTCGAAGAGGGCTTTTTCATCACTTTATAGCTATCATTGATTACTTTTTTCCACTAAACCATCCCTTTTTGTCTTCAGATTTACCAATTATAATCTATGCTACAGTGCTCAAGGAAGCAAGGTGCAAAAATCAAGGATTCAACATAAGAGTTAAGGCAAAAATATGGCTACCAACAAAAGGCTACATGCTCAGAGGGCTAGCTAGTGATATAATATCTGAAAAAGCTAAAATTTACAAGACAAATCAAGGAAAGCCTATTATCTTCTCCTAAACAAAGCGACACTTTTTATTTCACTTCAATAACATGCAGGGGAAGTTCTAGACTAAGATGCAAAACATGGAATAAACAAATTCTCACCACACATGACAGAAGTATTAATCAAGATGTATCAATTCCACTTCTAAGAGAGACAAGATCATAACAAACTACAAAATAAAATAAGTTATATACAAAGTCACAATCATGAGCCTAGGTGTCAAAAATGATGCAATTTTATTAGCAATCAAGCATTCACAAGAAAGTACTACTCAAAATTAGTCCTTAATAGCAAGTATCACACAACTCATTAGTTATATACAAAGTCACACCTCGCTTTATGTGCGCTTCAGTGTCGTCATAAAGGTTCTAAGGCAAACATTTCCTTGCCAATGAGCCTTTTATGAAGTAGTGAAACGAAATAATCGATATTTCACTTTATCGTAATTTTTTTTCAATTTCTTTGGTCATATATTTGTCGTTCATGTTTATAATTACTATTCTTGGACTAAACATATATATTTGTATTCTTTTCTCCCTTTGCGCCTTTTTTCATTAAAGCCCACACATTATTTGCGCTTAAAGCCCCCACGGACCTTAGAGTTTTTTTGCGCTTTTCGCCTTTGATAGCACTGATCAAAACACAACAATTATCATAAAAATGTCCTCGAAACTAAGTCACATGCAGGTAAATCGTAGTAAATGGGCATATAAATACGCCCAAGATCAGTAATTCCCTAAATGTTGTTCTCGGATGATCAAGTCTGATTCCATCCAGAGAGACACCATTGAGTTTTATACTAGAGTTCAAGCAATGAATTTCCATGAGCACATCTTCCCATATTAGGTAATCTGATTCATGTCTGTGACCTTTATTTGCCAAAATGTCTGCACACTGATTTGCTCCCTCCAGTTGTTGATAATATTTGCTTTCTCGACTTCCGGGTATCTGCAATCCTTGATAATAGCCTTGGAGGATGAAACTGTATGCCGTCTTCGTTGATAAGCTTAACAAGAAGCAAACAATCTGTTTTCACTTCTAACTCTTTTTATCTCACTGCCTATGCTAATTGTAGCCCTTGTTTGACTCCTATTTCCGTAGGGCAGCTTGAGGTAGGTTTTATCTTACATGAATATCCCATTATCCTTTTCCCTTGATTATCTCAAAAAGTCTTCCAAAAGCAGCATCTCCAGTTTGGGTTTTCACATTGCCATCAGTATTCAGTTTAATCTTTTCTAAACAAGGAGGAGACCAAGTGAGTGATTAATCTTAACTTCAGATATAGAAGTTCGTCAAGGAAATGTTTCAACAATTTCCCAAGCATAATCACTAATATGTGCAAAGATCTGTTGATGGACGTTATTTTTTCCAATCAAATTTCTATTTCTTTCTTTCCATTTGCCAAATAGATGAAAATGTTAGTGTAACACTGTAGGAGATCAATCAATCCATTCAAGCATAAGCATAGCATTCATTTCATGAAATCAATCTCATTTTGGGAGAGGAAACTATTCCAAATTTATCTATATTTTGGACAAGTCCTAATAATATGTGAAAAGTCCTTATCATCATCACGTCAATTATCGTCCTAGTGAATCCTGATTGTTATGTCTTACAACCCATATGAGTTTTTTAAAAAAAAAGAGGTTCTTACAAGTCATATGAAGTGTTTTATTTTCCCTAGGTGAAGTTTCCATATATTAGTCAATATCCTATCATTTGAGTTGTGTATCCATTATGCTTCTGTTGATCCTTGGACTAATCTCCTTTTTACCACTGCATGCAATGTAGAAATGTCTGATGTAACAAATTTAACCATAGTAGTTAACTGATGATAGTATGTTTTGGTATATTTGCCTGGAATATAGGGAAAGGGATGAAGCTTGAAGGGTGTGATTCAGCTCTGTTGCTTAATATTCTCTACTCGCCATTGTATTTGATTCTAGTTGGAACTAAATATTTCTCTTTCTCTCAGCATTTGGAGGGGGCAAAGCTTGATGGTGCCAATTTACTGGGTGCAATCAGGTGACACCACAGATTTGTTCTCATCCCAAACCTCTCCCAGAGCAGCATTAAAGAAGAGAGCTACAAAAAGGAATTGTATAGCAATAGTATCAGGCCTTACATGTATTGACCAACTATTTTAGTTTAATTTGGTGGTCTAAATCTCAATTTAATTATCTGTATGTGTGTAAACCCAAATTGTTTCAAACCATTCTGGCCTTGTAAGAATGTTTTTAACTTTTCAAATCTGAGATGATCAAACAAGAGGTACTTTCCAAGAAGAATTGAGTAGGCATAGAAGGGTTTTTCCGAAGAAATGATTTGTGGATTATGTACTAATCCCACAAATCTAGTTTAAGTATATATGAATGTATCCAACACATTACACAGTAACATCCTTTCAGTGCACTCAATGATTGCTCTAAACAGGAACTAGCAAATGCCCTACTCTTCCCAAGCCTAGTACATAACATGGATCATATATTGTCATTTCTGGTTTTTTCCTTTAGGTCTAGCAGTCGAGGAAACAGCAATAAGCTGCAAACTGAATTGTTTACCACCAAAACACATACCTTACTGGTATCACAATTTCATACACCTACTCCTTTTAGTTCATCAGGTTAATTCACTTTCCTTAGAAGGGACCTCATTAAAGGGGCTAGGGAGATGGGGAAACAAAAGTAACTGCAAGATGTACCATTACCTTGTACCAACTGCGACATGGTGGCCTTTTTTTTTCCAGTTACACTTGGCAATTGCAAAGATACTAGCAGTAGAAAATCCTTCTGATAGAGAAATAAGATAGATCAAATTGAAGTATAATTTGTTAAGATCATAGAATCGAGTTACTGCAGTAATGAGTAGAAATATAGCTTGCTTAACAATGGAGAGAAACTCTCTTCTTCATTGAACATTGAAAGCTTCTACAAGGGAACTCTTTTTACAACTCTCTTCATTCTATGACTATATCATTTATATATACAATCAGTTCATCAAGCTAACAGACTAACAAATTCTAACTAACTAAATTTGTTAATTTAACGAACTTGTCAGAGCTAACTGATAGTTGTGCATTTTACTAGCTGCTCAACATCCTCCCTCAAGCTAGGTGTATGAAAAACATTCTTCATTCCTAGCTTGGCAAGCCGATACGCATGTTGCACACAAGTTAATCCTTTGGTGAGTAAGTCTGCAGGTTGCTCTGTTGTTTCCAAGTACATAGGTTGAACTAATCCTAGCTGAACCTTCTCTCTGATGAAATGGCAATCGATGTCTATGTGCTTTGTACGCTCATGGAAGACTGGGTTGGCAGCAATCTGTATTGCTAATTTGTTGTCACTGTAAGTAGGCACAGGCATCTTCACCTGCACTCCTAGTTCTTTGAAGAGTCCAACTAACCACACAACTTCTGCAACTATTGATGCCAAGCTCCTGTATTCAGCCTCTGAGCTCCTTCAGATAGTGTTTTGCTTCTTGGACTTCCATGATATCAAAGAATTTCCATATGTGACCATGTAGCCAGCAATGGATTTCCTGTTATTTTGACATGTTGCCCACTCTGCATCACAATATGCAGTTAGTTGATTATCAGCATTGGCACTCATAAGAATTCTCAACCCAGGTGATTGTTTAACATACTGACCACCCTCATTGCTGCATCCATGTGAGATGTCTTGGGATTGTGCATGAACTGACTTAGGAGTTGTATTGCTAATGCTATATCTGGCCTTGTTTTCGTCAAATAAAGCAACCTTCCCACCAACTTCTGGTACACAGTAGAGGAAAGTGCAGATCAAATTCTGTAGTTGTAAGTTTCTGATTCAGTTCAATAGTTCAATAGGTGCTCCGATAGGCTTAGAAATGGACAACCCCATGTCTGAGATTAGTTCAAGTCAGTACTTCATTTGGTGCATAAGAAGCCCTGTTGCATTTCTAGCAAACTCAATTCCTAAAAAATATCTCAGCTCCCCTAAATTCTTGATTTTAGAACTGTCTTTGAGAGCCTTTTTTGTTTCAAGGATCAGTTTGTGATCATTCCCTGTGGTAAACCAATCATCAGCATACACCAATACCAATACCAAACTTTCACCTTGATGCTTTGTGAATAAAGAGTAATCATAATGGCTCTGCTGGAAACCAGAATTAGCTAAGGATCTGGTTAACTTGATGGTCCATTGCATACTTGCCTGCTTGAGTCCATACAGTGACTTGGTGAGTTTACACACTATCCATCTCTCACTGTGATGCCTAAAACCCATAGGTAACTCCATGTATACTTCTTCATTCAAATCACCTTGAAGAAAAGCATTAAAAACATTTATTTGGTGTATTTGCCAGTGATGTGTAGCAGCCAAGCTTATGACAACTTTTAACAGTCCACATCTTCACAACAGGATAGAATGTTTCCTGATAGTTCAAACCTTCCTTTTGGTTGTAACCCTTAGCTACCAACCTAGCTTTGAATCTATCAACCTCTCCATTAGCCTTATACTTCACCTTGTACACCCATTTACACCCTCTGACCTTTTTTTCCTCAGGCAACTGTGTAAGCTTCCATGTGTGATTTTCTTCCAAAGCATGGATCTCATTTTGCATAGCTTCAATCAATCTAGGTTCTGTATGGCTTCCTGATAAGAAGCAGGTTCCTTTTCCTGAGATAACTTAGTAACAAAGCTTCTATAGGCTGGTGTGATGCTCTCATAATCAACTATATCTCCAATGGGATACAAGCAATTGCCAGCTAGCTTCTTCGGCAAAACATAGCATGTGTGCCACAAAAGGGGCTTAGCAGTCTATTGGATCTTCTAACAATAACAGGTTCAACAGCATCATGTAAGACTAATGGTGGGGTCTGATTCTGAGACAAAACATCAGGCATAGAGGCCTGATCATCCTGAGGAGGTGCAACATCGGAGGATACATTTGTGTAATGAGGCTGAAAGTATTGACTGTCACTGGGATGTCCTTCATTACTAGAAGGAGTAGTATCATTGCTGCTTACAACACATGGTGTAAGCTTACAATCTTCTACATGTGAATGAAGTATAGAAAATATTTGATCAGTGGTATCACCTGAACCTGATGTTTGAAATGGAAATTCCTTTTCATAAAAAATAACATTCCTGCTAACAAAAATAACCCTTGACTCAATGTCCAGCAGTTTATATCCCTTCAGATTGACAGCATACCCAAGTAGCACAGCCTTTCTGGCCTTTGGTGCAAGCTTATCATCCTTCCTCAAACTAGTAGCAAATGCCAAACACCCTATCGCTCTTAGGTAAGTTAAAGAAGATTGTTTGCCATACATCAGTTCATATGGTGACATGTTTCCCAAGACTCTGAGAGGTACTCTATTTATGATATATGTTGCAGCTTGTATGCATTCACCCCAAAATCTATTTCGTAACTGCCCTTGAAATTTGATAGATCTTGTTGTCTCTAAGAGGTGCCTATGCTTCCTTTCTACATCTCCATTTTGTTGTGGAGTATGTGGATAAGATCTTTGGTGGATGATCCCATGCAATGCAAACAAATCATGACAGTCAGAATTCATAAACACTCCTCCATCATGTG
This sequence comes from Solanum pinnatisectum, assembly GCA_035578085.1. Classification (NCBI taxonomy): domain Eukaryota; kingdom Viridiplantae; phylum Streptophyta; class Magnoliopsida; order Solanales; family Solanaceae; genus Solanum; species Solanum pinnatisectum. The sequence continues at coordinate 44,198,610 of CM069085.1, read as the reverse complement.
ATCTGTTTCTTGCTTTTGAAGCATTTTCCTTTTAGAAGTATTCATGAATGATTGTTATCTTTCATGAATAACAATTCATAAGTTGTGCTTTATAAAATCGATGAAATGATTGCAATCTGGTTAAAGATGATTCAAGCAACAATTGACAGGAGAACTAGCTGGGTTTCCAGCATGAGCAGTAGCTTGAATTATTAATTGTTACAATGATATTTGAGGGGGAACAGATACAACTAAAGCATTCAAACTTAAGAAAAATCTACTCCATTGCAAGTGTCTGTTGGAGAACAAAGTGAGAAGACAGACAATAATTTTTACCTCAAAGGAGATCAAACGTTGTCCTAGTTCTAGTTTTATAAATCTAAACATTTAGACTTCATAAATACTTCAAACAAAAAAAAAGTACCTAAACTTTTTATTAATTTTAAAATACTAAATATTAGAAAAATAAATCAACATTTCGCATTGGCACTTCGTACTTTTAATAGTTTAAAGTTTAAAAGCAGATCAAGCCTACTTGTAGCTAATTGCTCAACCAAACAACACCTTCAAATACTGTTTCCAGACTGGATATATCATACATCATATTTTTCAGTGAAAGAATATTTAAGGGTGTTACTCATAATCGAATACACCGTAATACCAAGTTGGTCAAAGTTGTCTGTTTGAACAATTCTCACCAATTTTTTCTTATTTTTTTCATTGTAAAAATTATTCCTCATTTTAATGGTTGACTCTACTCAAAGAAATACCAGACCAGCAAGACTCTGTTCACTAGTTGAGTTGATGCTCTCGACTATTTCTGAACTTGTCAAAAGGAAAGAATTAAAACGTTTGCCAAGATAAAAATAATACTTGAAAATTCATGACAATAGATTCTATTTAACAGGAGGCAAATCGCCAAAATTTGCAGGGTATACAGGAAGGACCTGGGTCCTGGGGTGGTCACCCAAATATGTAAGGATGAAGTTACAAAACCCCTTAGCATGAGTCCACTCAACTCAACATCCTATGAACTTCGCAAATAATTTGACAGAATCAAAATAACAGGTCAGTATGACAATCCTTGCTAGAAACATCAGTTCAGTGGCATTCCCAAATCACTCCTTCAATCTGTAGAAACCAATGAAGAGTGACTATAAAGATCACGTCGAATGAAAACTAAGATCAACAGTGGATAACTAAGATCAACAGTGGATTAGATCAGCACATCATTTAACAGATACTTGTGGCAGCTTTTGACTATATTTCATTTCTTCTGCCTTAGACGTAAAATAAACCTTAAGAGGAATTCCAAGACATTGGAGACCATGTGTTTAAGATAGAACTACCATACTAACAAGAAACTCAACCAAAAATGACAAGATGCATGACATACATGAATCTAATTTCTACAAGATCCAAAAGACGGTATGATAATGTGAACTTAATAGAAAGTTCACGCAAACCCAAGATCACCATGGAAATTTGAGTCTTCATCTACAATAAACTGTTGAAGCACCACATTTGAATGGTGCTCTCCCAACTTTAAAGAAAAACACTACGACAAGAATTTTGACTAATGGATTAGATGGAAGGAAAGAGTTCATTGGGCACTCTCTTGTGACCACCCACCTACCCACCCAAACTAACAGAAAAAGCAATGAAGGAACACATGCACGAAAAGAAACCAACATTTAAGACGACCCTTAACTTATGATTGCATTAGTCAGGGTTCATATACATATCTGGGCATTAGGAACACCTCATCTGCTAACTTTATAGCCAGGACAGGCGGGACTGGTTTCAAAGAATGAAGCAAACATAATATACTGATTAATGAATCGGCTGAGACCACTCAAAGAAACATTTCAAAAGCCAAATAAGATACTACTCACATCTACGATATATGCTACGATTTCCACCATAAGGGTCGCGGTCATGAGACTGCAAGACAAACAAAAACAACGATCAGAAACTGTGTGCCGATCTAAAACTCAGAAACGCAGTCTCTAGCATCTCAATTTTCATTTAATGTTCAAAAAAAAAAAAAGAATTGTCCATAAATACAACTCAGAAAGGAGAAAAAATTAGGCTGGAGGGTCTGATTAAAATAAATTAATAATAATGTATTATGGTACTTTATCAAATGCATTTAAGAAATTGTGTCAAATAGGTATCATCAAGATGTACTTCCCTGAGGAGTTAGTTTCCTGAGCTTAAGAACTTTTTGCAGGTGAATAATCAGGTTGTATAAACCACTTGAAGTAACTATGCAAAAGTAAACATGCTAATCAAGAATATGAGAAAATATTTAAAAACATAATGCTATTTAGGAACAAGCTTTCCATTTCTTAACCGGATAGCATTATAAAAATCCTAGGTCGTTGAGCAGAATGAATTTTTTTTTTTCAGAATTGGTTACATTTGAATGAAGTTAAAAGATTATCTTTCTGTTAGTCTGTTTACATGCCATCTTTCCCAAGGAAAGCTATTGCATGCCACACTGGAAACCTTTTTTCCCCTCTTATTTATTTTCCGGAGGACTTGGATATGGCCCACAGTTCATACTTTCATATAAAGAAGATGCATCTAGTCCACAATTGCAAATGTATTCTACAGTGTCTGATTCGGGAACAAGGAGGTACACTACTATCCATTTGCAATATCAAGCGATGAATTATATAAAGAAAACACGCCCAGTTCTCAGGTCATTAAATTCAAAAGCACAGAACATACAACAGTAGCATAAATTAGAGCATGACAAGAGTGCCAGATGTAATATAACTGGGGTTTCCAATGAACAACAAAATGTTTGCCATGAGAAATGGTGAACCATAACAATGACCACAGATCATTCAGTATTCTATACCTGAAAAGAATTCGGAAAGCTTTCGACCCCATAAACTGAACCTGATAAGACCCAAAAAGAAGACAACTCAACCAAAATAGACATACTCAATAAGGCATAAACTATTGTGAGTCAAAAATGATCTCAAGAACCATCTAGTTGCAGTATGAACTCACCTGGTGAATGGTCACTGCCAAGCTGGCCATAATAGGCAAAAGATGGTGTACCCAGAGGTCCACGACTACGTGGCAACATACTAAATGAAAGAAAGTACAAAGTCAATATCAATGAGGTAAAGTATCTGCAAGACGTTATTCTAATTTATATGATTGCATAAGATGTCCATTAGCAACGACAGACAATGCTATGAACCTTCGGTTTGCAGTAAGGAAAGAGCTTTCTAACTGCACTCTAGAAACTCCACTGGAATCCATACGATGTGGATTATGTACCTGCAGAGGCAGAAGGAGGGTGCCTCAGAGATAAGTATGTCTACATAAGAAGTGGAAGGGACATAAGGAGATGCAAGCAGCATAAATGCAACCAAATTCGCAACTTACTACAGCTGAAAACGGTCGCTTGCTTCCAGATAACGAGTACCGATGGTTAATACCTGAGCCTTCTCGGACAAGAACAATAGAAAACAGATATCAATTATATACAACAGGAAGAAAGAAAAAAAGGGTGGGGCGGGGTGGGGTGGGGTGGATCCAAAGTGCAGAGGTCTGGCAATGAATAACCATTAAAAACATAAAACATATACAACAAAGTAGAAAGCATAAGAACTATAAAAAGGTAAATACATCCTCTATCTCTTTTTCCTTACAAGGTTACAGAACCCCCAAACTCCCATACCACGATTGCACCATGGTTCTTTCATATTTTGTTCCCTTGGTGACTCCCAACTCCACCTGGGTAATCATTAGTGTTGAATAAAACATATATATTTATACTTTTTTTCTCCCTTTGTGCCTTTTTTCACTAAAGCCCACAACCCCAACAGACCATAGAACTTCTTTGCGCTTTTTGCTTTTGATAACACTGCTAGGCACTAGACGTTACTTTCAAGCTCCTGCTTTCTTTCTTTCGTTTTAAAGAAAACTGAGGTTCTAAAGTCCATTTTTTAGAACCCAATGGGCCAATGAAGTAGGCAAAACCATGGGAGATCAAAACTCAAATCCCCGCACCAATAGAAAATGCTGGGTGATCTCTTTCCATATAGCAAGCGTTGGTGGACAGAGTTACCCGGTACCTGTGTTGGCAGAAGGTAGCAAGCATACGATAGAATACTAGTGTAGGTACATGCAAACCGACCCGAATACCACCTTAATAAAAAGGGCTTCATTTCCTCCAAGGAAATTCGCTTTAATTGATAGCTTCTCGCTGCTAGAGTAACTAAAGAAGCATTTGACCCTCTTCACCAAAATACCTTTAACTACCGAAGGACATATTAACCGACATCACTAAACCAATCTCTAAGACGAATAAATAAGAAAGGGTATAAAAGCATAATAAACTTCCTGTCCAACATAAGATTGGATGGGCACATCTTCCCAGCCTAGGGGGCTCTACTTAGGAATAAAACTCCTTGTTCATGAGATCGTTTCGGCACTTAGCTGTAACATGGTCCCTTGCTGATGACATATTGCAGATTTTCATGCTTTTCGGACCTTTACTTTTACCCTAACACACCATTCTACTCTAAGTAGCTTTCTATTCCCCTAATGATCAACAACAATGATTTTAGGAGGTCATTATACAAAAGTACATGAACAAGTACACTACACTAACCTTTAGCTTATTAAAAAAATAAAGCACGTTACAACTAGCAGAACATTTAAATGGAAAGCTAGGCCAACAAATTATGTCTAATGACATGAGGCAAAGGAAGAGAAAATTTTAGAAGTGAAGTATATGAAATTACCCATGTTCAAACCGGAATGGAGCTGATGAACTGGCCCTTGTTGTCTCAAGAGGTGCAGAAGTTCATTGGTTGTAGAAGATCCTCCATCAACTCTATGATCCTCATCATATCTTCTCATGTAATTTACCTTTTTGCTGGGTTCATGCCTCTTCAAGATGGCTATAACCACGATAAAGGAATTACTCATTAAAGACGAGACTCACGACTGCTATCAAGACACAATTGTTTTACTCCATAGGTATCATGTTTGCTTAGAAGCAACCTCTTTCTGTAAAAGAATTGACACAAGCAACAAAAAGCCTTCATTTATACTTATGATTTGAATCCACTGTTGTCAACACTTCATTTGGTTTCCAACACTTCGTGTTGATGATTTATATACGTTTTGTTACCTTGTCTAAAAAAGACTTCAAAAAGCCTTTCAACATAGATTTTGACAGAAGATCCCAGCTTTCTAGCCAAATTTGCTAATATTACAGTGTCACAGTGTCAATAACTTCCAATAACATGACAAAACCTCAAATTCATCTAAAGATAAACAATAAGGGAAACGGCCACGCAGCTTAGAATTTAACTATATTCAGTTTATTATGTTAGTTTCTACCAAATTCTTTCAACTGGTACTAATTTGCTGGAGACCAATTTGATATATTCGCTTAATGCAATAATGTTTCAATGGGCTTAATTACTGCAACAAGATACCCAACTCTAGTAAAAATATTTGGTTAAAGGGCACACAACAAGACCCTTCGGGGTGGCCCAGTGGTTTGGACTTGGGACTTCCAAGTCAAGTTCGAAACCCCTTGTCAGCGAAAGCAAGGGGTTTGCCTTCTGGGTCGAGCTCGTCGCACCGGGCTTGGCTAGTGCGGGTTACTTCTCCTATGCGGTTTGCGAGCTATTGCATAGGAGCGGGGTTTTACCCTGTGCGCACCAAAAGGTAGCGGCTGCAAGTTTCCCTTGTCATCAAAAAAAAAAAAAAGACACACAAGAAGTTAAAGGATTTTTCATAAGGAAAAGAAAAGATTATATTGAGGAAAAAGACTATTACTATGTTTCATTTACTTGGGCCTCATTTTTTAGGTCTAAATCTTAAACATTCAAAACTCAATCATTAAGTGTGTTTTTCCGTTATAACCACTTAATGACTTAGAATAAATCTGACTTCAAAAAAAATCTTGATATTATTAAGATGCTAGTGATTCAAGGGTTTATGCAAAGAACATATTTCATCACTACTCCATCCACTTTTATCACTACCCACTATTGCTGCTGCCCCCTACTATCAAGTATCAACTACCAGTCTACCACCCACAACTACCATCTCAACCACAATCACCATCACTGTCGATCACCATAGTCAGCCGTCATCGCAACTAGCTACCATTTACAATCAACACGCCATCCATCATGCACATCCCCACCATCTCAACCACAAATATCACTATCCCAAATCGCCACAGTCACTCGTCGCTGTCAGTAGCCACCATTTACTATCATCAGCACAACCACCACCACCATGCCATTGGCATATATAGCCAACCACCGCTATCAATCACTACCACATCATCCTCAACTATATCGGCTGCCACTACCTACCACTAACATTAACCACTATTATCAAACCATCATTACCATTACCTACCACCCAGAACCACCACTATCACCCAACTAACCCACCGCCATTTAGCACTATCACCATCACTACTACCTTGCCACCCTAATAATTTATCTTTCTTACATTTTGTTGATATAGTATTAGATGAGCATGCTTTCTTTTCAATTTTATATTCATGAACTATCAATAAAGTTAGATTCAAGCGTTCAAATGTTGAAAATATAAATGATCTTAATTATTTATTATTCGTATCCTCATACAACATCATAATATTGGATGTTTATGAAGATTCAAATGTCTTAATCTTAATAAACAAACGAGTCTTATCCACTTTTGCGGTTGAAAATTTAAGGTCAAAGGGTAGCAATTTAGAATGCTAGTAATTATCTAAGTAGAAAAATATGTATTTTACTTAATTGGTAACTCGTAAACATGTTTGATAACCTACTTGACATAATAATCAAGCAAGAAAGAGCACGCCATGAAAAGTTGTTATCTGGGTTTGAAGAGGATCATTGGGAGAGAGAAATAGAAGGGCTTTAGAAAGGGTAGAAATGAATTTTGAGCAGTTGAGGAGTAGTCTCTGGTTCCTTATTTATTTTTGGTGCACCAATGTAGTCTCGGGATGAATAGATGATTGGGGGCTTTTTCTTTGAGAACCATATCATTTTGTAGGTTCTTTAAACTTTTAGGTATACTTCTTGTATATGACCAATTTTGACTTTCATTTATGAAATGAAATTGTTTACCTGATCAGAAAAGGTAATAATCAAGCAATTCATTCCCCAAGAATCTCCTCTCTTTTCTTTCTGAAAAAATAAGGATCATCCAAGGTTTTATGCCACAAAGCAAACAATTTTATACCAAAGTATCATCAAATTGACAAATATAGGTTTCAAAAAACTCACACTGGTCCTGCATTTTCTTCTCCTCACGAGGTTCCCTTCTAGAAGGAAGGGTTACACGTTTAGTTTGCTTACTCTTCGGCATGGGTTTAGCAAGAGATACCTTAATGCTTACCTAAAATATAATCAACATTGAAGATAATCATAAGCACAGCAATTTTGCAATAACTTAATGGTAAATTACAGAAACAATGTGAAACCTTGGATCCACTGTCATTAGCTGGTTCATGACTGAATGCCTCAATGCACGCAAGAGCAGACTCACGGCTTACATAATTGACGAAGGCAAAATCTTTTCTCCTTGAGGAAGGAAGATCTTTTGCAAGAACAACACTCTCAATTTCACCAAATTTACCGAAGTAGTCTCGCACTTTTTCTTCAATCCATGACGAAGGTAAATATTCAACATAAACTGATTTAACCTTGACAAAGGTGAAGCAATTAAGTATTTTAATCAAATAAAAGTAGTATTATAGATGAAGATTGTTAGTCAGAAAGACTAGGGAAAAAAGAAGAAACAAAATAGAGTATTGAGGCTTCTTTTCTCATGCATCGTTTAGCATTTACTTCAGTTAAACAACTCAATAAGCATCAATATATTAATTCCAAAACCTTTCATCACAACTGACCTTTAGCATTTCTTCTTCATTTGGCTCAATTAAAGGCTGTGCCCATGCAACTTTTACCTTCATGTGTTTCCCAAAAGCATCCTTCTTTTGGAGTTTACTGAAAGCAATCTGAGCTTCTTTACTTGTTTCAAGTTCAACAAATGCAAACCCTCGATTCTGCTCGATGCTGTTAGGATTAGCCATAACTGTGACCTTATCAATATTTTCAATTCCAGCCTTCTTCAGTAGATCAATCACCTGTCCAGAAATAAACTCTTCAGAAGTCATTTAACCCAGAGGAATTACAATAATCAGCAGCAAACAGTAAAGCTTACATCTTCAGTCTTCCATTTCTTGTCAATATTACCCAGGTATATTGTGTCATTACCCTCAACAAGGGATACACGACATTGCTTCCCAGATATCTAGGTTTCAAAATCAAATAAATGCATTAGTCCATCGCATACAACAGCTTAGTGCAGAAATTGCAATTATCTATCCAGCAGGACTCACCAGTAAGCTTAGCTAAAATATATTATTCTCTATGCCTTAAATTTTGGGTGTAATATGAAAATTAGATGAAGAATACACCCCCAACAGCATGATTATTCCTCAAAGCATAGTGTTTATTACTTGTACGGTTATATTAAGCAAATAGTAAGAAATGTCCATACCTCTTATCGACAAAGAAAAAAAGAGAGTATTTGCAGCCATATCCATTTAAAGCTAGGTATCCAAAAATGAGTTCAAACAACCTACTTTCCAAAATCATAGACCTATTTCTAACTTATGTTGGAGTATGCAAATTTGTTACATAAGCTTCCAGCAAATTTTTTTGATAAGCACAGATAAGTTCAATTAAAACTTAAAATGTTCTATAGGATCCAGTAAATTGATAGTCTGTCGAAAAATCAATATGAATCTCGCCACATACTTGATTTATTAGCTGTACGTGTAGACAAACAGCCAACCAACTAACTGCACTACTTAAACAAACGTTTGTTCTACCTAGAAGACCACAGGTAGCAATTCCAAATGACATTACCTCAACTTTGGAATATTTTTCTACAGCCTTCTTTGCATCAGCAGCAGAAGCATACCGAAGGAAAGCAAACCCCTTTTTCTTTCCTGTTTCACGATTTATCAACAATCTTACATCCACGACCTCACCAACCTCACCAAAGATACTCCTGATATCCTCCTCATTTGACTCCTTGTCTAATCCCCCAATGAAAATCTCTGTCCTCCGCCTCTTTTTCCGTTCTAATGCCTCCATTTCCCCACTCAATAGAATTCCTTCATTCAACCTCAGACTAGTATCCACAGCTTCCTTTGTTTCCTCTCTGCCTTGACTATACCCTTCCTCTCCCAACTGAACCAAATTTTGATCCTTACTCGAATCCACATTATCACTACTAGAAACATTAAGACTACCTTTTTCTGAATCAAAAACTACAATTTGTGTTTCAAGAGAATCCATATTATCATTCTCAACAACACTATCTTTGCAATCCAACATGCAAGGCTCTAATGTATTTTCAGTTGCACCAAACTCCCTGACACTCTTAGCCTTCTCAACTTCCATCGGATATAAACTGTATTTCTTTGACTCCTCATTTTCAGCTGAAACATCCTTACAAGATTCTAGGTTTTCAGTTTCTGGAGGACTAGGTTTAGATTTTTCAACGCCTGCTGAATCCAAAATAGTTTCTGCGTCCCCATTGTTGCTACCTTTCACCAATTCTTCCCTTTTTCCACTTTTCCTGGCAACAAGTTTGGGCACTTTCTTCTTCACTATCTTCTTGACAATCTTTACTGAACGAAGATTACCTTTTTCTGAATCAAGAACTACGTTTCCTGTCTCAAGGGAACCTATATTGTCCTTGGCATCTTTACTTTCTGAAATGGGAAGCTCTAATTTACCTTCATTTACACTAACCTCAGAGTCCCTCATTCTATCCTTTCCTAAGATACCCTCAGCAGCAATAGCAGCAATAGTACCGTTCCCAACTTCTACTGGATGAAATGTGCCCTTCTCAAAGTCACCACCCTCACCAACTGTAGCAGCACTACTAGGCTCTAAATATACAGTTTCTAGTTCAATTGTGCCTCGAGAGTTAGCTTTTTCAACATCGAATGAATCCAAAACAGTTTCTGTGTCAGCATTTTCTCTGCCTTTTTCTGACTCCTCAGTCTTTCTACTGTTCTTCACAACGGATTTGGGCACTTTCTTCTTTACAATCTTCTTGACAATCTTTACTGAACGGAGATTACTTTTTTCTGAATCAACAACTACATTTCCTGTCTCAAGGGAACCTAGATTGTCCTTTGCATCATTACATTCCAAAATTGGAAGCTCTAACTCACCTTTAGCTACAGTAACCTCACAGTCCTTCATTCCATCCTTTCCTAACATAACCTCAACGGCAATAATACCTTCCTCAACTTCTATTGGCTGAAAATTGTCCTTCTCCAAATTACCACCCTCACCAATTGTGGCAGCACTACTAGACTCTAAATATACAGTTTCTGGTTCAATTGTGCCTCGAGAGCTAGCTTTTTCAACCTCGAATGAATCCAAAACAGTTTCTGCGTAGCCTTTTTCTGATTCGTCTGTCATTTCACTGTTCTTTGCAACAGATTTGGGCACTTTCCTCTTGACAATCTTCTTGACAATCTTTACTGTCTTTTTCACCACTTTTTTCTTACCACTCTGCCCTACTTTCTGCTCCCCAACAGCTTCAATTTCCACTGTTTTTGGCGGCGTGCCTTGGTCAGCTTCATTCAACTCAACTCCGGTTTCCCTAGTATTTATTTCTGGAACTTGGGAGCTCAAGGATTGCTCCGGATGCTCACTGATTTTAGAATTTGTAGAGTAGGTCATCGGGGGAGACGATTGATTATCTTTTTGAGGCGATGGGGAATCGATCACGGCGGTGGAAGTGGATGGAGGAGGAAAAGATTTCGGGCCGGTGGATTCGATTGCTTCGAGAGCAGATTTTCTGGCGGTCGATCTGGTGCGGCCCCACCGCGGCGCGGAGGAAGCTTTCGGCGGCATTGTAGAAACAGGGGAAGGGGAGAAGTCACTTGTTACCGTACAGACGGGATTTAACCAAAACACCCTTTCTATTTTGGTGTCTTGCTAAGATTTTGGAGAGTTTTTTTCATTAAATTAGTTTGATGAATTACTATTACTACGTATTAATTATTTTGACTTTTATAATAAGTAATATTTTATATCATTTTTATTTTTATCGAAAAAAAATATCATAGTTTTAAATCCAATGTTAATTATAGTTTCACTTTTGTACTTCAAATCAAACCACATAAAATATATTGTCAAATTTTATTTTATTTTGTGGAATTTGAGTCATATTAAGTTTATATTAAAGAAAAAGTTATTAAAAAAAATTAACACCCAAAATTAAAGCTCATATACCTTCAATTTGCAAAGAAGTAGCTCAATCTTTATCTATGCAAACACAAATTATTTTTTATTTGATCGGTTATACTTTTTATGAAAAATTGAGTGAGATATTTGAAATAATTATCTATCACTTCACTTGCAAAGTTGTCTATAATACTATTCAATATATACCTCTAAAGTTAATTTACGACACTTAAAAGTTTGGTGATCTGAGCATATTTACATATTTCATCATATCTTTTAAATTTTGAATATAGGAGATCGCCAATAAAATCGAGGACGAAAAGTGACTATGGAATTTTTCATTGCCTTGCAAAAAGGAAATCATCATGTGCTCAAAACAAGAATCTAGGAAAACCACACATTAAAGAAACTCAAATGGAAAACCATCAAAACCAAAAAAGGAATCATTCCCTTGTCATGTTTTTTTTTTTAATAAAGAACAATCATGTTTGCCCTATATATAAGAAGAGAATTTAAGAGTAGCACAACTTAAAACCATGGCATTGGTTGACTAGAAGCATATAAAGATATAAATTACTATAGTAATTCAGAAGAAATACACTTACATGATGGAAAACAAATTAGATGGATCAGTAGAAGGTCATTTTGAGCCATCTTATGAGTGGCAACATCAAGAAGGAGTTGATCTTCTCTTGGTCCATCTCCCAGGTAATAATACAGTACAATTAGTTAGAACTCTTGAAAATATTATTGCAATAGATATCCCTCAATTTATTTATTTTTCTTTGCATTCAAGAATTCAAGGATAAAGAAGGATTGAAGGTACAAGTTAGCAATTGTGGAGTTGTAAAGATTTCAGGAGATGGTCAAGCAAATCAAACCAGATTAAATTTTCTCAAAGAGATCCAATTACGAAAGGATCATAACGTAGATGCGATAAAGGCCAAATTTGAGAAGGGTGTTCTCAAAATTACACTGCCAAAGAAGAGTACTAATGAAAGCTTAAATGAAGTATCAAATGAATCAAGATTCAAGAAATTCAAAAAGGTGGCCTTGGGTGTTGCAGCTATCGTGGTTGTAGTTTCTGCTTTCTCCGGATTCGCTTACTACATTTATAGGACTACAATTGTTAAAGACTAATATAATTAATATTACTTCTATTTATATAACATTATTATAATTAAGAGTATGCATGATACAATGGAAATAAAGAGGTCCATAACATATTCTAATATTTCCATCCTTGTTACTATTCCTGCTCTATTTATCTTTGATCCCAATGAGTTGCTTTCTGTTCATTACACAACTTTCTTTGTTAAAAGATATAAACATTTGAAGAAAAAACACACACACACGCTAAAAATAATTAATTACAAAGAGTAAAACATCATTTTATTTATGCATAATACATAACTTGATTTGTACGCCCTTCAATTTTAAATGTGCACAGGTAGACACTTTAGCTTGTTTAAAATTGAACAAATAGACACATGTGTCCTACGTGACGCAATATAATACACATAGGACGCCACTTAGGATACAAAATTATCATGTAGGATGTCGATAGGACGAATGTGTCTATTTATTTAATTTTATACAAGTTTAAGTGTCTTCTTATGCACAACCAAAATTAAATGATATAGATGTCAGTTCAAGCAAAGTCAAAGAACACGTTTATATATATATAGGTGAAACTTGAAACGTTGACTTAAAAGAAAATTAATTAGAAATGGATGTCATACATGTTAATTAAACTATTCAAGTTGCTTGCAATGTATTTTGTGTAGTATGAAAGAAAAAAGTGGCAAGTCTCATGGCAGGGGCAAAGAAAGAAGGAGAGAAGGGGGAACTAATAAAGGAACATTGACAAAAACAAGAAAAGAATTTAAACAAGATATGGGCCAGCTTTTACCATTAAACATATACCCCTCAGTCTTATCTTTATATTATACTAGTTTTTTTGACACGTGCAAGTACCAATTCCAAAAATATATGTTATAGTAAATAGTATTACTTATTTAAGCGAAGATTTGAATAATAAGCTTAGCAAAAAATAATATTGCAGATTCTTTTGTAAATGTTCAACGTGGATCGTCATATATATCTCTTATTCACGCAAACATATGAAGATGGTCAATGAAAAAATTTTATTAGTTAAATGCAATAATGTATATATTTATTTCAATTTGATGAGATTTAGTTATGTAATTAGTCTTATATATCTCACTAATATTACCTTATAGACAATATTCGCTTTGTATTTTTCTTGTCATCTAACCAGATGTGCTTTGCATGTGTATTCCATGTTAAATTGTTTAGATGTCATATGAACATGTGAAGAGAACAACTACATTTTATATATTCACATATTTTCACATTTGTTGAGTTCTTGAAACATTTTTAAATAATATATTTTGAAGTTAGAAGATCTTGTTAACTTGGTAATACATTTGTGACATATATAATACTTTAATGTAAATACAAATACCTACCCAAATATAAATATTTATTTGCATTAATGAAAATATTTATCTCATAAAATTAACTATTAAATAAATAATAAAAATTAAACTAATACAAACTTCAACTGATGTTATTACAAGTCATATAAACTTTTCTTCGTCTAAAATACTGAAATGTTAAGAAATAGTAAATAAGTAAAATAAAAGGGCAATGTTTATATAGTAATAACTATTTTAAAGTAAACTTCATGAGAGTTTAAATCACATAAGTAGCATTGATAAATAAAGTCATTTTTTTGTCTTGAGCATTAAAAATAAATTGTGACAATTCTCTAAATTTTGGAAAAGATATTCAGAAGCATATATCTACATCTCAAGAGAAATTGTTGACAAAAATAAATGAATTTAGACTACATCATGTTAACTTCATATATTGGAACATTACATACTAATGTATATATTAATCAAAAAAATAATTATTATATCATCAAAATTATTTTCCTCAAGTACTCGAGGTTATAAAATATACCCTCCTAGGATAGAACGACTTACTTCATCAGAATAGCGGTACCTCATATTCCGCTAAACTTTGAACTCACTCAACGACAATAAATCACACAAAAAAATTTAAAATGCAAGAAGAAGAGTAGAAGATTAAAAAATTGTGGTTGAAAAATGAGAAGAAGCCCCTCTATTTATAGTCAACAAAGGGTAGTATGAACAAATGTTTTTGCGTCATATCTAAAAAGTCATGACCTTTTCGAGAAGTCACAACCCTTTGGAAAAGTCACAACTTATTAAAAAAGTCACAACTTATTGAAAAAGTCACAACTCTTTGGAAAAGTCACAACTCATCGAAAAACCACAACCCTTCGAAAAAAGTCACAACTTATAGAAAATGTCACAGCCTAAGTTAAGGATATTATAGTAATTTAACATTCAAGTTAGGAGTTCATATTTTTAAGGTAACTAGATTCACCGCACGTGCGTTGCACGTGGTTCCCTCGTCTTGAGATTGACATGTGTATGTAAATGTATTAGATTATATTAGTCACAATATATCGTTTTTTTTAGATGACTTTTCCTACAGTTGTAACCGTTATTTATGGGTCTCCAATTATAGATTCCTAAATATTACCGCCTTACACTTGAGTAATGTACTTCTTCATGGTGTTTTTTGGCAGTGTCTTTGTTATAAAAGTAACTTACTAAAAATAACCATAAATTTCATACAAATGGTGAAGTGGTAATACCACCGTTAAAAGTTGCAGTAGTGCTGCCCTCACTATTTCATCGGGGTATTATTTATACAACACGCAACAATATGAACACAATAATTTGGTATATGTTTCTTTAGTAGTTGTCTTTGTTTTGCCCGAGCATAACAACTTTGGATTCCACTTGTATTGAGTTGTATCAAACCAAATAGCTTACTAAATTTTCAACTAAAAGTGAGACCAACTCATTATGTACATAACTCCCCAAATATTGATTGATCAAAACTGCTTTACCATCTGAACTCATAGATAATTTTCAAGATTAGAATGCTTCATTAACAAACTCACCTTTCATTAATGGTCTCTGATGAGGATTATCAGATGAGTAGATGTTTCAGTCATCGATAATGCACAAAGAGTCCAGTTAGAAGGACTCGCTCAACAACAATCGTGGCATATTACGAACATTAACATCGAGAGGGAGCATACGATACTCAATATCTAGCTCTCTGAATATCTTAACCATTTCCTAACTAAAAGGGCTGTCCTTGCCCATTTCACTCCCATGTCTTGCAATTTCATTGTGTGTGTAATCCATACTGACCATCTTATCATGTTTAAGTCTTCAATATCCCTCATCACTTTTGTTCTGAATATACCTAACAGTACAGAAGCCATACCATAAATTATTTTAAGGGGAAGAATATTACTCATTTTGTTTCAATTTGTTTGTTTGGTTTTGAGTATATGGAGTTTTAAGAAGTTAAGAATAATTTTGAATCTTGTGGTCTTAAGCATTGCGATGTGAAAAGTTGATATTAAAGAGTTGCAAAAAGGAAAGAGATGTTTTTTTTAGACAAACACAATAGGAAAGTAAGAAAAACAAATTGAAACGGAGGAGTAACTAGTTTCTTGCTTAAGCTGAGAAGCAAGTCAAAAAAAGGCATTCTGTTCCGTCTATTTTACCAATATTACTACTTTCGGAAAAAGAGTCAGGACTGGTGATTTTGTGTAGAGAGACTACTAAGATGAGTGTATTCTTATGTTGAACATCATAAAAGAGTAAGTCAACCACTATAACACAAGGTCCGTAAAGGAAACAACTAAAATTGATCAATGGAAGATGAATAGTTGTATATATCTTGTTATTTTCTCTTTCATCAAATGCTATTTTTTCCATAGGAGTTGAGATATGCATGCCGAATTCGATTGCATCTCGCATGTTTGTACTGTGATAGTAGTTACTTATGGGCTTTATAGATAAGACACTGTTGGAATATATGATCTTCGGGCAATCGTATCTCAGAAGTACCGTAGTCAATATATTAATCTCTTCTACAATCATCTGTAACCCAAGAATCATAAAAGGTCCTCAAATCAGAATGGTATCTAAAGATCTATATTAGAGTGGATGAATCAGAAAAGGTCATTTATCAGTAAGATGCAACATGCAGATAACCTAAGGCTAGAGATAACAACTATATTTATATATTATAATGACTGTTTTTATAATTGCCAGGGGACTGCAAGTAAGCAGCGCTTTTGGATTGGACTAAGTGGCAATTCTTACTGTGGAAGCAGACCTTGACATTCTTCTCCTTCAATGTCAGTGGATAACTACACTAGGGCTGGAATGCTCTTTTATCATGTATGTGGATTACTTGGTCGATTACTAGGATAGCAAACTTGTCTTTTATCTCTTTAAAATTTAAATTAATTATTATTTAATTAAATAAATTAGAAGAAGAAGAAGAAGAAAGAACCACATTGGATTAAAAGAGGGAGAAAAGCCAAAGATAGGGAGTCAATTGTAATTTGATTAAAAAGACGTACATATATGCCTAATACAGTACACATTGAGCTGACCGCAGGCGGAATCTTCAATAATTAGCAAAGCGACAGTGATGAATGTCAAAGCCGATATTTGAGGGAAAAAGCAAGGCCATTTTCATTATACAACTACAACAGTTACATTCTAAGCTGTCTCATTTATATCTTCTCCTCTTCCACTCAGGCTCAGCAAAACAAAGCTGAGAGATATAGATTTTAAACTCAATAATGCAGGTGAGTTCTCCATTTTTTTTTCAATTTTTATCTTCTTTTATCTCTTTCTCTTCTCTCAGTGATGAATTGAATCTTTCTTCTGTATGTACTTTCAGGAGGTAAGAACAGTACGAGTAGGTAATGTATCAGATCTGGCAGCTGAGAGAGAGGTTCGCGAGTTCTTCTCGTTTTCAGGCGAGATTGAGCACATTGAGATTCGCCGGTCAGTAGCGTCACCTTTTCTGTGATGGTATTTGAGTTTTAGATAATATATATTCGAGCTTAATTATTTCGCTGGTTTTGGTGTTGAGTGCAGAGAACAAGGACAATCCAAGACTGCCTTTGTTACATTTAAAGATCCAAAAGCGCTTGAAATTGCTTTGTTGTTGTCGGTAATTTTCCTTTTTTTTTTTCACAGCACAGTAATTCTAATTTCTAGTCTATATTCATAACCGCTTTTATCATCCAAACTATTCCTACATCCTATGCACTGTGGTCTAGAGTTACACAATCAGCTACATGTAACTCTTTATAATTACAATTGTTTGTAACTCGGGGAAAGGATAAACAAACATGCTATAACCTGTTAAACTACAAGGGAATGCAATTTTAGTTGAAACTAAAGTATTAAATCCTTCTTTTGTTGGTGGAGTAAATTATTTAGCAGCATCACAGGAAGACAGTTTATAGGAGTGGAATAAACTCAGAAATTTAAGGAGGTGTAGGAACTAGGAAAGAAATTTAAGATTCTGTTTTCTTTAGCTAATCATTTGTCTGATGGAGAAAAAAGTATAGGAAGATTTTACCGTTAAACATGAAATATAGGCTCAACTATACAGCATGTATTTTTCAGCACCTCTTTTGGTAATTGAAGAGTTAACAAATTTTCCAACTATTACATGTATCATTTTGGGTTTTAAATAACCTGATGACATTATAAATCTTTGATAGAACTTAAATCTTGATGAAATATAATGAGTGTATATATATGTTACATCCTCCCCTAATCTGCTTTTAATTTTTGGCCAGTGACTGATGATGCATACTTGACAATGTTCCTATTGATTGAGTTATTCAATACAGAGAATGAACGAATGATGCTCCTAATTTCAAATTACTATAGGACATCAAAATTTTGATATGCCATTGTTGTTTGAAGAATAAAGCACATGGAAATTGGTTTTGTGTATATTCACTCTTCGCTTTGTTGAATTGTTTGTTTGTGAGAAGTACCCTCTGATTCTACTCATTTTGCAGGGAGCAACCATAGTGGATCAGATTGTAAATATTACGCAGGTAGAAGACTATGTTCCATCATCTGAGACTCGGGTAACTACATAGACAAGTGTGGAAGTGTTATCTCTATTCATATAATTGCAAATATCGGTTATCAAAGTATAACAATTTAGGAATATCTATATTGACAATTCATGTAGTCTACTCATTGCTTCCAGGAAGTCAGGTTAGTTGATAATGCCGTGAATGTTGCTGGAGAAAGTTCTTCTCCGCTTGCTGAGGTAATATAGTAATCCCTCTATCTCATTTTATGTGGCACTTTTCGGATTTCGAGATTCAAACAAGTCTATCTTTGACTGTAAGATTTTCATAGATCATTTATGTGATGAACATTACAGTGGTTCCTGCATTTTTCAAAAAAAATGCTCCCAGGCACTTCTACCGAGGTAAGCCTCTAGCGGTCCCTTCTGGGCCCTAGAATCCCTTTCCGGTGATCTTCCATTGCCGGAAACATACCTGTGCCTTCTTTTCCTTCTTTCTCCTCTTAACTTCTTCTTCTTAACTTCTTCTTCTTCTTTCTTCAAGCTTTTCTTCCTTTTCTCTCTGTGCAACTATGGGGATGATACTATTTTCTTTCTTTGTTGGTTTCAAATCGCACGACATTACCGTGGTGGTATCCAGGCCGAAACTTGGTACGATTGGGTAGAGAGAGGCGCAAGATGATGACGAGGATGAGTATTAGCGTAAGACGATGGAGTGGCTAGCCTACACCCTCAAGGAAGCTTCAAAAAGCCATGGATACACTGTACGCAGATGGAAACGTCAGGACCACTTTACCGAGCTTTTTTGCGCTAGGAACTACAACAAATTTGGTCGGTACATTAGTATTATAAAGGTGCAGGACAAGAGAAGAGATGTCATCATCATACACAGTGGTCTTTAAACTCTGGTTGGATGGACATAGCTACCAAAATATCAGTCTTCATAAATGCTAAGGCCCAACCGATAGGTAAAACACCACATAGGACAACTGAGAAGGGTTTATTATACTCAGACATTGTCAGGAACAATAAATGGGCTACAAGGGAATTAAATGGTGCGAGGATTCAACAAAAAGGGAATTCACTCATTATATCAGATGCCATCTCAACAAATCAGAACGAGTCGCTAGCAAAGAGTGTGGTCGGATTCCTACCGGAGGAAATCCCAAGCATTACTTTATCAGAGATCCGACGATGGGTTGCAAGCACTTGGAGGCACTATCATGGAATCAATATCTTCGATCTGGGGGGGAATCGATTTCTCTTCGAATTCCCCAATAGAACAGCTGCTGATCACATAGTAAGGGGGGACTGGTTCTGGAAATCTTACAAATTCAGCCTTCAATGGTGGTCACCAACCTCAAACGCCATTTTTGAGAGACCGAATCAAGTCTGGATAAGAGTAGTGGGACTCCCTCTCCATTTGTGGTCCCAAAAAGTTTTTCGAGAGATCGGAAATCTCTGTGGAGGCTGGATCTGTACGGAAGAAGAGACAGAATTACGCAATCACCTCAAATGGGCAAGGCTGAAGGTGCGAGGAGATGGCGAGTCGATTCCGAGCACAGTGGAGCTGACCTATGGAGATTTGACATTCAAAGTGCAAATATGGGTGGAGACACCGGCAAGAGTGATCTCTGATGAACGGAGACAAATACCCATTAATACCCAATGGTCTGAAGAAGTGTCCAGTCAAAAGGGGGAAGACAGCCTTTTAGGGTTTACAGAAGTGACTGGCCACGTGGGGTCCTCATATGTTCCAGAAATTTCAAAATGGCCAGCTGGCCCAGCACGTGATATCATAAGTAATTCAAGGGCCCACCACTCTATTCTTCCTAAGAAATCTATCTTAGTAAATAAGGGGAAAAAATTGGGCCCAGATATTCTGGCCCAATCCATGTCAAATGGGCTGCCTGCAGAAATTTCTTTCTCTCTCTTAATGGACCCAATTGTAGTGGAATTAGAGGCCAACTTAATTACCTCCTTCTCCACTACTACAGATCAGGCGGAAGAGCTTGTAACAGCGCAAGGGTTAATTTTGAGAGAGGAAGAAATTTTGAAGGAGAAGAGAGGAGCAGTAACAACAATGGGGAATATTGCAGATACCTCAGAGATTATCTGGCAGCAGGCCAGCACATGCATACAAGGAAACAACCCTCAAAGCACTAAAGTAGGCAGTACCAGTTTGACTCCGTTTGAAGAACCTGTGCCGCTAAATCAACTCAGCCCAGAAGAAGGGGATGATCCAGAATTTGATGTTCCTATCTGGATCCACCAGAACATAAACAAACTGGCCAAGGAATTTGGAGTGGACATCAAGGGGTGTAAAGATGAAGCTTTATCATTATTCATGAAGATTGACAGTATGAGGAAAATCAACAAAGATATTAGGGCAAACACCAGTAAAGCAACACCAATAATAAAAGGGTCAAAAGAATTGAAAAGCTTAGAGTGTGGAAGCAATTTCAGAAGCAATGGCACAAGAAGCAAAGGGGGATATACCGCTCCAAGTTCCCAATGACAGTGAAGATAATCACATGGAATGTGAGAGGCCTTAACCAGGCAAACAAGAGGTGTGTTATCAAGAATCTAATTCATGAATGGAAAGCAGATGTGTATTGCTTCCAAGAAACTAAGATTGAGGGGGATATCAGCAACGTTGTCAAAGATTTGTGGGCTAATAGAGGAGTAAAGTTCTGTCAACTTGAAGCTAGTGGGACTAGAGGGGGCATTCTAATTTTATGGGATGGGAAAGTCTGGGATGGAGCTACCAGCAGTGTAGGAGCTTATTCTATATCTTGCCAGTTTACAGGCAAGAATCAGGAATTCACCTGGCTCCTTACCGGTGTCTATGCTCCTAACAATAGAGAAGAAAGAGAAGAAGTCTGGTGGGAGGTTGGATCAGCGAGAGGACTGGTCAATGGGCCACTGGGTGGTTTGTGGAGACTTTAACACGATCAGATATCCTTGGAGAAGAAGAAGCTGCGAGAATATCAAAAGCAATGAATGATTTTTACGAATTTATTATGGACTGAATCTGTTAGACCCTCAACTAGCGGTGGTAAATATACTTGGAGGAAGGAGCAGACATGATGTTGCGGCTAGATTAGACAGATTCTAGTGTCTAATGAATGGGATGAAGGCTTCAAAACATTAAGCAATCGATTCTACCAAAGTAACATCGATCACACTCAGATTATGTTGCGATGTAGGAACGGGAGCTGCGAAATCTTATTTCAAATTCGAAAATTGGTGGTTACACCTTGAGGGTTTCTTGGAAAGGGTCAAGGAGTGGTGGACTTAGTAACATGTGAAGGAAGACTGATTTTATTCTAGCGTTCAAACTAAAGGCTTTAAAAACAAACTAAGGAATTTGGAGCAAGTCCGTCAGGGCAATCTTGCCTTGCAAAAACAAAGTATACTTAGGCAACTTGGTCGAACTTGAGGAAACACAGACGGAGAATTCTCAATGTGGAGGAGATACACTCAAAGGCCGAACTTCTCTAGAGTTTGAGAACATTGCCAAGTATGAGGAGATATCATGGAGACAAAGGTCAAGGGTTAATTGGTTGAAGCAAGGTGACAATAACACTAAATTCTTCCATAGAATCGCCAATGCACACAAAAGGTATAACTCTATTGATGAATTAAATGTGAATGGGGAAGCGATCAAGAGTCCGTAAGGTATAAAGAAAGCGATAGTGGATTTCTATCGAGTTGTACTCTGGCGAGACACAGAGACCTCGTGCAATTGCGAGGGAAGGACAGAATTTACGAAGAAGATAATCTTATGCTTCAAAAGGAATTTGAGAATCAAGAGATATGGGAGAGTGTAAAGCTTTGTGCCGAGACAAGGCACTGGGCACGATGGTTATACCATGGCTTTCTTTACTCACTGTTGGGAAGTCATAGGAGTAGAAGTTATTAATCTTTGTTAAGAACTTCCATGAGAGATGTGTTTTCGAGAAAAGCTTCAACTCAACTTATGTTGCCTTGATTCCCAAAAAGATAGGTGCAAAGGAACTTCTCGACTTGGACAATCACCTTATTGGTAGTGTTTACAAGATCATTTCAAAGCTTATCGAGAGACTCAAAAGGTGATGCATAATCTAGTGGACACTCAGCGGTTGGCCTTCATTAAAGGTAGGCAAATAATGGATGCCATCCTCATGGCAAACGAGTGTGTGGATTCTAGAACGAAGCAAGGCTCGTGAATTCTCTGCAAATTTGGACATCTGAAGGCATATGATCACCTAAATTGGCGGTTTTGTGGGAAACTCTTGATAAAAGAGGTTTTGGTGGTAGATGGCTAAGATGGATGAAATTGCATTCAAACTCAAATACTCGATTATCAATGGCTCCCTACAGCTTCTTCTGCCCAAAGAGGCCTAAGGCAAGGTGACCTCTATCACCTTTTCTATTCATCATTGCAATGGAAGGGCTAAGTGATATCTTTCGCTCGAGAGAACCTTTGGTTAAAGGGATTCAAAATATCAAACAAAGTGGGATGCGAATCGAGATCACCCATTTACAATACGCAGATGATACTCTCATATTTTGTGATGCCGATAAAGAACAACTCGGGATCTTTGAGGTGATTTTTATTCTGTTTGAAGTCGTTTGAGGACTTCATATAAATTGGAACAAGAGCTTCTTATATCCGATTAATGTAGTTCCCGACCTATCCTCTCTGGTGGGACCCTTGGTGGAAGAATTGGCGACCTCCTACGACTTATCTAGGGATGCCTGGGAGCAAACAATGAGATCTTTAGGTATTTGGAATGGGGTGATTGAAAAGTGTGAAAGAAGATTAGTGAATTGGAAGAGCCAATATCTTTCCCTAGGGGGAAGACTAACACTTATTAATAGTGTCTTGGATTCTATGCCTAATTATATGATGTCCCTTTTCCTATCCCCGATGGAGTAATTGGTAGATTGGATGCTCTAAGAAGGAACTTTCTATGGGAAGGCAACATGAGAAAAAAATTTCACACAGTCAAATGGCGACCTTGATTGGGAATAAACAATTTGGAGGTCTAGGGTGAGAAACTTGAAGACTCGGAACCAATGTCTACTAATGAAATGGCTCGAGACTAGCCTCCAATGAACAAGCTTTGTGGAAGGAGGTGATTCGTGCAAAATATGAAATGGAAGATCATTGGTCAACTAGCATGGTGACCAACACTTATGGAACTAGCCTTTGGAGAACCATAAGGAAACTATGGCCAAAACTTAGAGGAATTGCAAAATCAAAATTGGAAATGGTGTGAAGGTCTCATTTTGGGAAGATAGTTGGGTGGAACAAGGTCCCTTAAAAACACTTTTCCTGATGTGTTCATCCTCAACCTACAATGACAGAATCTTGGCGGAGGTTTGGTCAAACCAAGGATGGAATCGAGCTTTAGAAGACCATTTAATGATTGGGAAATCCAGAGTAGTAGAATTCTACGAACTCAAACAATTCGAGGAGGAAACAACATCCAAGATCGCTGGAATGGAAGGATCACAAGCAAGGAAGATTCGGTGTCAGGGGCTTACAAAAGTTCAACCCTTTTAATAGCCGGATCAATGGGTGGCCCTGGAAAATGATTTGGAAAGCCAAAATTCCTACAAAGTGTCTTGTTTTACTTGGCTACTTGCTAAACAGCAGTTTTGACTCAGAAAATCTCATGAAGAGGGTATCCAATTGAGCCCTAGATGTTTCCTATGTGGGGAAAAGCGAGAGGCGTGACTCACTTGTTTCTTCACTGTAGGATAACCAACCAGGTGTGGGACCTCTTCATCAATAAAAAGGATCAAGTGGGTGATGCCAAGGAGAGTAACTCAAACCCTGAAGATATGGAGTAGTTATGCCAACATCTCAGGACATAGGGAGAGATGGAAAATCATCCCAGCTTGTATTTGGTGGTCAACGTGGAAAGAAAGGAACCTTAGATGTCATCAGAACAAGAGCAACACTACTCAGAAGATGAAGATGAATTGTCTTGTGATGTTTCATTTTTGGTGTAAGCAGGAGTATATGGAAGATCTAGAATCAGTTGTGAATGTCTTAGGATCCCTGTAATTTTGTCATAGGATTGAAGATCTTCTGTTTATACTCTTTTAATCTGTAATTAGGAACCTGTAACATGTTGTGGCAGGTTTTGATTTTTGGAAATAGAAATACAAATTGTTACCTTCTCAAAAAAAAAACAAAAAAAAAAATAGATCATTTATAAACATTTTGAATTATCAACTATTGTGACTTATAATACTTTTTATGTAGTTTACATATATATAAATTTCATTTCAAAAAAAATGAAGATTCCATGCGCAAATTTTCGGTCAAACTTAAATTGCTTGACTTTCGAAAAACGGAAAGTGTCACATAATTGGGACAGAGGGAGTAAATAAAGTTGGTGGATAATTAATTCTTCCTTCAAGTTATTAAAAAGTTGGGCATCTTTTTTTTTGAATTTATTTTTTATGACAAGGGCAACCTGCAGCCACTACCCTTTGGGTGCGCACGGGGTAAAAAACCCGCTCCTATGCAATAGCTCGCAAACCACACAGGAGAGGTGCGATGAGATGAGCTTTACCCAGAAGGCAAACCCTTGCTTTCATTGGCAAGGGGTTTGAACTTGAGACCTCCAACATAGAAGTCCCAAGCCCAAACCACTGGGCCACCCCGAAGGGTAAAAAAGTTGGGTATCTTTTGTCCACAAGAACATAAAAATTGTTGTCTCTATAGAGAGCTTCTAGATATGGAAGAGCCATTGCAAGTATATTGTGGTGTAGGATTCATGTATTATGATCTGCACTTTGCAGGCATATATTTGTTTCGACTGTGTACTTATTGTAGGCTCTTTTCGGCTTTATAGTGATCTGCATTACTTGTATAATCTCTTGATCACTTGTCTCCATTAGCAGGCCAAACCTACTTCTCCTAGCAATGGAAGGGTGAACGGGAAAGTATATATCAGTAAAGCCCAAGATGTTGTCTCAAATGTGTTGGCAAAAGGTTCAGCTATCAGACAAGATGCAATGAATAAAGCCAAGGCATTTGATGAGAAACATCAGCTAAGAGCCACTGCATCTGCCCGAGTCATTTCCTTTGACCGAAGAGTTGGGCTAACAGAAAAGCTTACTGTTGGAATTTCTGTTGTAAATGAGAAAGTTAAATCTGTTGATCAAAGGCTTCAAGTGTCAGACAAAACGATGGCTGCAGTTATGGCAGCAGAACGGAAATTGAATGACACAGGATCAGCGGTCAAATCAAGCAGGTCTGGATTCTTTAAAAATGTATATGTGATTCAAGTCTGTTTTTTAACAATGCAGTTTTCTGTACTTGTTGCTACAGTTGGTTCTTAGGATTTCTAGAGTATTACCTGCTCTCTTTTGTCTCTTTGTCTGCTTCTATCTATTGAGATAATCTCCTAAGAGAATCTTGTATGCTGTTAAGTGGCTATATGAGCTGAATTATCCTATATCTTGAAGTAGAGAAAGGAAGGGAAAGTTTTAAAGTTCTCTACTCTTGTTTGATTTGTTAAAAGAAGAGGAAATAAAGCAAAAAAGATGACCAATTTCCCCTTGGGGCCACTTATTTAAACTGAGACTCTGAGAGAAGGGAATAGCACATATTTTCCTTTCCTAGCAACATTCTGATCGAATTAAAGAAAAGA
This sequence comes from Solanum pinnatisectum, assembly GCA_035578085.1. Taxonomy (NCBI): domain Eukaryota; kingdom Viridiplantae; phylum Streptophyta; class Magnoliopsida; order Solanales; family Solanaceae; genus Solanum; species Solanum pinnatisectum. The sequence continues at coordinate 44,172,683 of CM069085.1, read as the reverse complement.
AAGAAAATAGAGTCCTTTCCCATTCCATGCTTTTCCTCTTTGTCATTTCCCTTCTTTAGTCGGGTTTATGCCTTATCTCATCGAACAGCAGAATTGAATTGCTTTATCATCAGTGTGCATAGGATGTTTCTTATTGATTGGACTTCTGAGAGAGCATTTGGCATTGAAATATTTTTTTCTCGTCGAACAGAAGATTAGATTGCTTTATGGTCAATGTTGAACTGAATGACTTGTTGATTTGACATCTGAGAGAGCATTGCGCATTGAATCATTCTTTTTTTTTTTGAATAATTTCGAGTTTCATCACCCTGTTTACTGCTCCATTTTATGCAATATCTAGTATGCGGCCTCACAACATCTCCTTAAACAATTCCAAACTATTCATAAATTGTGGGTCCTGCTACCATAATCAATAGCTTTCCATTGGATAATTAAAATGAATTCTTCAACTTTTAGGTTTTGCATAACTTGAGCTACTAATCCATTAAGTTGAAGTTGAAAATTAGGCATGTTGCTCCTACTTGCTGAAGAAGTATTAAAGTTCAAAAACTTCAGTTGGTTGAGGAGGCAAAGATTATCTTGATTTCATCTTTTTAATGAGCATCTTATAATGTGTATGGTCACTCACTCCGCGTCCATTGTGCATTTTCCTTATTAAAAGGAGAGAGACTAAGTACAGTGCATCTCCCAAGTAAAGATGGAATGAGGGGGAGAACTACCTTGGTTTAAGATGGAATGTGCATGACCACTCACTTTGGTTTAACCACTTGTACTCTAGCAAGCAAGCAAGCACAAAGTGTTCTTATTATTATATTACTAAAGCTCTACATTTCCATTATTTTGGAGCTGATCAGGTATGTTAATGCTGGAGCTGCCTGGCTGAATGGTGCTTTTAGTAAAGTAGCCAAGGCAGGGCAAGTTGCTGGTACAAAAACGAGAGAGAAATGGAATTTTGCATTGTCAAATTTGACAGCAAAGGTATGTTTTTCCTCACTTCTCTTTTCTCCCTATGTATCTCTAAGTCTACCTTTTGACTTCTATCTATCAATTTGTATTCATTGTCCTATTTGGCGTAGGTCACTAACAATGATAGAAAAACAGATGAAAAGAAATATTATGATAGGTGGGATTAAAAAAACGAGTACCTTCAGCAAGAATCATGCTGCTATATATGTTCTCTTTGGTGCCCCCCAAATAAATTAAGGAAGGTTGTTTTTGTTATACTATTCTGGCTTACATTTATGGCCAGTAAAAATGTAAAGTAAAACAAAACAAAGTGCAGGAAATCTGTTACTTGACATGCCTCTTTCATGTAACCAGAGGAAGAAATGAGAGAACAATTAGACTCAAAGCAGTCAGTAAAGAGCATATTTCTTAGACAACCTAAATACTTTTGCTTGGTAGGAATGTCTCTGTAACATTTTAAAACTCACAAAGTGCTATCCTGAACAGTTGCACTATGCTGTATGGCAAACTGCTCCCCCGTCCCTCTGCCATTTCTTTCTGTTCTGTTTGTATATTTGAGGGTAATTTTCCTGAAATACTGAAACTGAAGTTCCGTCTTGCAGGATCCTTCTATTGTTGCCTAGATCATAGACGAATGTATGTTGGAGTTGCTAAGTTGCCTCTGTCAAATAGCTTGGGATTCCAATAACTACTTCCTTGCACATCTAGAAATTGGGATCCGGTATGCAGATTGCAGATCGTCTGTGTCAAATTCAAGCAAGTTTCATCTGTGATGTGATTCTTTTCATTGTTAATTTTTCTTCCCATTTTATTGTGGAATGTGGAGTGGTGTGGTGAATACAACTATACGAGGTTGTGTAATTCTTTCGTTTGTAAGCCTTCAAAGTCACGATAGGTTAGGAGCTTGTATTGATATCATATCTTTCTTGGTGAGGCTGAATTTTATTAGAAAGATTTCAGATTTGATGTTTATCTTACGATGACATCCAGTATATATATTCAACTCTTAGATAAGTTTATTCATGTTAATCATTTCAAGTTTTTGCTCAATTTAAGAAAAATGAAACTTCCTATAGACAATTATGAATTTATCTTCTAAAGATGAAGTTGTTTTTGTATTATAATCATTTAATCAACTGTAAATGCATTCCTACTAAGGTTTACAGTGAAATGGTAGCTACGTGGGAATGTGGTTTGATTCTTACCTTCCCTTTCACGCCTCCTGGTTTATTAGAAAAAGAGCCTACAAATATTACTAACAACAACTAAGAGGAGGTAGGAATTAATATTGATATTAATAATAGGATATATACATACTCATGCAGGTTACTAGGTACCTTGTCAAAAGACCCCGTATACTATACTATAATTGAAAAGAAGAAGATATCCATGTACATTTTTGTCACAATTTGACATGGTACATTATCTAAATTGAATTAATTAATTATGAGGAGAATAGCTAACTAGCATGTGAACCGTAATTATGTATTTACTACACAAAACGCATGCATGCAATTGCAATTGATTCATACATCTCCCGGCCATCTCCTCAGTCACACACCCCCAAAACCAAAAAAAAAAAAGAAAAAGGAATAAAACATTTCTTTCCCAATTTAATTTTATATTCATTGGTTTGTGGGGGGGCATTTTTTGTTTCTACATTGTTATTGTTCATCAATATGGTTGAGATTTTGATTTTGTGAGCAATATATGTTTTGATGGGGAATACATGCTCCGGACCCACTTTGAACAAAGATTCAGCAGATTCATCAAAGACAGATGGAAAAGGCTCTGATTCTAATAATGTCCAGAACACCCCTCCTCCACATCTTCAGATACCTGGAGATCAGGATGTAAAATCAACAAATTCCCAAAACGGTGACGACATTGTTGTGGAAGATGTCAAAAGAAATAAGTCTAGTAATCTTAAGCGAGTAATGAGTGCAGGCCTCCAAGTTGATACTGTTTTAGGACGAAAAACCGGAAATTTGAAAGATATTTATACTTTAGGAAGGAAATTAGGACAAGGCCAATTCGGGACAACCTTTTTGTGTGTCGACAAAGCTCAACCAAAAGAATTTGCATGTAAATCAATTGCTAAAAGAAAGTTGACAACTGAAGAAGATGTTGAGGATGTAAGGAGGGAAATTCAGATAATGCATCACTTGGCAGGCCACCCTAGTGTTGTACAGATTGTTGGGGCTTATGAGGATGCTGTTGCTGTTCATGTTGTAATGGAGCTTTGTGCTGGTGGCGAACTTTTCGATAGGATTATAAAGAGAGGCCATTATTCTGAGAAGAAGGCTGCTGAACTTGCAAGAGTAATAGTAGGTGTTGTAGAAGCATGTCATTCACTCGGTGTTATGCATAGGGACCTCAAACCTGAGAACTTCCTTTTTGTCAATGAGAAAGAGGAGTCCTCATTGAAGACCATTGACTTTGGCTTATCTGTCTTCTTTAGACCAGGTACATTTACATATAATTGTTCATATCTGTAACATTAATCATGATTTGTTAGATACATAAGTAGAGCTTTAGTTAGGGATCTTTTGCATCCAGGTGAAACATTCACCGATGTGGTTGGAAGTCCTTACTATGTAGCACCAGAAGTCCTGCGCAAGCGTTATGGTCCAGAATGTGATATTTGGAGTGCTGGAGTAATAATTTATATACTTCTTAGCGGTGTGCCTCCATTTTGGGATGGTGAGATTTTATTTCTATAATTCTAAGCTACCATGATATTGACCATGATGCCTAATGCACATTGATGTTTTTCTATCAGAAACGGAGCAAGGAATATTTGAACAGATTGTAAAAGGGGAACTTGACTTAGTATCCGAACCTTGGCCAGCTATATCAGAAAGTGCCAAAGATCTAGTCAGAAAAATGCTTGTGAGAGATCCCAAAAAGCGGTTGACAGCTCACAAAGTTCTCTGTAAGATCTAAGTCCAATCCTTTATTCTCTTGACGTACTTTTCTATTTTTGAGTATTTGGCTTGATTCTTCTCATCCTTTATTCTCTGTGTTAATATGGTCATGCAGTCTGCTGAAACAGATAAGTTTGACAAACTTCTTAAATCATTCTTAGAGTTGAACATGATTAAGGTTGTGCTATTTGTTGCAGAAATGTTCTTGTACCTGTTAACCGCTTTTTCTTGTCCTTCCTCTTTTCCAATGTGATATGAAGAAAGGCAAATAAAGTTCTAATGAGAGAAACTGTAGATGCCAAAAGAAAAATGTATTGAACACTGGATCTCGATAGCAGTCACAGTTTAGTAGCTTTTTCTCATTGTAGCATCCACTGAATGGCGGAGCAAGATATAGGCGACTCACATGAGATGGAAAATAATTAAAGTGAATTATGAACATCAATATTTACTTGTACACTGCTAAGTATAAGTTCACTTAAAGGAAGAAGAATGATGGACCGAAGAACAATTCCTCTCAAGCGTTTTGTGAAACTTTGTTTTTAGTGTGCATTTTTGCCAAATTGTTGACAGGTTGGGATACATTATTGCAAGGCCTATGCTCCTAATGACGGTATATGTATCATTGGCTAAGATATTGTGAAATATGAGGAAGGTTCTGGCCTTCTACTTTGAGCTTTTGTGATGGATAGGTTAACAGAGATTCTGACCTTTTATTTGAGCTTCTTTGATGGATTGATTAACAGAGACTATGATATATATAGGGAAAATGTAATTGTAAAAACATTCATAAATTGATGAAAAGCATAGCAGTTAAGTCCATTTGTCTGCCTTTATATTTGGTTAAGAGTTCATTTGGATGCACTTTGACTTGCAAGAAAAACTGTTTATTGTCTATTTCAGGTCACCCATGGGTCCGTGTAGGTGGAGTTGCTCCAGATAAGCCTCTTGATTCTGCTGTTCTTTCTCGTCTGAATCAATTTTCTGCAATGAATAAATTAAAGAAGATAGCAATCAGAGTAAGTTGTTTCAATTCTTGACACATTTGATCACTGATCCTAGTGTAGTAGCAGTATTTCTTATTTTGACAATAGAGAATCTTGAGTAGAAACAATGTGAGAACTATATCTATTCTAAATTGGAAAGTGGAAAGGCTATCTTCCAGTATTTCTCCATTTCTCCTTAGTGATTTTAAAATGAGGAGCAGGAAAAGGATACCCTTGCATGTTACTGTTATCAACTATTACTAGATTTTGTATTACTCCTCGAGGTAGTGGTAAGGTCTGCGTGCACTCTACCCTCCCAGACCCCACTTAGTGGGATTTCATTGGGTATGTTGTTGTTGCTGTTGTACTAGGTTTTGTATTATTATGCTTGACCAAGTACAGCTGTTTTGTTTAGGTTATTGCTGAAAATCTATCTGGAGAGGAAATTGCGGGATTAAAGCAAATGTTCAAAATGATAGACGCAGATAACAGTGGACATATTACGCTGGAGGAACTGAAAAAGGGTTTAGAAAAAGTTGGTTCCAAACTTAAGGATTCAGAAATAAACAGTTTAATGCAAGCGGTATGTAGAAGTTCCTTTTTCATTTTTGGTTTTGGTTTTTACTTTTTGTGTTCAATAGCTTTCCTACTTGCTTTGACTCAGTACAACCTATTTTTTCTAAGACATACTCAAAACCAAATCCAAACAATCACAATTGTTTTCTGTTGATAAAAGCAAGACCAGAACAAACAAAGCTGTTTCTTATTCAATGGCACTGTAACGTCAGAAATATTGATCTCTTAGTTGCATTCTCTAATGAAATAGCAAAATCATATATATTAGTATTGAGTCAAGTACTCCAAAATTTTTATTAGAGGTCCAACAACATATTACATATAAATCCCTTATGTGGTTGCTAAGACCAAAATAGAGAAAGACTCCTCTTACACAGAAGAGCTGTGCCCTTTGCCCATTAGGACCAGGTAACTGGTAATAGAAACAAGAGCCTCTACTGTGAATGTTGTAGAAACTTAGACTAAGAATACTACCAGAAAAGTCATGGTTGCTCGAAAGAAGCAAAGGCTTGATATTCCCTGTTTTGTTAAATCTTTGGACATATGTAGCCGTTTGGGTTAGTTATGTGAGATGTTTCTGGCTTCTGTCTTTCAGCTTCTTTGCTACAGTCTTTAACTGGAACAATCATATCTCGTTAACAATACACCATCAAGTCTGATCCTTATTAAATAGCCTTCTCCATGGAAAAATGCAGGCAGATATGGATAATAGTGGTACCATTGACTATGGCGAGTTTATCGCTGCTATGCTCCATCTAAACAAAGCCCAGAAGGAGGATCACATGTATGCCGCTTTTGCATATTTTGATCAAGATGGTAGTGGATATATCACACAAGAAGAGCTCCAACAGGCTTGTGAGAAGTTTGGTTTGAGCAATATTCCCATGGAAGAACTTATGCGTGAAGTTGATCAGGATAATGTATACTCTTCATTCTAATCAGAATTTTATTTCTAATATCATGAAAATACATAGGATGCATGATTAATTGTTGGAACATAAATAAGAACATGACCATAGTATTGGAAATAAGAATGATCAAACTTCAAACTAATTAGCTTCATATTCTTATTCTTTCTTCAGGATGGGCGCATTGACTACAATGAATTTGTAGCAATGATGCAGGATACTGGTTTTGGTAAGAATGGTAACAAGAGAGTGTGAGCATTGGCATCCCAGAGGCCTTAGAATCTAGTAAAACTTGATATCAATCCTACCATATTGGTTTTAGTATCATCATTACATAACATACACTTTTGTTTGCATATATCTGTAAAAATTACTGCTAATTCTTGTGCTCCATCTTATATAATCCTGCGCATCTTAATTTTAGGCTTGCTTGGCCCTTTGATCACAAAACTACTACAGATACCGTGGAAGCAGATTAGAACCTGTGTTTCATTCACTCTTCAGTGTTTCTGCTTTGCATAAAAAATGCATTTTCTGCAGAAGTAATGCGTGAGTCCAAGTTCAATGCTATTCTTCTTACCTTTAGGCGTAGTCACAATATCAGTCCTGTGCCCTTGTTTCACCTTATTAGATGATTTTGATGTGTACTAGATTCATTTTTTTGATGAAGTTTGATGTACACTACACTTTTTCTCTTGGTAACCCATGTTTAGTAACATTTTGAAGTGTCTTTTTCTCTTGTTAAAATTACATTATAGTAATGAGTAGTGGCTTCTCTCTTTTGATTTATCATCAGTCTTGTGTTGTTATGTCATCCCCCTACTCCTCAACTGCTACCTGAAAATGAATAAAAAAACCAGTTTCTGCACTGCCATACCAGCCTTGGCAAAGATTTAAATTTTGAATCATTGTCTTCCAATTTCTGTTATTTTTAAAGCTTATTAGACCTCTTGCTGTTATCAGCGTTATATGAAGATCACAAGGGTCATAGTATGACGAGAATGGACTTCTCCATAATGTAATAGAAATGCAGAGTTGAGTTGAAAACCAGATGAAAGACAAATTTGGAATGGCCATCACATCAGTATGAATCGAGCTTATTTTCCAGTGTAGAGATTTCTCTTCCCAGGAGCAGTAGAGTGATTAATACGCGACAACTTAAAACGAGTAATATCACAAAATTTAAACCAACTAAATGAACTGTTTATCCATTTTCGTCTTCCCGTGTTAATCATGTAGTTGGAATTATGCAAAAAGAAACATCTTCAATCTCTTACAGAGGATGTAATTTTTCATTTCTATGTATACGCCATATCACTTTCTCTTCAATCTATAAACATTATATCACCTTTTGGCCAACATAAAGCACTCTTATGTGCCAAAAGAAGTGAAAGAGCAAAGCTTATTGCAAGCCTACATTATGCAAAATCTTTTTCATAATAAAAAAAGGTATGAACAACAAATTTCCAAAAACATACATGATTCTATCTGCAACTCGTGCAAAGGATGCTGATAAACAAAATAATTGATTGTAGATTCTCCTTTCTATATCACTCCAGATAAGAAGATAATGTAACACAACAATAGTAGCAAATCTGCAAATCTGAATGCTGCCAAAAGTAGTTAAAACCCAAATGTTCAAATGATCAAAAGGAGCAAATGTAACTGCTATATCAAGAAACTTATACAGCCACGTCAAATTCAGGGTTGCAAGGGGTAAAGATAATTGCTATATGAAGGAGCTTGTGCATGCATTTGTTGACTGTAAACTTTCTTTTGAATTTTTTAGTTCTCTGAATCTCCATCCACTAAATTAATTTGAGGATGACTAAGAGATGGGCTGAGAATTGTACGTGGTTTTTGCACTGGGACAAGAATCATCACACCAGATATCTAGCAACTACAGCAAAAAGTGTAATTTACAGACCGAGCCTCTTAGGTCGTAAATAAGTAGTCGAGCCTTTCTTCAAACCAGGCATAGAAACCTGTTGCAGTTCTTTTGCTCTCTTTTCCTTCTCCTTCTCCTTGTTTCGTCTCTCAGCTTCAGCCTGTACTGTACGCAACTTCTCCATTTCTTCCTCCATGGCAGTTTTCTCCTCTTTCTGTTTCTTTTTATGTTCCAACATTGATGTATCAGAATCTTTCACGGAGAAAAACATGGGCCCCAGTTCAGCCAACCAGTGAGGCTCCACAGCTGTCACACACTGCATGTACTCCTTTGATGTCAAGATAAGCTCATGATAAACCACGTTATCAGGAGTGTAACCCAATCCATAGAGAGCACTAGTGGGATGAAGGTGGCAAGGCATTCCATTCCTGCAATTAACATATTCCCCAACTCCTTTCAGCCTAGCTGCATTATGGAAGTAGGCAGAGCAGATGGCTTTCCTTACAACATCCCAATCAGGACCACAGGAAGTGAGTGGAATTTTAAGTGTCTTGAGGATATCCAGCAATTGAGACCTAACTTCCCTAGCCTTGCGCAGACCTTTGACCTGTAAAAAGTGGTCATTACACCAGTCTCCCCTGTATTGATTAGCTTTCCATTGCTGGTAAACATTAAGCAGTGTAAGGTGATCAGATTCTGGCACAAAAAACTTTTCCCTAGCGGCATCACTTTCCTCAGCCCTATCCTTGGGTCTAAAGAAAACGGAAGGCACTGAAAGCATAGAAACAATAGTCAGAACCTCATTTAAGCATTCTAGTTGTTCTCCCATCAAGAGCATTTTGGCAAGGGGAGGATCCAATGGGAACTCCACCATTTTCCAGCCAAGGCTTGTTAAATCCCCAACATTGTTAAGTGCGCCTAATACCCACAACTGATACATGGAGTTAAGGATGTTATCCTGAGGAGGTGGGTCCATAAAATCAAAATCCAACAGGTTCTGAATTTTGAGAGACTTGAGCAGCAAAACCACATTCCCAAGATTTGTCCGTTGAATCTCTGGCACGGGGCTTTGCAGCATTTCATTCTCATACGCATTCTCAGTATAAAGCCGGTAACAAGTTCCTGGGCCAGTTCTACCAGCTCGACCAGCACGCTGGTCAGCTGCAGCTCGACTAATAGGGAACACTTGCAGAGCATCCATACCCATACGAGGATTGTACACCTTCATTTTACCATAGCCTGTATCAATGACGTAGTAAATTCCATCGACAGTCAAGGATGTTTCAGCAATATTAGTAGCAACAATGCATTTTCGAGCCCCGTCTTCAGCTTTCTGGAATATTTTTGCTTGCAAATCAGCCGGCAGTTGAGAGTATATAGGAAGAATCAATAGATTGGGCACTGCTTGCTTTGTTGACGAGGTAAGCTGTTCCATGCGCTCTGAAAGTGCATAACAGGTAGCTTCAATCTCATCCTGACCAGTCATGAAGATGAGTATATCACCCGGTGCACTAGTAATATGGATGGTCATGGCTTGCTTAACTGCAGCTTCGACATAATCTTCGCATGGGGTTTTACTATACAATTTATTAACTGGAAAGGTTCTTCCAGGTATGTGAAATATTGGTACGCTGCAATAAAGAGACACGGGGTTATGTGAAGTGGAAAGTCGATAGAAAGCCAACACATACAATATCCTTGTCCAGCTATCCAATAAAAAAACCTACCTCCCAAAAAAGTTAGAGAACTTCTGGGCATTCAGAGTGGCAGAAGTGACAATAAGCTTAAAATCACGTCGCCTAGCCACAACCTTCTTAAGAATGCCAAAAAGGACATCAGTGTTAAGTGATCTCTCATGGGCCTCATCCATTACAATTACACTGCGAAAAGAGATATTTGAGTGACTGCACTACATAAAGAAAGCAGAAAGTTGACGTTCCAGGAAATCAAATATAAAAGCTTATGAAAGCATATAAAGAGTGGGACAATACCGATATTTTTCAAGATCAGGATCTTTGAGTGTTTCCCTTAGAAGAACACCATCAGTCATGTACTGCACAAGGAAATATACATATATAAGCTTACACCAACTTATAAGTGAACCAAGGTACTCATCTTGAAATCTTCCAATTGCATAAATTACATAAAATACAATTACGAGGTGCGAGTAGACTCATCTCTCATATCATCAAAAGACTCACCTTGATAACAGTACTTGGCCCAGTGACATCTTCAAAACGAATGGCATATCCAACTTTATCACCAAGCTCGGTTTCCATTTCTTCACTGACTCTTTTTGCAACACTCATGGCTGCGACACGCCTGGGTTGGGTGCAACCAACAATCCCATTACTTGTATAGCCATCTTCATGAAGGTACTGCATGCAATTACAGACACACATACAAATAAGACCCAGGACTGTATAAAAGATTCAACAGATTCCAGTTAAGATTTAAAAAGATGATTTAGAAAAAGAAAACACGAGTCTAAGCCAACCTGAGTTAGCTGTGTTGTCTTTCCAGAACCAGTTTCTCCAACAACAACCACCACCTGGTTTTCGCGAACCACCTGTTCCCAAAAAGAAAAAACCAAAAAAATCATTCAATGAAGAAATACAGCGGCGCCAAAGGGTATGACTAGGACCGGCAAACAAGCAGGCCGAGTTGAATATGAGTTAAATAAAAATGGGTAAAATATTCGACTCGACTCATATTTTAAATGGGTAAAAGCGAGTTACCCAATGGATAATATGGGTATCCATATTTACCCCATATTCTTACAGGGATCATGTTAAAAGCTTTAAAAGCAAAATCTCTAACCTTACTCTTCACCCCCCGCACCCCCACCCCACAGCCCAACGCCTCAAAAATTAATTTTTTTTAAATTTGTTTTTCTTAAAAAAAAAAAATTTATTTTTTACTACTTCACACCCCCCCTCCCCACCACTATCCCACCCCCTCCCAAAAAAATTGATTTTTTCCTTATCCCACCCATCCCTATCCCGACCAGCTACACCTTAAAAAAAAATATTAATGTCACTCTTCTTTCTTTTATAAATGAGTCCCTTTTACCCATTTAATTACCCACTTTTAAATGGTTAATATGAGTTTGACCCCTTTTTTACCCATTTTAAATGAGTTGGGTACCCAACTTATTAGTAATTTGAATGGGTACCCATATATATTACCCATTTTGCCATCCCTAGGTATGACTTGGGGATCAATGAAGTGGGTTGAGAACCCTGAGATCTTAGGTTCAAAAGCCAGTGGAGACAAAACACTAGGTGATTTCTTCCTATTCATTCAAGCTTTAGTGGATAGAGTACTTAGTACTTGTGTTGGTAGGAGGTAGCAAGCACCCCATGGAATTAGATGGCTTGGACACCATGGTTATAAAAAAAAAAAAAACATAAAGAGTGAACATTATTTTTCAAAAGTAAAATTTTTGGTGAATTTATCCCAAGGGAAAGGACATCAATAACCTTTAAGAAAGCAGCTTAGCATCTAATTTGTATGCAGAGCTCCAAGTCCTAATTACGGAACCTCAGGTCAATTTTACCATTTAACTAATTCCCAATGAAGTTCAAAGTAAAAGTTTCTAGGTGTGTGTTAAGGTGGATAACAGGTACAGTAACTCAGTTTTGATTAGGTTTTCATACCTCGCGGTATGTGGCACCTACATGTCTTCACAGACATGAAAAGCCAATCAGCACGTACAGTAACTTATCATTCAATAAACTCCCCAGAGTATCAGAATGAGAAAATGGGTCAAACCTGCAATAAATCATCTCGCACAGAGAAGATGGGCAGATACTGCCTTTGCTGTGAAAGTGTTTTTGATAATGCAAAATCACTGACAGCTTCCCCTTTCTTTAAGTGCTGTGAGAATCTAGCTTCTCCTTTAAAATCAACCTCACCATCCTCGCCCACTGTAGCAGTATCCGCATCAACCTAGCATAAGGTGAAAGGGAATGCCAGATTATATCGTCTACAACCTGAAACACACCAGATTAACACAGTATGTTCAATTTCATGGAAACATAAGGTACCTGCTCTGCACTCTTCTCCACACCAAGGATATCTCCGAGTTTTGAACCAGCCAGCTCCCAAAATCTTTGACGAGACTTGTGCATGTTTTGTTTTTCACGTATTTCCCGAACTAGAGCTGAACCTTTACGTGAAATTATGGCCATATCTGACGTTGGGTCCTTTATTGGCATTATCGGCTCAGCTTGCTTGGTGAAAACAATTCTTCCATCCAAAAAGGGAGGCTTTGTATCTGTCCCAATAAATGGTAAGATATCCAAACAAAAAATACAGCAAACATTTTTGAGAAGCCAGAATAAATTTGTCAACTGAGGAGGTGTATCATAGAGATGTACCGTGAACAAGAAGAATAACCTTCCGTTCATCCTCATCATCAAACTCTGTCTGCACCTCGGTACCTCTAACAGCTCCAGATCTCAAAAGCTGGCGGTCCTCCCATTGAGCATTGTCTGCAGTGAGCTGTGATAACCTTTTACTTTGAGCAAGTGACATCTTGCTTCCATCTCTACGAACCTGTTACAAGTGGCAGGTAGGGAAAGAGAGAAGGTGACGTCAATGACAGACCATACATGCATTGCATTAGTGTTCATTATATATAAACAATCCTTAACTACACAGTATAGTTACATTTGATAGACTACAGAAGTTCTTGATATTATGGTAACCCACATAGAGCAGACTATCTCATCAGGAAAGGTCCAAGAAGTTCTTGACGTTAAATTAAAAATGATATCCTGACTTAGCCAGTAAATCTCTGTGTTCTCTCCCCAATAGTCATTTTAGCTCAGATTCTAAGAAGAACCAGCTCATCAGCTAAAAATGACAAAACTATTTGATCTCGCAATTCCCTATAATTTCCTGAATTTCAAACCATGTTCAAAGTTTTTAACGAAAAACAACATGTTCTAATTTAAATGCCTCTCAGATGTAAAATTCATTTTTCTTTAATCGAAAGCAACAATGTTATGCAGATGTGGCACCAAAGAGGTGCAAAATCGAGATACATCTGGATGTAAAAGAAAGAAAAATACAGCACTTTCAGTTTAGGGTCAAAAGGATAATATCTGTGCAAGGTCTTCCATCCCTTTTCTGTTCAAATGTCTTTGTGACCTCTCAGATGTTCATCAATGGTCTAAAATAGGATGTTACAAAATATATATCTAAAAGAGACAGCAGGTCTACACAAAGGGAATTCAATCAGTAGGTAAAGCACATTGTCTGACACAATCACAATAGTGAGAAAAACATGCTCACGCATCAAATGGCACGTGCCCTCTAGTTCCCTTCGCACCAGAGAATTATATAAATTCATCTTATTCTCATCATCAGTTATTGATGATAGAGGGATCGCAAAGCAGAAAACATAAATCCATAATGCCTCATTGAAATACAGCAAGCTATGACACATAAGATTGTTATGCAGACAGTGACACGAATTGCCAAGTGCAAGCTAAACCCCTAACCATCAAGTAAGTTTTCTAATCAGCTTAAAGCACCAGTCATTCATGTTGCTACAACTTCCACTGAGTCCCAGTAACATCCGAGAGTTTGCTAGGTCTCCCACAAACATATAAATGTGAACATCTGCTAAAATCGTGATTTAAGGCTTTTGTACTCTCTGTGCTTACCAGTTTTTTGGCCAATTCCACCTCTTTCTTCTGGAAAGATGCCTCATCACCTAGAAATGCTGATGAACCATCCCCCTCAAACACTGTACTACCTTCTTCGCGGTCATACCTGCATAATGCAAGTGATTATTGGCTCTACCAAATATAACAAAACTGATTACTAGAAAGAGAAAAAATACATAGTAAGCACATATAAACTTCTGAGAGAGGGGTCATAAGACTTCATAATACTGTAGATACTATAAAATGGTAAGACAATTACCAGGCACGATCTGAATTATACTCCATCTCTAAACACATACTTTCAGTAATCTCTTCATTCTGATCTTCAGAGGCACCATTTGTGTCATCTCCTCCGTCCTAGAAGGAAGTAACGCACAGGTGAAAAAAATCCTTCTTTTAATATTCCAATTAAGCCCCCACCCCCACAAACAAAAAAAAAAAAACTAAGGAAGATGGAACTTTGAGTATAAAGCAGTACCTCAGACAGAGCACCTCCTGTAGAAGACATAATCAAACTGGATTTTGCACCATATCTGGAACTTGAAGATCTTACTGATGACCCAGATGCCCTTATTGGAGTCGGAGAAGGAGCCACACTGTCCCACGGAGAAGCAGCTCCTGCAGGTATGAAGGTTTCTCATTAATGATGCGCTGACCATATTTTTACAAAACAATGCTAGTGTTAGAATTCACAAACACCATACCAGCAGAATGAGGAGTATGATCCCCGAGCCATGGGGAAACAAGTCGAGAATCAGGTGAAGCACCAAGGAACTTTGGTGATGGTGAAGGCTCATAACGCCTGCTACTACTACTAGAACGACTATCACGACGAGGGGTATCTTGCCACTCCCATCTACCATCATCCCATTCCGATCTTCCTTGAAAGATTACACAATTTGCCAGATCAATTCAAATGCTTTAAGAAATGTCACAAAATTAAAGTAGCCATTGACTAACCCAACAGTCCCCAATTATAACATGCTCATTCCTATTCTATATGTTGATTCAAATGATTTTAGAACCACCAGCTCTAAAAGAAAGATGTAATGTACATGCATGCAAAATTCAGAAACACACTTTTTTGGACTCAGATGGGTTTGTTTGCGTGAACAGTAGTTGACACCATTGCAACTTCATCAAGCACCAGCACAAGAATAGGTTCATCGTGACATATACATTTTAGTGCACACACTGACATGTTTACATGCTACCTACTTGTTTTTCATTTGGAAAATCAGAACCAAAAATACCAGGCATTGACAAATGAAGATGTAATGTTTACCAGGAGTCCTCCTGAAACCATCATATCTACTTCTTTTTCTTCCGTCATCCCCATCATATTCTCTTTCATATCCACGTGATGAATCTCTATAGTGGTGCTCTTCCCTGCTGGTTCTTCTATCTCTCTTTCTCCCTTCCCTGCTTTCACTTCTGTAATTATCCCTGTATTTACTTCCATCTCTTTCACGGTCAACTGACTCGCCCCTAGATATCGTAGAACGTAAACTCCCAGAAGATGCAGCTGGAACCTTGAACCAGAAATGAAGCAACAGGTTGAGTTACATTACAGAACACAATAGTCCATCCACTTAAGGCAAGAAACTAACGCATCTGATGGAATTTACCAGTAAACACTAAAGTAGCAGGACACATGCACTGAGGAATGAATTTCCAACAAGTCATACAGAGATTTCAGACCCGAAATCTCAAGCAGGAGAACCTGACTAACTTTAATGGAAACGAGAGGAACAGAAGAAGAGTAAAACAGTGAAACGAACTTCAAATGACTCAATCAGTAACATTACAGCGTCATCTTGCATACGAGACGCTCTGATGAAACTCAATGCTGTACTTTCTTAATAAATTCTTCATCGAAAAGAATGGTTGGTAATTTGCAACCATTTACCTCTATGCATTTGTTGTTTCATTATATTGAACTACAAAGATGGATGACCTATAAATGTGCATTCATATGTATTTTGTAAAATAGCTTTGGGCCAACTTTATGATAAGTAAAAAAAGGACAACTTTATGCTACTTCGATAATTAACAATAATATTCTACTGTACTGAAGAGCACAATGTATTCAGATTTGCTTCATAGTAAGTCAGCGTATTGCTGAATATCAAGCTTAGACTCCAGCTAATAAAGGTACCAGCTCCTCAAAGTTTCCCTATATTGGTCAAAACTGAAACACACAAAAAAAAAAAAGGAAGGGAATCTACAATCAAGCTTAGACTCCAGCTAGTTAAGGTACCAGCTCCTCAAAGTTTCTAGTTCAGAATGTAACCTTCTATCATCTCACTGAAGTTATTCTTCAGATGCAATATGCAAAGACATCAAAAGGTAAGACGAAGAATTAAACCCCACAGAACTCCTCTCTCTATATTGGTCAAAAAATTGGAACACACGAAAAAAGATAGGAATCTAGAAACTTCTAATATTCACTGAAGGTACTATAGAAAAAGCAATTCAACAATATCAAGCTTCAAAACTTATAGAAAATAACATAGAAATATGTCAAAGCAAGAGTACTAATAAGCAATGTACCTCGGTGTTCTCATTCAAGTGAGGCCTCACAACTGTCTCAGCATCTTCCCGTTCATAAGTTACTGCACTGCCTAGAAAATAAAGGTTGATTAATTACCAATTTCCTAGCCTAATCATAAGAGTAGATTGATATTGTGGTTGAGTGTAATTGATTGTATAATATTGCCTTATTTAGTCCTAGGACTCATTGTATAAGTACCCATACTCATGGATTGTAAATTCATCAAAAAATACAAAGAAACTTTTTCTTCTTGACATCTTCATGGTATCAGAGTTGTTGCTGCCTTTGGAGGTAAGTCTTCTCCCTCATAGCACCGCAGCACTAGGGTTCTTTTTTTTCACAAGAAGAGGTTAAGTTTTCTCATCACATAAACCTGTCCACGTCTAAATAATTATCTATTAGTGCTATAGAAAAACTAACACTACCACAAGGTACGGCGAGCAGACCCCAACCAGACGCTGCCGGAAACCACCTCCGACGCATCATCATGCACCACTAGAACTTCCGACACTGGTAACACATCACTCTTTTTTTTTTTCTTTTTTTTTGATAACCAAGAAATCCGTCTGTGACCTGCCCTTTGGACCAATCACAGCCTTCTAAACTCGGTGGATAATGGGCCCGCCCCTCTACCCTTCTCCACTTAAATACCAGGCTTTGCTTTGCATGGTGTGGCTTGAACCTGCGACCTAAGTCACAAATCCTCCATCTTTTGCCACTTGAGCTAGGCCTTGGGGGCACCAGTAACACATCACTCTTTCCGACAACTTCTAAAAATTTATTTTTTCCGTTGAGGTCGCCAGCACATTCAAATCATACCATAATCTCCTAAAGACCTACTACTTTGTTGGAATAAAAGAGGACAGCGGAAAAGAAGATAAAAAGGAACACTATACCGGCAGCAGAGACCAACAAATATCACAAGTAATCACAACATCAGAGTTTTTTTGATGAAGTTGGAGTTGACTAAACTAATGAATCCTCTAATGTAAAAAGAAAAAAGTGTTAAGAAACTGGTACCTGAAACAGATGTCTCACTAGCATAAGATTCACGATACCTCCTCTGTACATTATTCCATGAAACATTAGATGAAGTATGTCCCAACTCATCAATTCCAGAAGCAGCAGATGACTCTTCATCCTCATCTAAAGATGACACAAATGAAGCAAGTCTCTCCCTTGGAACTTTAAATTCACTCTCTACAGTAGCCCCTCCCCTTTTAGCAATCGCCAAGGCATCAAGCCCTATCCAATTGTGAAAAGTTGATAAAGATATAAATCACTAAACAATTTCATTTTATCACACACTTATCAGAAGGGGGCATAGTCAAAGTTTATAACTCAATATGGCAATGGAACTAATACATGTGTCAATAGTCTAAGCACGTAATTTGAAAAGAAGCAGATGGAATTATTACAATATAGTGTTCTTAATTCTTATACTACTCGTTTCTTGAACGAAATCTTAGTACCTGCATGTCTCATATGTCACCTAACAAAGAAAAGATTCGGATAGACCTAAATAATTATTTTTCAAGAACTTTCTCATGATGAGTTTAAATGAAGTAACATGGTCACTGAGGAGTCACATAGCCAGCCCCAACTTATTTGGGACTGAGGCTAGTTGTTGTTGTTGTTCTCATGGAAAAACATACATCTTGCAAGAAGAAGGAACTTGTATCTAATTTTTACTCTATTAAAAAAGGAATGTCTATATAAAGCTTTTGAATACTATACAAACAATTAATCTAGGATACAAGCACATTCTGTACAAGAACCCAACATACAAATAACGGAAATCCTGTAAATGGCTTATGTTCAGGGTGGGGCCTCCGAGAATCCAAGGCTTGAAAAAAAATATGTGTAGGTATGCAGAAATAAACAAATTAAGAAAGTGTGGAAGGATGATGCACATCACAATCATTGTATATGAGGTGTCACAAGGTGCAGCCTCATTTACTTCTTTCTTGTTATTTCAGTGCAAATTCTGATTCATTTTTTCCAAAAAATTATTAAGGTCATTCTATTCCCTTTTTATATAGGTTTGTCACGTTACGGCCTTGTCCCTTTTCAGCTACCCAAAAGAAGTAGCAAATTTTTGAAAAGAAAATCTATCATTGATAGATAGAGAGAGAGGTTGATAATCTAAGGTCATAAGATAGCATGGATCATATTTCCTCGTTAGTCTGCAGATGGTCCTTCAATTTGTTAGAGAGAGAAAGGAATGGGCAGTATGTTTACATACTAGTTAGGAGTCATCCTAGTTAAGTTTGTGTGTTTTCTCAAATAAATATGTAAAGCATCAAAAGAATAAACTTGTTTTCATATAAAGATCAAATTTTTGTGATGTTGAACTATTCAACAAACAGAAATTATGCAATATTTCTATTATATTATATAAAACCATAGATGGAAATAAATGAAGTGCCAAAACCACAAAGATATAGGTCAATCAATCATACCTAGAAGTGATTTCCGCTCTGAAGGTTTAAAAACTACTCTCTCTTTCCCAGGAACAAAAAGACCCCCACTGCTCGTCTTATCAGGTTCCAATGTCGTTGTTGTTTTGTCCAGATCAATTGGTCCAGCATCTCCTTTCTTTTAGAAAATTAATAAAAAAAAAGAAAAAAAGAATTGTATAAGGTATTTTTGTGCTTGAAAAAAGTTTATAAAAATACAGAATAACATATACACTCACCTGCATGTTCCCTTTGAGGAGGAGTAGCAACTCTTAATAAGCTAAACTTGCTCTCACTGCAAGGGCAGTTCAACCCTATAGCAATCAAAGCAGTGATTTTAGACCGCAAAACCTCAAAGTTACAAATCCCCGAAAGAACCAAAAAGCCCCAAATTCAGTTCAAACGAAGACGGCAAATCGCACAGAAAAGAGATAAAATCGGTAGGTTAAACGAAGAAACACAAGTCGAGATCAACCCAAAAGATGAAGAAGATGCATACATACATGGGAAGAGATGAAAAAAAAAAAAAAGACACAAACCAATCAAATCTGATGAAGGGCAGTTCTAGCCCTTGCACTAATTAAATTAAAAATATAAGTAGAATATAAATAATTAAATTATGTATTTATTATTAGTAGTATTAAGTGAATTTTCTTTAATAGTTTGTTGGCTATCTCTATAAAAAAAACATCATCAACGGTGAAAAATAGTCATTCTCCCCTCCCCTTTTCCTGATTAACTTTTTAGACATCTTGTTTGGAGGATTGTTATATGTTATATTGTATTGTTAATTTTAAATATAATATTTATTTTGATTGTTATTTAAATTTTATTGTATTGTATTGTTTAAATTTATTGTTGGATAGTGATGAAAAAATTCTTTTGTGTAACTACTGATTTGGTGTGATCGTGTCGTTACATTAATATTTTTTATTTATTTTGTTTTTACATATTATTTAATAATTTTATTTTATCATTACCCTATCTTTTAATTGTAACTCTATCTAGTATCATACTTTTCTTATAAGTTTATTATTCAAATTATGAATATGTGATATTATGTAATGACAGATAATGATACAATATATTCAAACATTATATTCATTAACACAATACAATATATTATGAAAGTACTAATCATCTAAACAAAGTGTAAATGTTTATTCTATCCTTGTATTAACAAATGTAATTCTTTTTTTTCTCTATTTACTTCTTTAGTGAGTTCTATTTCATATTAATATCTAAATACATCTTATCATAATTTTGTGACTGATTCACAATATAACAAAATAGGATTCATGGTCTCACCATCCTGCTTATATATACCAATTTAAGCAAATACTTTTCTCGTCTTAGATTCTCCTCCTTTCTATTTTATATATTTATGCATTAATTAATTAACAATTTCACCTTTAAACTACTAATAAAAGTGTGATGAATGAATTTTTAATATTTCACCCAAAGGCTAATGCACGTAAATTCATGGTATTTTCGCAAAACCAAAACTACATTATTTAATGCTGAGTACCTAGTAATCAGTCATTGGTTTACAATTTTTTTTTTTTTTTTTTGGCTGTGTCTGACCAAACAGAGGACAAAAGAGGTTGCATGTTCAGCCTTCAGGTGTAACTGAAGCTCATAAATAAAGCCAGAAACTTTACAAGAAAAAGGGGGTCAGTGGAAAATTGCACACCACTGTTGTAGATAAAACCAAGGGCTGATTTTTATAAAAAAAAATTATTTCTTCTCTGGTAATGGTATTGGATATCCATTTTTATACATAGAATTTTGGGTCTGCGAATATTAATATATTAATAGTACTCTCTGTATGGATTGAGTTTCAGTTTCTGGGTTTTTGTTCTCTTATAGTGAATGTTGCTGCATGCAAGCTATAATGGATTCTGACTGATTCTTCCATTTCTCAGTTTACTGGTATGGTATGATCTTCTCTACCATTGATCTGTTTTCTGTTTTCCCCCTTTTTTATATGTTGCTGTTTATTTGAATCTTTGTTGCATGGCTTTTATGATATATAAATGGTTTTGATTCTTTTTCATTTTTGCTCTTTTCTGTTTTGTGTGGGATTCTCATTGAACAAATGTGAATCATTGGGCTTTGCACATTTTCAAGATTACAACTTTACTTTCTTTTCTGTGGTAAATAAAAAAAAGGGGGGGTTTGAAATTGATTTCTGGATTGGCTGATGTTGCTAGTTGTGAATCACAGGGCTTCATACATTTTCAAGATTAGGACTTTAGATTTCAGTGTGGTGAAGAGAGGGGTTTTCTGGATTGGTTGATTGGGCTTTGTGCATTTCAAGATTTGGACTTAAGATTTCAGTGTGGTGAATGGAGGGGTTTTCTGGATTGGTTGATTGGGCTTTGTGCATTTCAAGATTAGGACTTTAGTTTTTGGTGAGGTGAATTAAGGGTTTAGGAGCTGATATCCGTATTGGTTGATTGATCAGTTGAGAACGTGGACATATTGATAGTGGTGAATGGTAATACAAAGGATGGGATCTCAGGGGCGAGGTGAAGCAAAGGCAAATGCTTTAGCTACGCAAGGATCACTCTACAGCCTCACTCTTGATGAAGTTCGGAATCAATTGGGGAATTGTGGGAAACCACTCAATAGCATGAACCTCGACGAGTTTGTTAAAACTGTATGGACTATCGAGTCTAATCAAGAAGTGGTGGGGGGAAATGATTACGGGGCAGTGCAGCACGGGGCTTCTCAGTATCGTCCATCGAGCATTACAATGTCCAGGGATCTCAGCAAGAAGACTGTCGATGAGGTGTGGCAAGATATTCAGCAGGGGGTAAAAATAGATAATGTTGATAAGAGAAGCCAGGAGAGGCAACTTACTTTAGGTGAGATAACTCTGGAGGATTTCTTGGTCAAGGCTGGAGTGATTGCAGAGTCGACCCAAGGCAAGAGAATTTCGGGTTTAGTATTTGGGGTTGATTCAATGTCATTGACACAGCAAGCTCAGTGGCCGCACTATCAAATCCCCACAATGCAACAGGTACCAGAACAGCAACATCAACAACAACAGCAGAATATACCACCAGTTTTTATGCCAGGCCATCCAATACAACAGCCTTTACCTGTTGTTGCTAACCCAATTATGGATGCAACTTATCCTGAAACTCAAGTGACAATGTCTCCAGCACATATAATGGGAACACTATCAGACACACAAACATCCGGAAGAAAGCGAGTTGCTCCACATGATGTGGCTGAAAATAGTGTAGAAAGGAGGCAGAAGAGGATGATTAAAAATAGGGAATCCGCAGCTCGGTCACGAGCAAGAAAGCAGGTACTTTTGCTTATTTTGCATTTTTTGTGATATAGTTTTTCATCTCTGCGCCAGTGAAATTTTACTCTTCTGACTAACAGGCGTACACCCATGAACTAGAGAACAAGGTTTCATTTCTTGAAGAGGAGAATGAAAAACTTAAGAGACAGAAGGTAGGATCTGCGAATCAAAATAATTCATGCATGAATTCAGTGATATTATTTTCTTCAAACAGTTGCACATTCTCTTTAGTTCCATGTTGGTTGTGATAATCAATCTTTCACTGTGGAAGAAACTATAGCTGAATCTGGTCTATGAATGCTGTGACACTCTACTTCTTTAAGTTCATTGGCTAAATCTTTAATTGGACAAGATATTTTCCTTCACAATGAAACAACATGTTATTAATCATTTATGCGATCAGAAGGAAGTACAGTTAGTGCTTCATGCCTTCTTTTGTTTCTTTTTCCCCTTAAGATGATTAATCAATCAGCAGAGCCTTTATATTAACAAGTGATTTGTTGTTTCCTGATGAAAGTATGTCAAAGTTATTGTAGGTGTGAAAAAAGATCTCCATTAAACTTCTTATAAATGTTCCGTTAAGTAATTATTTTATTGAATTGCCCATTAGCTATTTGAAATGAAAGGAAGGTCATTGAGAACAGGAGTAGACTAAAGAAGGTCTTTAACTATCTTCACTGTACTCTTTGATCATAATTTCCCATATGAATACTCTTTTCTTCTGTGTCATACAAATGGTTTACTCATTCGCTTTTCTGTTTTATTTTGTTGTAGTCCATGAGGCTTTAAGCTACTTTTCTGTTTTATTTTGTTGTAGTCCATGAGGCTTTAAGCTACTTTTCTGTTTTATTTTGTTGTAGTCCATGAGGCTTTAAGCTACTTTTCTGTTTAACAATATATCTAATGAGTGGGAAGAATCAGAAAGTAAAAGCACCTATAGATGCACATGGACAGGTGACACCTAGTAGTTCTCTAACTGCAAGACTGATATATATCTGTGGAAGTGTTGACTAGGAAAAGCACTATTGGCTGCTAAAAGATTCAGAAGGTTCTACTTTTTGCATTCAACTGTGGAAGTGTTGACTAGGAAAAGCACTATTGGCTGCTAAAAGATTCAGAAGGTTCTACTTTTTGCATTCAACTGTGGAAGTGTTGACTAGGAAAAGCACTATTGGCTGCTAAAAGATTCAGAAGGTTCTACTTTTTGCATTCAACATACCCAGCTACACTTGCCTATCAAAAAAAAGAAATATATGTCCACCTACACTCTTAAGGATATGGTTCTAGATTGCAGTTATTGTTAGTTTCCTAACTATCTAGCTGTTTAAATCCTTGCTTCATTGCTCTTTTTCACAGAGATCTTTTTATTGCATACTCCTGTATATGTTCAACAAGGGGAGGAAACATCACTTAAAAGAAATCAGGGGAACAGATTGTGGGAGGGAGGGCTAGCAGGGACCTAATTAAGTTCTTTTTAGTGCTTTCCCATCGAGGGCATCAACATTTGCTTGGTCTCATAAGTAGAAGGGTGTGTTAAAATTTCTCTTTGGAGTTCAATGTCAACCTCAATGCTTGGTCCCTAATAGACTCATTATTAGTTGCATAAACTTGTTAGATGTGTAGGTAAGACTTTTGCTTGTCCATGCCAACCTTTATTTTCTTTGTTCATTTGGATTGTGATTACCCCTTCAAATGCTTTTGAAGAAATCACAAGCTCCTGACATGGCGAACCTCAAATGAAGTTTTTTTTTTTTTTTTTGTACTCAGGGTTGTCTCTTGACAATTTTCAGTAGTTGCCTAGCTCCCTTCAGTTTTCACGAGTTAACTTAATTAAATATGGTTTTATCTACAGGAGATTGAGGATATTTTACCAAGTGTTCCACCTCCAGAGCCGAAGTATCAGCTCCGCAGAACAAGTTCAGGCCCCATCTGAATGGTGTTTTTTTAATGTCACTGAAAATTTCACCAGCTAGTAATGCTTCTTTCTCAACATCCTTGTTCAGGAGAATGCCTTGGTAACTTCTTCGAGTGATTTCCAGTCGATGCGTACTCCCCCTAATATGTAGTGTATCCGTGTATGTAACGTTAACAGTTTGGACACTGAGAACATGGTTTTGGTAGTTTTTTTTTTCACAGTTAACGATGTGTCTAGACAATGAGGACATATATAGTTTAGGGTCATCAGTTAGTAGATACAAACGTCACAAAACAGCCTGGACTCAGTCTCTGTCTAAGAATCAAGTGACTCATTTTCTTCTTTCCCCCTTTTCCTTTTTGTGATTTGGACTGCTTTTGCTTCATTTAACTGAAAATGCTCGAATTCGCGCTGCTTTGCTGGATCAAACTTTGGATAGTTTAAGCACGTTTCAAACTCTGAGATTCTAAAATGGAATTTCCCTATTAGTGCATAATGCTTGACTCATAAATATTACAATCCGCCATCAATTTCCCTAACAAAAGCACACTTTATTATTATTTTCCAACTATTTAACCCGATTGCAAGATCATCCTTATACAGTGCCTTTGTCCCATTATACTCAACAAGTTAGATTAATCTTTCATCTTACATATACCCTTGCATCATCAAACACACAGTGAGTTTAACTTGTGTAGCTATTAGTCAAAGGGGAAAAGGCTTTCAAATGAAGTATGCAAAAATTATAACTAATATAACGAGCAAAATCTTTGAACATGCACATCTGCTAAATTTCAAGAGCTTAAATACTGCTTTCATATGTAAAGCCTGTAGGACAGGCAAGCTGTATCCAGTAGAGATATGTCTGAGCTCACATCTTTTTGTCATAAAACCCAAAAGGGAAAGAACGAAAGAAGGCAAATGAATAGCAGCTATGCCTTATGTACACTGTTTCCTAATCTACACTAGCTAAACTAATTCACACCCTCTAAAACCCTCATCTGCAAGAAAAAGGACCAGCTAGATGCAGACGCATTAAACTTCAGTTGCCTTATTGGAGCAACCATGAGAATATAACAATGGAAACCTATAGATCTTTCCATACATTAAAATCAGTTGTTGAGCCATTGTAGTTGATTACACTATCCTGGCACCCCATGAAGTATGTACTTTGCACCGGATCAACATTTACTAGAGCATGGGCAGTTCCAAGGGGGCTGACTGCAACAGCAATCTCATCTGCACCAATTATTACTTCCGCGTAACCTTTTTTTACCACATCATTTTCCACCTGTAATAACTCAGTGAATCAAGAGTAGGACTTGATATTATATAATTAACTTGCAACTCTAACCCATAAGAAAGAAAAGGAAAACATGAGCTCATTTGAAAAGAAAATTCTATGCGAAGTGTAATAGACGAGATGATTTAATAGCTATAGTTGGTTTTTCTTTTGACAGGTAGCGCTATAATTGTTTATTTAATCTTCATTTCCCTTTCATTTGATTCAAAAATAACGAATAAGCGGCAACTCATGCTTTGGAAGGTTTAGAGGAGCTGGCTGCAAAAATTGAATAACATAGAACTCTTTCAAAGCATGAGAAGAATGCCTGCTACAATGGTGAGTAAAGAGAGACTATAAATGTAGAGAACCCCCAAAAATTGGATTAAGGAAATAGAAAAGAGGGAAGGAAGGATTTGAGACATAAAACCAATCACCCATGCTCATGGTCGTCAAAACATATCTTAGGTACTGAAAAATGTAATTACAAAGAGCAAACAATTATGGCTTACTGGGAACAAAAAAAGTTGAGGATTTTTGCTAGACTGAAGATTTTGAAGGACTTGAAAAGAAAGCTTGATTGTGGCTTAGGGTAGAATTCAAGAAATACACCAAATCAGTATAAGTTTAAGATTGAAACTCTAGCATACAATGTAATGTTCAAGGTCTGAGAAAGTTTGCTTTATTTGAAAATTTGAAGGACTTAAAAAGAAAGCTTGATTGTGGCTTAGGGTAGAATTCAAGAAATACACCAAATCATATAAGTTTATGAATGAAACTCTAGCATACAATGTAATGTTCAAGGTCTGAGAGTGTTTGCTTTATTTGAAAATATGGCAAAACTACAAAAGTACACTGGACAGGTGACAGCAATAAGATTCCTGAAGAGACTGTGCAGGCAGACAGTTTGTGTCGACACATTTGTACTAAATTCACTTCCTAATCAATGCACACTTTCATCTAAAAGCATTTATAAGCAAGATACTGATCTCTTCCACCCAGGTAAATACATCACATTCCAGGGACAACAAAGGAATCCAATTGATTTGTGTAAAACCAACACTTCAAATTTCTGCATGTTTCTGGATTATGTGCAACTGCAAAATATGTTTCCCTACTGATAAACATAGTAAAAGGAAGGTTGTAAAGTAAATTTTTTAAACTTGGTAACTTTAAAGTTGTATAGTAACTTACCAATGTTAAGATAGGTAGAACTGTAAAAGCTTTCAGCTTTGATATTACTAAGAGGAAAAAAACATACCCGGAATACTGTCTTAGCTCCCCAAATAACAAATGTCTCGTTGCATGTGTGGTGTCTGTGGTTGCCTCTAAGACCACCAGATCTGATCTCACCCAAATGAACTGAAGCACAAACTGCTGCCCCACCTGAAGCAAGCATAACCTCCCTTTGTCAATAAGAAAAATCAATTGAAGAATGACAAATAAATTTGTTTAAAATCATCTTCTTCTTCTTCCTTTTTTTTTTTTGGAGAAAGAAATGTTTAAATTCATCTTGCAGTTAAGAAACTTAAATCGAGGGCAAGACGAAATTGAGCAACAGCAATCACCCACGCTTATCTTCGGTAACACTGGACGAAGAAGCTAGGAACCTCACAAGATTAACCTCCTGATCTTTACAAGAAAATCAATTCTAGACTTGCACATTTTCTTAAATTTCTGACACTTTGAATGAATCAATCAACTAAACTTTTTTTTTTTCTCAAATAGGTATTCCATCGAATGAGCTTTAATATGTCAAAAATAGTCAGGCTAGGCTACATAAATCATTCACATCCATTCCACTTGAGATGATTCTATGTATATTATGAGTAAAAAAACAAAACTTTCCTTGCCCTCTGGGTCTTTCTAACTAGCTATCTGCCCCAAAATGCTCAATTTTCTTTCTTGCTTTAATTACTCTTCATCAGTCCA
Organism: Solanum pinnatisectum; assembly: GCA_035578085.1. Lineage (NCBI taxonomy): Eukaryota > Viridiplantae > Streptophyta > Magnoliopsida > Solanales > Solanaceae > Solanum > Solanum pinnatisectum. The sequence goes on along the minus strand of CM069085.1, from coordinate 44,145,293 downwards.
GATGAACCTAATAGGATTCGAGGAGAAGGGAGTTGCAGGGCAGCATAGGCAGTAATGCAGCTACCACCCATGTTCCATAAATTAGGTCAGGAGCACGTATATTCTATAATAATATTTGAAGAAAGAAAGATGGGTAAAGAGAGACCTGAAATGGCAGAATCAAGGGCAAGGGAAATAGGATTGATCAACCAGCCACGTTTATCTTTGGCAATAGAAGAAGAGGAAGCTGAGAACCTGACAAGATTTGCATTTTGATCAGACCCAGATTGAACCTTAGCATGCCACTCTTCTCGGTGAGGGGTAGAAGTTGAAGGACGTTGGAATCTGAGTGAAACCCATGTGAGAAAAAGGAAGAGGGAGAGGAGAAAAGGGAAAGCATGGGGTTTCTTGAGGAAGGATTTGAGTGAGTTCATCAAACTTGAGATTTGGGTTCCCTGATTCTGATTCTGATTCTGAAATGGGGCGGTGGAAATTGGAAGTCGGTGGTGGTTCTGGTTACCGGAAGGGGAAAATGATGTCCTCCTTGGATTTGCCATCTCTCACTTTTTCCTTTTTCATATATTCAAAAAAAAAAAACATTATTTTCTTCTATTATCTACTAGTATGGACCTAGTTTTTTTTGTTTCAAAATGGTGATGATAAGTTTTTTATTTAGGTAAAAATTAATAGATGTAGTAATTATGTACTTGTTTATTTAGGTAAAAGTTAATAGTTATACATGTAAAAAAATACAATGAATCTTCATTTTATATATTTTTTTGCTTTGATTTGTGTCATTATTATACTAGCAAAGGTCAATATTTCTTTTATCATAAGAAATTTGAGCATTAATTTCTTATTTTTTAAAATTAATTTACATAACATATAAAATATTATAAGTCATAATTTTTTGTGTTTAAACTAATTTTAAAATGCTTATAAGCTCATTGACAAAGAAAAAGTTTACTTGACTCTCCAAACAACAACAATTATGGTTCCTCTCGAAAAGTAGTATAGTCATGAAGTGAAGCCGATTAATACTCCAAAATTGTGTGGCATTCCACAAATCCACTTCTTTTCACCTGATTTTGTATTCAATGATTCAACTTGCACATAATTCATAAGGCTCAAAAACCTTCAGTTATTTATTTTTCTAAGAAGATACACCTAAAAACTGCATCTTTCACTCTCCATTACATTACATACAGAAATCTGTATTATGGTGGATTTTAAGGTTTACAATCAATCATCCTGAGAGAATTTGTTCACTAGCTTTAGTTCAACTCTTTGAAGATGATATTCATCTAACTTGTAATGTTGGTACTTCAGGGTAATTCCGTTAACACGAGCCTCTCTTGCATTCCATTTTCTTGATCCAAAGAGTTGTGTTTTGATTTTGGAATATTATCACTGTCTTCAGGTTCTTGCAGAAAGGGTCTGAGGGTGAGAAGTAGGCCGAGCAACTCAATGGCGTTGAGAACAAAGAACACCAACTGATCACCTGTAGTACAACATCACATTGCGTTTTGTTTAGTTTGTTGGGCTTAACTTTCGTATTCAAGTGCATCAAAGTAGGGAGAGCCATCAGAAATTGATGCTTGTTGTAAGCTACTAAATGTTTTGACACTTGAATTTTAAATAGTGAGTAAGATCACAAGCTTCAAGTTTGAATCTAATTAACTTACCAGGCAGAATATCAGCATCTTGACGCTGTTGTGACCAGGACAATCTGCAGATCATAAAAGTGTGATGATACATAATCTTGTCTATCTATACGTCTAGATTGATAGACAGTAGACCTTAACTTTCGAGTTAAACAAACATCATATACATTTCCAATAGACAAAATCCCCCATTCACTAAAACTGAAAATGGACATCACTTCGCCACTCTAGCATTTTCAAATATACCAAGTTAATCTCAGATTCAGGCCAAACATGAAGTACTTATAAGAGCTATCATTACATTCATTTGCATGACATATATATGGTACTAAGTTTGTTTAATGGTGTCGGCTTGAGTAACGAAAACATTGGTATGCCCCCAAAACCTAAGGGTTCGTCCACTGCTAAGATCAGGCTGAAGGTGAATATTCCTGTACTACCCCTTGTTAGTCCCGAGGGACGGAGGAGGCTAGGTTAGCCGAAAGATGGTTATCGGTTCAAGAACGTAAGGTGTACCTGCCTTTTCAGGGTAAAAAGGGGCAGAGAAAATGCCTCGAGCCAATGTTCAAATACCAAACAAGGGCAAATTCAAGTGATAAGCACAGAAATGACCTTGAAGATCAGCAAGAGAAATTAACAACTTACAATGAGCCCCCGGCTGCTGGGCCAATCGTCTTGAAAAGAGACATTGAGGACATCGAAATGCCATTTGCAGCCCCTCTTTGCTCCTGGGACTGAAGTTAAACATTTTACTCACACATGAACTTTACTGATCACAATTTTATGGATTATAAGGAAAATAAGTGCTTATGGTATAAGGTAGTTACCACAGCTCTATTCTGCATGATCAGTAACCCAGTTGTAATTGATACCTGATCAAATATGAAAAATAACCACTTAGACCAAACAAACACCTTCGAGATACTAACACTGCAAAAGCCAAACAAATGTAATTGAACAGATATTCTGGTGCTAAATTAACCTCACTTCTCGCATAAAAGAACTAAGACAAGTGTTTGCAGCAGTAGGAAAAATACATATATATATTACTCATAATATTCATGTATAGGAAATAGGAGATATCATGAACCAGAAAATTAAGATACAACTCATTTACATTCAACTGAGAACCTTTAGACATTGAGTAACAAAGCATAAAATCTAACATAAACTTGAGAAAAGAGCTGCAAAGATGAATGAAGCAAAACATTATAGGGCATATATTTCTTTCTCCTCTTCATCATGCACCATTGATTTTTGTGAATCATACTGCATACACACCAACAGTGGGAGTAAAAACATTTTAAATTCAAAAAGGGAAAAACAAAACAAAAAAAGACATTAGCAACTATTCCTGGATATTCACAAAAGCACTACATTGAATTTTTATCAATCAGTAACTTCATGAAGCTGAAGAACTCAATGATCTAAGGAAAATCTCTTACCGAGAGAATATTCTTTAACATAGATGCACAGTTGAGAGCTATGGAGAGGCCAAAACCAGTTAATAAAGCTATATATGGGTAGCTAGCCAACAATGGTATGCTTAAAACCTGAAAGATAAGTAAGTTCAATATAATCTAACAGTGAAAAGGTAACTTTATAGGAAGTGGTAATTATATAAGTGATATGTCAGTATAGTCAGGGGCATACTGCACCAATCCGAGAAATCATGACAGGCCCAGTAATCCTTTCCACCAGTGGATAAACAAGCAGCTGAAAGAGTAGCAAACCAAGGCCTGTAGGATCATGCAAAACATTAATCGTGTTTTCAGATTAAAAGATGCACAATTTTCCAATATAGTCTGCCTAAAAAGCTTTAGAAAACACAAGGCAAATTGTCCTGCAGAGATTTGGGCAATGTCTTTATACCTGTGATGGTAAGAACTTGTCCAACATCAGAAGTTGTGAAGCTTAAACCCCCAAGGGTCCTTGGACTAACAGCCCAGAGTGAAAATATCTGAAAAAGCACACGACGGTAAGATATATTGACAAGTTTGTTCAAGCTAAGGATCAATTCTCCAGAAGGTTCCTTGGATTTCTAGTTTTCCCATTAAAATGATTTTTGAAAGAAAGATACATTACCTCCAAATAGGCTATATCGTGGAGCTGGAATACACAGTAGACAATAATAGAAGACACTAAGGGCCAATTCTTCAGAAGGCTTTTTTGAGAACTAGGGGCTATGCGTTCAGAATGGTTTGTGTTCTGAGACATATTTAAGCCATTTGATTCATCTGGAGTTCCTTCAACAGCATCTTGAAAGTTATTTTTATCTTTCTTTATTTTGTTATGCTTGTGAAGTGTCTCCTGCAACATGTTAGAAGAAGTCAAACTGCAGAAACTGTTTCAGTTAATAAAATCTGGTCCTATGTGTTTTACAGTGAATTAGTTATGTCAAATTCTTTAGTTCATGTTATGGATTATAACAGATCATTTTCAAGAATTACATACTATGTTCTTAGCTATGGAATATTATCACGAGTTAAGCGACTGAAATGTGAACAGGAAGGATATTTATGGAGGAAAGCCTAGATGGCACTTAAAATGAGAAATAAGTATATATAAGACTAGAAGTCATACCGGAAGCCAACAGGACATTACTGTTGCAGCTAATGCAATGACTGATATCAAAAGACAAGGTAAAAAATATGGGAATCTGCAAGGTAGAGAACAAACAAATAAACTTCTTAAATAACTAGATAGAACCAGACCAAATTCTTCTCAGTATTGAAAGTTGAGAGTAGTTAAACATACAGAACAGGAAGAATGTCGCTTACCTCCCAAAAAAGGATTCTTTGGAAAATATGCTTGGATATTTTTCTGCAGGCTAGAAATAACATAAGTGACACAAGAATTGTTAGTCACTAAACTGTACTCATAATAATTACAAAAACAGTTTTAATAAGTAGAGCTTCTAAAAGATTATGTAAGCTGGTTTTGACACTAAGTAGGACACCTTTTCAGGTTCAAGTCATGAAACGGTGCGTTGTTTTGATAGCAAGTTTATTATGCAAAAGTTGTCAGTTATCATGGATGAGATGAAAATTGTTCCTGGATACTTTCCTCACTATGAGTAAGGGTGTTACAAATTTACAATATCTGGTGGAGTATTCAACTGTTTAACCTTGTGTACGTTGCACGAGTGCAATGCTAGAACCTCTTAGGATTTCCTTCAGCACATCTTTCATTTTGGATCATGGGAAGACATTAAGCAAGTATGCAGTGTATTACTGCAACTTTAACATGCAATAATTTCTAGTCATCGTGACCAAAGCTAATTCTTTTACCTAACCACCAAATATTATATGAATTTTCGTCCAATGCCATATATGAATCAAGTCAGATGAAACACTTCTTTCAAGAGAGATAGTTCTCAGTCATCACTACAGTAAAAGTTATCACCAACAATTCCACTATGGGAAGTACTGTACCTGTGCAAGATAACCTCCAATAGCAGGACCAATCACCAAGCCTATCCCCCATGATGTGCTTACCTAAATAAATATGATGCTTAAAAACATTTTACGGCATAGGATCTCAGAGCTATGCAACAAAGCTGTTAAAAGGAAAAGAGAGACGACAGGAAGGAGAGAAGCAACTCACAGCGGATATCCCCAAAGCGTGGTACTCTTTTCGGCAAATTTCAGAAGCATATGCCTGGAGATATTGAACAACTAAACAAGTTGAATGCATCCAGTAACAATGCTCATCATACTCTTAATTGTATGAAAAGAAGAGCACAAGAAAGGTAGTACTAAACTAGTTTAAACAGGCAAGTAAAAAGCTATAATCCAAATCACAATGTCAATCCTGAAAAATAAGATGCTTATAGCTGACATAAAATTCCACATAGCAGTAAAGACATACCCGCATTGTGCCTATTATCCCGCACAAACTGCCTATAAGGAACCTTGTAACTATGGCCATCCAATAATTGGTACTAAGGCCAAAGAGTGCATTGAATATAAGCCTGCAGTTGATTCCTCATATAAGAAATTAAAAGCAAACTTGAATAAAATTGCGCAATTGAATCATAGCTGAATTTTTATATTAAAACAAAAATCTTATGCATGAGGACAGTGATTAACCAGCACTACTAACACTGTAATTGTGCCAATCACAACAACTGGCTTTCGACCATAACGATCAGCAATTATTCCCCAAAGAATAGAGGTCAAAGCTCTTCCCAACATGAAAGAAGAACCTTCAAGAAATGGTAGACATGTAAGAAGGAAAACACTGAAATTACTCAGAAGCAACAACAGATGGTATACTGACCTAGATATCCGGCATAATAACTAATATCTTCCTCCCTTTCTGCAATGTGAAAATCTCTTACCTGTAAGAGTCAAATGTCAATATTGCTACAACCATAGTGTAGACACTAGCAGATCAAGAATCACACACAAGAAGATGGAGCTATAAACGACTAAGACACAAGGAAGATGCTTGAGTAGAATATAAATGTTTTAACTTGAGAAGCTCTATGTGCAAGTTATTTCCAGTACTATATGGTGTCACCTATAAATGATAAGTTTCTCCAACTCAAACTTCTCTATGTATTAGGCTGGTATATCTGGTTATTTGATTTATGACAAGATACTAAAATTGAGTTTGGTAAATTGATAGTTGCAATGAAAGTAGGATTCTCTGGTTTTGTTAACATTAAACTACTACTAAAAAATCTTTGTTTGCAAAGGGAGACAGTACATTGGTGCTTCTCATTACATCACATACTTGTACCTGACCAAATGTTGATTTCTCCACATTTTCGTTCATAGTTTAGTTTAACAGCGTGTTCTAGTTTGGAATGATACAATTTCTGCTACTGCCCAAAGAGGCAACTCTTGATTATGCTTCATTCGTATTTAAGCAGCCTAATGCACTAACCTTTTATAGTAGGCGAAGAAAGTTAAATACACATTAATTAATGCAAGCTTTATAGTCACATAATGGATATGTACCATAAAATAGAGGAAAGGGAAGAGAGATGATATCGGCAAAGCTGCAAAAGATTTGAGAAGAGACAAGTATGTTAGTGGAAAATCGTGATCAGAGGGTAGACGAATGATATAGAATTAGAACTTAACCTCCAAAATTACTTCAAATGACAGTGTTTTATGTGAAACCAAATCTAATGGTGCTGGAAAAATAAAACACCACAAGTATATATAATCATAATAATATGTCTTAGAATTTGTCCATGGGTACGTGTTCATAAGCTTAAAAAACAAGGCAACCATAGTCCAGAATATCTACAATTTGCATCATCATCAATTTTCCACTTCTTAAACAAAAATATATGTTGTTGAATTATTAACTATATGAAATATATACTTATTCAAAATTATTCTGAAAAAAGAAGTAGCTAGGGTCAAAACATATTTACCATTTGTCCTTTAGAAATAATTGTGTATGACAAAAGAAGAAGAAAAATATAGAGTAAAACATTCTAAAAAATCTGTGATAAAGAAATGTAGTTGCTAGCTACGCGCTCATGATTGTCCAAGTCTATAAAAGGAAAACACCAGTACTCCATCCCCAGTCTAAGTAATTCCTAAATATCCATGGAAATCATGAGTACTGAGAATAAGATGGTATATGTAAATTGAATGTAGATAGAAAATTGTAGAGTAACATACATGCACATAATGTAACGACGGAGATGAAGAGTACAGGTTTAACAGGGATGCCGGTGTTTGATCGTTTTAACTGTTCAACTTTGCAACCTGGACAATCTTCTTCTTCGTATTTCTTCAACAATCCCTCCTCCATTATCTTCTTCAAACTAAACTTGAGAGAGTCAACAAAAAGATAGGAGTATTCACTACTGTAAACCTTACGTACTTATGATATATATGTGTGTGTGGGGAGGGATTAGTTAGTTAATTATAAATCAGGGGAAGTTGGGAAGGTCCCAATCTTAATTAATTACCTCCTTTTCTCTTCGTGTGTGTGTGTATTTCATCAATAAACGAGTATAGCATAAAGTCAACCATGCACTAATTATACTTCTTTTAGAGCATCGTTTCTTGAAACTACAAAGTAATTCAGACAAAATTAAATGAGTTTCCTGTCAATCATTTTGTGGCATACAGTATATGTCTCCATCGATGTGTGCACCATATTTATATTATAATTATAATAATAATTAGAGATATTATTAGATGATATATAGTACTATAACATGCACTGACCAACAATATTTATTTCTTTTAAAAAAATATATATTCTTGTCAACATATGTATTATTATGTGACATGTACAAAATAAGTTTTATTTTGTTTCTTGATCAAACAAGTTTAGCATTACGCTTCCTAACTTTTCTTCTTCAAAAAAAGCCAAAATTTCAACTCAATAATATATTCTTCCATTATAAGTTTTTTCATCCGAACCCAATAATTGAATTGTCTCCAGTCTTGTATGGGAGTTATCAACAAACCTTACGTCGTTTAGCCCATGTTGATTTAGCAAACAAAAACATTAACAAATATATCTTGATTAAATGTGTCCTAGCTATAATAATGTGATTATATAAAAAAAAAAAAAAACGAAAGAACCATTATTCTGAATGAGTGATGTAACATTATTTTTTATATTATAAAGATATGAAACATATCTATCAAGATTTAGCTTTCCTCAATATTTATTATATTTTATTTTTGTATTGAATAAACTCCTTGATAAATCACTCGCAGGCTCTTTCACTCAATATTTTGACATATACATAAAAATATATATTTGTGGATGGCGAGTTTGGCGACCCATGATGACATTACAGTATTTATTAGGTTTGCAGATTGGACATATATATTTTACAACAGAAAAACTATAATGTCAAAAAGGACTGCAATTCAATCTTCAAGTGGAAGAATGTAATGTCAAAAAGGGCTGCAATTCAATGTCAAAAAGGGTTGTAATTCAATGTCAAAAAGGGATGCTCCTTTTTGAAAAAAAAAAAGAGTAGCAACTTTGAAATTGAATTGCAACTTTTTACAAATTGCAGAAAACGCATTTTCAGTTTCCTATAAATAGAGGGCCTCTTGCTCTCATTTACATGATCACATAAAAAATTCAATCCAAAAGAGTAAGAACACAAAGAGAGTTATATACCAAGAAAAAATATTATAGTCTCGAGTGTCCTCTTTAGTGAGTTGTTCCTTTTACGAGAGAGAAGTGTTTATTGTTGTTTTCTCCTTATATTTGAGAGCAGTGTACTCCCATATTATCATAGTGAAATCCTTTTACCCCGTGGTTTTTCCCCTCTATCTGTTTGAGGGGTTTCCACGTAAAATTCTCACATCCAATTATTTTTATTATTTATTATCATATCAAACTTTCTTTGTGGTGCTTCCTCCTCCCAACAGTGGTATCAGAGCCCTCGGTTATTCTGTCTGTTTTATGCGAATATACTATCTGTGAAAAATAAAAAAAAATTGTGAATAGTAAAATTTGGTGAAAAGTACTATTCACGTGAATAGTAAATTTCAGTGACGGTACATTTTGTCACTATTGTTCGAAAAAATATTCAGAAACGATCTAGAAGGGTGTGAAGCAAATAACAATGTCGAGTACAACAAAGTTTGACGTTGAGAAATTCAATGGGACTAATTTCTCATTGTGGAAAATGAAAATAAGAGCGATATTGAGAAAAGACAATTGCTTAGCTGCAATTGAAGGCAGGCCCACAGACTTTACTGATGACAGCAAGTGGAACGACATAGACAGCAACGCAATTGCTGATCTACACTTGGCACTAGCTGATCAAGTGTTGTCTAGTGTAATTTGAAAAATGCAGGCCGAAGGAAATATGGGATATTCTTACGAGATTGTACGAGGCCAAGTCTTTGCATAGTAAAATCTTCTTAAAAAGAAGATTGTATACTCTTCGAATGACAGAATCCATGTCGGTTACTGAACACATCAATACTTTGAATACTCTATTGTCGCAACTTACAACAATGGGCTGCAAAATAGAGGGGACTGAACATGCGGAGCTTCTACTTCAAAGTCTGTCTGACTCGTATGATCAACTCATCATCAACCTGACGAACAATACAGATAGTCTAGTTTTCGATGAAATTGCAGCCACTGTCTTAGAAGAAGAAAATCGGCGCAAAAATAAGAAAGACAGACAAGCAAGTTCGCAACAAGCTGAAGCTTCGACGATGGTGAGAGGAAGACCAAAGGAACGTGGCTCCAGTGGGAGTCACAATCATGGTAGATCTTATTCAAGAAGTAAGAAGAATATCAAGTGTTACAATTGTGGCAAGAAAGGGCACTTCAAGAAAGATTGTCGGTTCAAGAAGAAGAGTGAACACCCCGAGTCATCAAATGCTCAAGGGAATGTTGCAAGTACCTCGGATGATGGCGCTATTTTATGTAGTGAAGCAATATTAAATAATGAAGGCAGAAAACGTTTCACTGATGCCTGGATCATAGACACAGAAGCAACATGGCACATGACTTCCCGGAGAGAATGGTTCCATCAATATAAACCTATATTAGGAGGATCTGTGTTCATGGGAGACGATCATGCTTTGGATGTTATTGGTATTGGTTCCATCAAAATAAAGATGTATGATGGCACGATACGCACCATCCAAGAGGTACGACATGTAAAAGACTTAAGGAAGAATCTATTGTCTTTGGGACAATTAGATGATAATGGATGTTCATATAAGACTCATGGTGGAGTCATGAAAATATCAAAAGGAGCACTTGTAGTGATGAAAGTGGAAAAACTTGCCGTAAATCTATATGTGTTTAAAGGTGAAACACACCAAGAAAAAGAAGCATCAACTGCTTTACCAAATTCATTTGAAGAATCAACGATGATGTGGCATCGTAAACTTGGCCATATGTCGAAACGAGGTTTGAAGATTCTTGCTGAGCAAAAGCTTCTTCCAGGGCTCAAAAAGGTTTCACTACCTTTTTGTGAGCATTGTGTTACCAGTAAGCAACATAGACTGAAGTTTAGCAGTTCCTCTGCTAAAAGCAAAGAAATATTAGATCTAGTCCACTCTGATGTCTGGCAAGCACCGGTAGAGTCTCTAGAAGGAGCAAAATGCTTCGTGTCGTTTATTGACAATTACTCCAAGAGAAGTTGGGTGTATCCAATCAAGAGAAAGGCAGATGTTTTTCCAATTTTCAAAGAGTTCAAAGCGCGGGTGGAACTTGAATCTAAGAAAAGGATCAAGTGTTTGAGGACAGATAATAGAGGAGAATACACTGGTGAAGAATTTGATAATTTCTGTAAACAAGAAAGTATTAAAAGGCAGTTCACGGTGGCATGTTACTCCACAACAAAATAGAGTAGCAGAGCGGATAAACAGAACCTTGTTGGAACGGACAAGAGCTATGTTGGCGACTGCAAGGTTGAAAAAATCATTCTGGGCAGAAGCAATCAAAACCGCCTATTATGTGATCAATCGATCACCATCAACCGTAATTGATCTGAAAACGCCAATGGAGATATGGATAGGAAAACCAGCTGATTATTCTCGCTTACATATATTTGGAAGTCCTACTTATGTTATGTACAACACCCAAGAAAAATCAAAGTTGGATCCGAAATCCAGGGAATGCATTTTCTTAGGGTATGCTGATGTAGTCAAGCGGTATCGCTTGTGGGATCCCACTGCCCGCAAGGTGGTAATCAGCAGGGATGTTGTATTTATTGAAAATAAGATACAAGCAAAAGAAGGTAGCACTTCGAAAGAAAAATCAGATACTACTACAGTTGAAGTTGAAGAAATAGAAGAAGTTCCAGTTTCTTCTGAAGCAACACCAAAGCACGAAGAGCAAAAGCAAGCTGAGATTGAAACCCCACAAGTTCGACAGTCAACTAGGGAGAGAAGAGAACCAGCTTGGCACTCAGATTATTCTATGGAGAGCAATGTTGCATATTATTTAGTAACAGAAGATGGAGAGTCTTCAATTTTTCACGAGGCTATGAAAGGCCAAGAATCATCTATGTGGATGGCAGCAATGCAAGAAGAAATTGAAGCTCTTCATAAAAATAAAACATGGGATCTTTTTCAATTACCACAAGGAAAGAAGGCCATTGGAAACAAATGGGTCTACAAGATCAAACGCAATGGTAATGATCAAGTGGAGAAGTATTGTGCAAGATTGGTGGTTAAAGGATTCGCTCAGAAAGAAGGTATAAACTTCAATGAGATATTTTCTCCGGTGGTTCGACTCACAACAATTTGAGTGGTCTTGGCGATGTGTGCTACATTTGACTTGTACTTGGAGCAGTTAGATGTCAAAACTGCATTTCTTCACGGAGAGCTTGAAGAAGAAATTTATATGCTCCAACCAGAAGGTTTTGAAGAACAAGGAAAAGAGAACTTGGTTTGCAGGTTGAACAAATCTCTATACGGTCTCAAACAGGCACCGAGGTGTTGGTATAAGAGATTTGATTCCTTCATTATAAGCCTTGGATACAACAGATATAGTTCAGATCTTTGTGTTTATTATAAAAGATTTGGTGATAACGATTTTGTTATTTTGTTGTTGTATGTTGATGACAAGTTGGTAGCAGGCCCCAACAAAGATCGTCTCACAAATTTAAAGGCACAGTTGGCTAGGGAGTTTGAAATGAAGGACTTGGGACCAACAAACAAGATTCTAGGGATGCAAATCCACTGAGATAGAAAAATAGGAAGATTTGGCTTTCTTAAAAGAACTACTTGAAGAAAATCTTGCAACGCTTCAAGATGCAAGACTGTAAGTCAATTTCTACCCCACTTCCTATTAATTTCAAGTTATCCTCAAGTATGAGTCCTAACAATGAAGCAGAGAGGATAGAGATGTCGCAAGTACCGTATGCATCAGCAATGGGAAGTTTAATATTCGCCATGGTATGTACAAGACCAGACATTGTACAAGCAGTGGGAATGGTTAGTCGATACATGGCTAATCTTGGTAGAGAGCATTGGAATACTGTTAAGAGGATCCAGAGATATATCAAAGGTACCTCAGATGTTGCAATATGTTATGGAGGATCAGACATTACTATTAAAGGTTATGTTGATTTAGATTATGCAGGTGATCTTGATAAAAGCAAGTCCACCACAGGTTATGTGTTTACTTTTGCTGGAGGAGCTGTAAGCTAGGTTTCAAAACTGTAATTTATCGTGGCTACATCTACGACGGAAGCAGAATATGTAGCAACTACATAAGCTAGCAAAGAGGCACTATGGATGCAGATGTTACTGGAGGAGCTCGGGCACAAACAAGAGAAGGTTGCTCTGTTTTGTGATAGTTAGAGCGCTTTGCATCTTGCAAAGAATCCGGCATTTCATTCAAGGACAAAGCACATATGAGTTCAGTATCACTTTGTTCGTGAGAAGGTGGAAGAAGGCAGTGTGGATATTCAAAAAATTCACACTAATGACGACCTAACAGATATGCTTACGAAGCCAATCAACAGTAACAAGTTTATATAGTGTCGATCTTCTTTTGGCCTAGCAAACACATAACATTGCAGTAATTGGGTAGAAAGGATGGTGTGAAGACTTAATTGATTCTCAATTCAATCTTCAAGTGGGAGAATGTAATGTCAAAAAGGGCTGCAATTCAATGTCAAAAAGGATTGCAATTCAATCTTCAAGTGGGAGAATGTAATGTCAAAAGGGCTGCTCCTTTTTGAAAAAAAAAAAAGGAGTAGCAACTTTGAAATTGAATTGCAACTTTTTACAAATTGCAGAAAACGCGTTTTCAATTTCCTATAAATAGAGGGCCTCTTGCTCTCATTTACATGATCACATAAAAAATTCAATCCAAAAGAGTAAGAACACAAAGAGAGTTATATACCAAGAAACAATATTATAGTCTTGAGTGTCCTCTTTAGTGAGTTGTTCCTTTTACGAGAGAGAAGTGTTTATTGTTGTTTTCTCCTTGTATTTAAGAGCAGTGTACTCCCATATTATCATAGTGAAATCCTTTTACCTCGTGGTTTTTCCCCTCTATCTGTTTGAGGGGTTTCCACGTAAAATTCTCACGTCCAACTATTTTTATTATTTATTATCATATCAAACTTTCTTTGTGGTGCTTCCTCCCCCAACAAAAACATGTCCAAACTCCATAGGCAAAAAAGATGGCACATCATTCATCCATGGTATCACATAGTTAGGCAAAAAAGACGGCACATCATTCATCCATGGTATCACATAATTAAACGACCAAATTCAATGCAAAAAAGTAATACTAGTAAGTACTACTATTTATAATTAATGTTTACACAGTTTCCTTAGTTATGATTTCGAACAAATGTGAGATTCATGCTTTGAAGATGCATATATATAGTTAGCCACCGATGATTCATGATATTTTTTTAAACAAAATGTTCCCACGGGACTCCTAACCTAATCAAAGACTAAATGCCTCTAGTAACATCAACTACAATCAAGGATTTCGCCTTTTAAAACATCAGTTAGATAAGGCCATCGAGCCAGGCCGAATCCGAAATCCTCTGATGCCTTAAGTTCATATTAAGAAAAGAAAAGGCAAATTAACTTCCAAAAGTTTGAAAGTGGAGACAAAAATATATCTATAACTGAAAATAGGTTATTTTTTAAAACTAACATCAACTGGTTAAAAAATGAATACTAGACCAAGAGCTATTTTTGCCTTTTCTCTCACACACAATACAATTTGTTAGCCTTTCTTGCACAGTATATATCATCCATTCAAGTTGCTAAAAAGTAAATAAACTTTTTTCATCAATTACTTTCAAAATATAAATAATATTTTTTAATCTCATAACCTTAAATATAAATTAAAAATTATTGAAATAATTTTTAAATCACACTAAAAAAAAAGAAAGTAGCATAAACAAATTAAAATAAATATGCAGATGGGGAGAAAGTAGTAATGTGGCCACAAGCTTATTATTATTGTTATGGTGTTTTTTGACAACACAAACACATGATGACAAAAACTTTTAAAAAGAAATGATTAGCAATTTGAATGTAGACCACACCACACCAGTAGTGAAAAAAAGAACCTCAAGTTGAAATCTGAAGGCGGAGAGAGAGCGAGAGCGAGAGCTGCTTCAGGCCTCTCTCATCATTCCTCCTACACAAAATTCAAAATCCATACTTAAACCCTAGGTTTTTTTCAATCAATTTCCCCCAAAATTGTTGGGGGAATTCAATTTTTTTATTGGGGGAAACAAACCTACAAGCATGAGTAGCAGGAGAGAAGAAGAGAGGAACGAGAAGATAATAAGAGGGCTTCTCAAGCTCCCTCCCAATCGCAAATGCATCAACTGCAATAGCTTGGTTTCTTATTCTATTCATTTCTCTATCTTTTCTTTTAATTTTCAACTTTAGTTTCATTTTTCCTGTTCATCATTTTGTTCTTGTTAAAGAACCTTTAGTTTAGGGAACCTTTAATTTGTTTGAAAATACAATTGTTAGAATGAGATGGATATGAATAAGGTAAAAATGCAAACTTTTGTATTCCAATGAAAAGGGGATGAGTAAGGTAGGTGGAGCCGTAGAGGAGAGGTATTTGAGAGAACCCCTACTTTGTGTTCAAAGATGAGATTTAAGTAATGAATGAAATAGACGTGGATACGGTAGGATAAGTGTGACATCAAGAGAACCTCTACTTTGTCTTAAAAGGACAACTTTTAATACCAGAATGAACTGTACGTGAATAGGGTAGATACAAGTGTTGAATTAAAAGGACCTTAACTTCTTTATCAAAAAGAGGACCTTAAGTTTCTTGGACCGTTAAATTTGTATTAAAAGATGATTTTTTTTATGTATTGGAATGAAATGAACCAGAATAAAGTATAATGTATACGGGGTTCATGTAATCAAGTCAAACCCAACAATTTTTGGGATGAGTTGTATGACTGATATATATTTTTCCCAGTAGAATGTACTTATGCATCAGTGCTGTTTTGCCTCTTACAATTATTCTCATATTGTTTGCTTCATATTTGTGTTTACATAAAGAAATGAGCACTATAACTTAAAACAAGAAACTGGCACAAATTACACCTTAGGTCATTTTTATCTATCTTTAGAGGTTTTGGCACACTCATTAAGAAAACCATTTGATAACAGGAGTTAACACATTCTCTTTCATTCTCACTTCATCCTCTTGATGCCATCAAGGAAACTCACATTAGTTATAAGGGGTATTCGACTCTTATCTCTTTCTTAAATGAGTAATCAATGACTATATGCCTTCTTGAAGTAGTAAGAGTGAAATTGAGAATAAATAATGCCGCCTTGGTATTCTGAAGTGACAAAAATTTGGAACAAACTTATTGGCTATAGTTACCTGGAAAAGGATCGGAGGAGCGGTTCCTTCAGGTGAACAGTAGAAAGCTAATGTCACCAATCTGTTTATCCTCTGTTCACTATTTTAGTCAATAGTTTTGGCTCTCGTTTTCATTTTGAATCAATCAATCATTGCATCTATTACAATGTGCAGGGTCCCCAGTATGTGTGCACAAACTTTTGGACCTTTGTCTGCATGACATGCAGCGGAATACAGTAAGTGTACCATTTTGCATGCTCTTTACATCTTTAGTTGCATAATGTGTACGGGAACCTGGTTTGAGAGAGGGGGGGGGGGTCTTGCTCCTCTTTATGTCTATACTGTACAATTTCTATACTTTCAGCGTAGTCCAGAAATAAAGTAGGGAAAGCTGCTGAGGGTATTCAAGAGGGTTTCTTCTGTTCAGAATTGTAAAATGCATTGGCACTTCTATGTTCTAACTACAGCGGAGTAGCTAATTTCAAAATGCATAGGTCAAAATTTTACCTGTTATGCATGCAGCTAAGTAGTTAATTTTAGCTGCTTCAGGAGTCAATCTGTCTGAAATCTATTGGACTAATGTTCTAAAAAATTAGTTTGGCATTTTGTGATAAGAAAATGTCCATCCTTTTTCTTATTACTTCATAAAAAAGAAAAGGTCCATCCTTGTATTAATTTTTAACTATCATGTGAGGGTGCAACAGGTTAGTGATGTTCATCTAAATTCGTTGTCTAAGCATTGTCCAAATAAAAACAGTGGTAAAGTAAAATTTTATGTTCCTCTCGTGTCTGTTTGTGATGTTTTTTCTATTATGTTCGTAAACTTGAAGTCCTGTACATCAGGATGTGAAAGTTAAAATGTTTCATCTTATCATTGCAGTCGTGAGTTTACTCACCGTGTGAAGTCAGTTTCCATGTCTAAGTTTACTTCCCAAGAAGTGGACGCTCTTCAACAGGGTGGTAATCAGGTGAAAATATTGTACTCTTTACCGATAAAAAAATCAGGTAAAATAATTGCTGGTTCTTCTTCACTTTGAAGTTAAGATTCTCTTGTCCTGTATTTACTTTTTCAGCGGGCCAGAGAGATATATTTAAAAAGTTGGGACTCACAAAGTCAGTGGCTTCCTAATAACAGGTACAAGATTAGCAAGTTACTGCTAGTAGATTATTAGGTGCCTGGTAAATTTACAACCTCAAGATACAAAATCCTAACTTTCTTTTCTCATCAGCAATGTTGATAAAGTGAGGGAATTTATAAAGACCATCTATGTTGATAAAAATATCTTTGAAGTGATCCTGCGATAGACCTCCTAGAGATAGCCAGGTACTATATCTGGAGTAATATTTTGTCTATGCAGTACTTTAGACTAGAACATTTCTTGAAACTTCTAGCTATGATTTAGTCATAATATTCAAATCAGCATTGAGTCCAGACTAATGTGTTCAACATCCATTGAGTTGTCAGAACTTGAGAAACCACGACGATGATATGAGGAGAGCAAGTTCTTATCATTCCTATTCTCAAAGTCCACCATATGACTTTCAGTATGAAGAACGGCGTTATGGGAAAAATGCACCGGCACTCTCTAGAAAGCCAGGATCAGATCGGGGACTTTATGAAGGAAAGGTGTCGAGTTTCTTGAGTCCTAGTCGTTTAAGTGATCATATGTATGATGGTAGGTTTGGTAATAGAGGATCTAATTCCAGAGCTTCAGATTACTCTGTGTCTAGTGGAGGTGATCCATTCAGGTCTGTAGCACAGAGTCCTAACTTTCAGAGAGGCATTGGAAGTCCCTTAAGTGACACCTCAAGGGATATTTCATATGAAGATGTACGGCATGCCAAGAAAGATGCTGAAAGAATATTACGAGCACAGGTCATTTAATTATTACTTATTTACCTATGCTAAACTTCAAATTACTTGGTTATTCATTGGTGGAGCATATTCAGCTCTGGATTAGGGGTGTTCTTATTAATTAGAATATGCTGTTAAGTTATCTTTTTCTCCTCTTTCTGGTTGAGTTCCTGGTTAGAGTGTCCTTACTAATGAGAATATGCTGTTAAGGAATTTATTCTTCTCTTTCTGGTTTAGTCCTTACATGTCATAAATGGGCATGATAATATGACTCTCCAAGCTAAACAAGAAGGGCCCCTCATCGTCCATGAACAACCAATGAACCTTGGCAAAGCATGTGGGCAGAATGTAGAGAGTTTTATCATTTTTATCTCAACATATTATAATATTGATTTCTAAGTGGAGGTGCCAAAGGTCAAACAAGAAAATAGCCATTTTCATAAAAATAAAAGAAAGAAGGAAATGTGATGGCATGACACTTGACAGTCATCTGCTTGTGAGTTGAAAAGTGACAATCTTACAGAAGCTTTTAGCAAGGTGGGATAGTTAAGACTTACGATACATATCTTTTGGGCTTACTATACTTTTTTTTTTTTCAAAAGGGGTTTTGTTCTCTATTATGATACATATTGAATATAAATCATTGAGCATGTTAAATTCATGATCGATGAAATGTAATTTGGATATTATGATCATGCAAGTGGAACTCAGATTTCTTTCTATTTGACTTATAGAAAAAGGCTCCTTGTTCTTTTCACTGCAGCATTTCCTTGTGAAACTGACATGATGGTATTTGTTAAATCAGAGAACTGCATCTTCTGGAAGTTTTGAATCGTTTGACAACAATTCCTTGTCATTCAAGTCTGTAAATTCTGTTGGTTTAGCGGATGTTACTTCAGAAACAAAGCAAACAATAAAGACTCACTCTAGTAAATTGTCAACTTTCCCCACTTTGCCACGATCATTGGGACCCGAAAATCCAGATGGCCCTGATCTGTTCAATGCTCCCTCAGTTGCTGAAAATGCTCCACCTACAATTTCAACGAAGTCTCATTTGCCAGTGTCATCACCAAATGGCTCCATAGATTTATTTCAGCCACCTATTTCTACTGGTCCAATTGGTAATTCACATCAACCATCGCTCACTCTCTCACCTTCATCTTTGGACTTTTTCTCGGAGGTGCCAAACCTGCCTTCAGCTGCAAGTGCTGATGAAATACCATCACGTGAAGTCACTTCCAAAAATGAAGGATGGGCAACATTTGATATGCAGCGGCATGCAGCAACAACAGGCATCGAACAATTCACCCTGGCACCGACACCTGCTTATGGCCATACTTCTTTTGACTTTTTACCTGAAAAGACACAGCAACAATCGGTCCCTGAGAAGTCATTGGATGTGGATCCAGAGAGAAATGATGGATGGGCAACATTTGATGTGCCTCAGCACGTGACACTCCCTGGAAGTAATAACTTTACCTCCAACAAGATTCAATTAAAGGGTGATTCTCAACCGAATTCGGACCCAACTTTCTCTGTCATGCAATGGCCATCACCAACAGAATCTGCTCCTCATGAACCAGTCGTTAGAGACTCCACTGCTTGGGCATTAAATTTATCAATGCCTGCTCCATTTCATGGAGGTGTGCAGAATGTTGAAGCAACTCCAAGTGCAAGAAGTACTGACGTAAGTGTACTCTTATTGAGTTTGGGAAGTGGCATAAGCAATTTATGAGTTGAAAATCATCTCTTGACAACTTCTGCTTAATTTATTATTATTTTTATGTGAAACCCTTTAATTTATGAGGTCGGATAATATTTACTCGTCTTTGGCAGTTGTGGAGTGCCTTTGATGTTTCTAATGACCACTTAGCTCTCAAGAGTTTGCCTAATAGTAAGGAACAAGTTGTAATGAACCATGATCTAGTTGATGATCAGTACATGGGCTTAAGAGGAGTAGAGGTAAATTATCTTCCGAGTATGGTTGAATTTATGAGTTTGCTTCTTCCCTTTGCTTTTAAAGACTTCTATTCGGCAGAATGTAGCAACAGGTCAAAGTCAAAGAGCTGTGCTGGATAGTGGATATCCTATTACTAGTTTTCCATCATATGTCAGTGCCTCGTCCTCTGGATTGTCCACTCTTCCTTTAGCGGTCAGTTAATTTACTCACCTGTGCTTGGCCACTCTTTTAAACATTTAGATATCAGTATGCTGTTTCCTGCTTCTTAGACATAAGGTTCTTATTAACAGACAGGAGTGCATTCACATGCAAATGAGCAGAAGTCCAACAACCCATTTGATCTTCCTTACGATGCTGACATGGAATGCAGCAATATGGTAAATCACATTTTTCGTTATATTGTTTTCTGAAAAATATAGTGTGAGAATTTGACATTTTGTTTTTGGTTATCCGAGTCCATCTACGTCAAGAAAAATCTCCCTTGACAGCACTCCCCTCCAAGAAAAAAAAAAGAACTTTTAGGAGTCAATTGCTTCCTTTAAATACTAAAGGAGGCTTCTTATGTTGATCTGCAAATGGTGTATCTGATATTTACACTAGGAATTCAGGCCAAATTTCAGGCCATATTGTAAAGAAAATAGGCCCCTTAGGTGGTCCTAATTCAATCCCAAAGTCTAGCTCTTGAGGTAAGGATTGTCCAAAAACATGTAAGGAGACAACAACCCTTATTCAACTAATGTGGGACTCTACACCCCCCCTTCTTTCTGAGCCTGCCTCTGATGCCATGTGATGAAGTAGATGTTGAGCCTAAGTCAAGCCCAAAATTAGCTCATGAGAAAACCAATGTAAGAAGACAATAACCCCATACCATCAAGCAACGTGGGAATGTAACACACATGAATGCCTTCTAAAACTTGATTTCCTAAAAAAAAAATGTTGCTTTGCTGCATTCTAATGTGAGAATGATTTATTTCAGCCGCAGTACTGGGACATGAGCTCATTACAAGCTGCATTGCCAAGTGATGGGATGTCATCTTCCTTTGTTGGTGGTGTGACCGAATCTTGGTTTCTTCAGAACCCAGCAACAACTTATGTTCCTGCTGGACAGCATGGTAGGTGATGTTTACTTTTTCAAGAAGTCTTATCTTCTGTCAAACTTTCAGCCTCTCAAAATATGTCCTTTCTCTGTAGGGACATTATTTGTTTCCTCACAACCAGCTGGCAATCAAATATCGTGAGTCATTCTACTTTTTCCATTTTCATTGTAAACAATACGCAAAAAAATTCTAGTGGAATCTTATTTCATCAGCAATATTAGCTCTCTACTTGCTAGACTATAACATAATGCCCAGGTCCTCTATTATGAAGATGTTTGAACATATTTGACACTTTGACAGGCTTTCCACTTAATTTCTATTTTGTTCTTGTGTGGTTATTTTTCGAGATGATATCTGCTGTCTGGTGGGAATTTTGTGTCTCCAGCTGTTGAATTGCTTATGATAATACGTACAGAAGCACAGTTAACATACAAGAAGTAGATGGGGATTGTTAGATGCCGAGTTAATCTAGTGACAGTTCGTGTCGTCACCAGATTTGTTGTGGTAGATCAGTGTCTGGCTGCTGAATCTAATTGCAGGGACATATATCGTGGTTAAAATGATAATGAATGTCTTAGAGCTGATACTGATTCTGTTAAGAAGAAATCTTTCTTTGTTCCTTCTTTCTGGAGAATTCGAAAGCTTTTTCGAAGTTCGAGGGGAATTAAACAAGGTGTTCCCTTGTATCCTTTAGAATCTCGTGTTGGATTAAGGGACTACATATACTGATGGCTAGGATGATGGAAGGAGAATTTGAGGGGCTTGAGATAGATGGTGATGGAACATGAAGTACGACTGTATCCTCACTTTATGTAAGGTTTTCTATCTTTTAGGTATACCTCGTATGGTAGGGGTTTGCCCTCTTTTTATGTAATTTATTTCTTTATTAAGAAAAAAAAAGAACTTCATCATCTATCTGAGGCAGTAGTATGGTTTGAAGCAGTCTCAGGATTACATATACTGAATTGGCTCACACTTGATGGAGGTTTTGAATTATAAGGTTGCACACCTTCAAGGCGGCACTTCTGGAATCGTGGGGATTTTCTCAAGAGGAGTCTATTTATGGAAGGGTAATATGTACGAAATATGGATTAGTAGATAATTAATTGTTCTAAGGTGGGGCAAATTGCCATTTTCAAAATATGGTTGTAGGGTGGAGTAAATCTTATAGAGTGAGTTTGTAGAAGGGGGAATACATATGGGAATAGAAGATTTGAAGATGCACTAGATATAATGTGGGTTAGTGCTACTAGAGTACAATTCTATAGAGGTGTATATTTTGGGGGAACATCCTTGGAGAACACATATCTGCAAGTGTGTATTCTTTATCCACGGCACCAATCACTTGAAGCTGGATGATTGGGGCATCATGTGGGGTTCACTTGAAATGGGATGACCGAGTGATCATGTGAGATACAAATTTTAGGAAGACCATCCCGCATTGGTGTTTTTCCTTGGGACAAAGAGGTGATGAGTTTATATGGGGGGAGTGGGGTTGGAATCTCTCACAGAAAATTGTATTACATGGAGTGGGCAGAACTGGTAATAAGACGGAGGTGCTTAAGAAAGCCTGGAAGATTTTGTTGTTGAAACGTGCATATGTGTGTATGTTTTGTGGCTAAGGCTGGGCACCAGACTGGAATGGGACCACCTGACCGGAATGAACCGGTACCGGACTAGAACGGGACGGTTTGACCGGTATCGGGATGAACCGGACCGGAATTACCGGGATGGAGGCTCGGTTCCGTCCCGTCCCACTATATACCGAGATAGAACCGAGACAGATAGGAATGGAACGAGATGGGATAAACGGGACGTCACATATTTGAGTTATTTTGAATTATGAAAATATGAATGTTTTTTATTTTTCTAAGTTTATGAGTTTATAGTATTTAAGTTTTAAAACATCTTGAAGAGTTTGCTTTCTGTGTAGTGCAGTTTTGGATGCAACCATTATCTTTTAAAGATTCTAGTGTTCACTAGATTGTTCCTTGTGCAGGAATGTGCCGACACATGGGCAAGTTGCTCCTATTGGCGGAAATCCGTTTGCATAGGATTGTATTCAACTAGTTGTTGGATCAGCTAGGTCATTGTTTCAACTTTTAGATTCCTATGTATTTCATGTCTTGGCCATGTTTGTATTGTTAAAAAAGAATGAGACAACTAGGCAGAAATTACCAAATTTCAAAGGCTTGTGTTTAGGCAATGCCTTTTCTTGTTGAGGCCTAGAGTGTGTTCTGATACTATTGTTGATGTGATCTGGCTGAAATGTTTTGAGAATGTCCTTGTTGGCTACTTTGGCTGAGATGAGCAGCAACTGACGACGCCTGCCCTCCTTACTTTTACCGATATATACAAACTTATAAACAAGCAGAATGCTCTGAAATTCAAAAAAAATTATCGGGGATGACTATTCACTTGAAGAATTTAGGACATTGGATGGAACTTTAGACAAAAACCACAGGCTAAAAGTGAAGCTTCATTTTAAACATTAGCAAACCAAACTTCAAAATCGTGAATATGAAGCAGCTAAACTTGCATTTTTTAATTTTTTTAATGAATTATGTCTTAAATAGCTATCGAAAAGCAAGCACATTAGGTTGTGATACTAGGTGGAACTACAACCATTAGGTTGATTTTCTATTATAATAATTATATTCCAAGTCAAGCAACTTTTCCTAGGAGTACCGTTTTTTAATTTAGAAAATTGATGTAAATTATTTGTTGTGTAATTTTCTACTTTATTTCTAAAAAAAATAAGATATTAATGTCCGAAAACCGATGGAAAGAATAATAAGAATCAGTATGTGATACAAATAATATATGGTATGATGAAAATAAGACTGTAATAATTAAAATTGGGAGGTTAGAAACAATATATGAACTAATAATGAGAAACTTGTATATATCTATTTGACTATGTTAATGTAATGTAAAATACAATTAAAACTTAAAATAATAAAAACATGATATTATCCAAAAAGTAGTTGAGAATCTTCAACTAGATGTCCCTATAACCGTTGGTTTTCATTTTTTTTGTCAACCATTTTTCTATAGCATCCATTTAATTGCTGAAAGATCGGAGCTTTCTTGATGCAAATTACATATGCTTGGTTTTATTTTTCTTCACATATATATAATAAAATATGTCACTATTATCCAATTTTCCTACAATTTCTGCATCACAATAATGGTCTTCTTCTTGCTTATGGGTTTTCTTCTCTCTTTCAAATCGCAACTCTATTGGTAATGTATTGTTTTTTCTATCACTTATTATTCGAGTTTTAATTTCAACCAATATATCTAAAAAGGTGACAAAGAAATTTTGACATTTTTAACTCGGATAATGATATTCAATGTTTTGTTGTTTATTCCTCTCCTTCATTTTGATTGTCTAGGACAATTAATAAGAAGCTAAGGTATGCGATTTTTTTATTAGAGTAGCGTGATTTAATGGATAACAACATATTTTCGTTGAAATTTTATTCTAAAAAGAAAAATTCTTGAAAGAGGAAATAACTTTTATGTGTTCCCATCAAAATTTCAATGTGTATTACTTGAATTTTTAAATATTTTTTCAATCTCAGTTTGTATATTACAGTTTTACTATCATATGTGAGTGCGCACGAAAGTATAGTTGATAATATATCTATCTATGTATGTTGATTGAAATTGCAAAACTTGTGATTCTTTCTTTTTTTTCATGTTCGCATTCTCCATGTGTGCGCTATTTTAATCAATCATAAAGCATTTAACAACATGCATGATTTATTTTCTTGTCATAAAGAAAATGGTTCGATCTTGGTGATGTAAAAGCAATATTTTTTTAATTCCTTTGGCAAAGAGTAAGATTTATTTATTGACCTATGATTTAAGTAGGTTGTTTATTCATTTGAGAGATATTCATATAACTTTGCTCCGTTTGCTCTTCTTAGTCGATAAAGTAAAGTGAAATTAACTAGTTTGTTTATTTAGATTGGCAGTGTTAAAATGCTCTATATTCAAAATTTTGTAACACAACAGAAAGCATGCTATATTTTCTTTTCTTTATTAGTTGATGCTTTTGGTACATTGATTATCGCATCATGAAAATGTCTAATTTTATTGATATAAAAGCAAGTGAGAAAATGGTTAAGAATTAAAATCACCATGTGATTTAACTAAATATATTATTTTAAACGATTTATTCTAATAGCATTTAGCTCCAAGCAAAATGTCAACAGTGCATTGAAGTTTATATCGTTACTTATTATGCTCTATCAAAAGATTTAAAGTATATCTCGTGTCTTGCTATTTATTTATTTTTAATGTTCAAACTAATGCACAATTTAGCTTCTTTCTTGATTTATTATCTGTATAAAAATTATGTAAACTAAAACATAGCCTTCATTTTTCATTTTAATCATTTTCAGACAGTTACCCTAACTTTTTTAGTGTACGTATTTTAAGTGGTCATACCTCATTTATTCTGTTTTTATTAGTAAAATAATTTATATATATATCATCCCAATCATTGTGCTACCTTTAATTGTTGCTACTATTGTGCAGTACTTTTGTTGATTTGCTAATTCCGTCTTTTCTCTCTATATCAAGACTTACTAAATATGTCATCCAAAAAGTCGCAAGGAGTTGAATTCTCTCTCTCATCTGCAGAGCAGCAAGCTAAGGTTCCCACTCTATTATTTTTTTTTAATTTAATTTCTATTCGAGATCATTTACATTCCATTTAGCATCTATTTTTCACGTATATATTATTATATGCCTCATTTTATTATAATTAAGGAGCTAGAATTTGATGTAGAGAGAGAGCCTCACAATCATGTGCGATAAATATTTTATTTGATGTGTAAAAAATTCTCCATGAAATTGAAATATGTCAAAAGGAATTATCTTTAAGTAGTAAGATAAGAATATGATATAGTAATAAAGATAGAAAAAAAAAATATAAAGTGCTTTTGTAGCTTGATGTGTTCAAATGTATAATAATTCATTTCTTTGTGATTCAGATGAATGAGGTTAGAAAATTTATTGGTCCTGCTCTTAACAAATTTCCAGCAATGTGTTCGGATGCATCAATTCTAAGATTTCTGAGAGCACGAAATTGGCATACTAAAAGGTCAGCCAAAATGCTCAAAGAAGCATTAATATGGAGACTAGAAAACAAACCAAACATGATCCGTTGGGTACGTACTTCATAAACTGATGTAAGCTTGTTTGTTTCATATTAATACAAAACAATACAATGAAGATATATAGTTCACTCAATAATTATTCATTTATGTCATCATGTTAAATAATAATATATAGTTTTGTGTCTAATTAGGATGATATTGCTCAACAAGCAGAACCTGGAAAAGTTTATAAAGCCAATTATTTTGACAAATATGGAAGGACTGTGCTTGTCATGAAGCCTGGAATACCGGTAGGCAATAATTATCAAACTTTTTCTTGTATGAATTGTAATTGTAATGTTTAGTTGATATCTCTCAGAATCCTTACTCAGTAGAGAAGCAAATGAGATATCTAGTTTATTGCATGGAGAGTTCCATATTGGATCTAAAATGTGGTCAGGAGCAATTGGTTTGGTTGATCGACTTTGAAGGATGGAACATGTCTAGCATATCAGTAAAGGTGACTAGGGAAACAGCGCGTATTCTGCAAGATTGTTATCCGGAGAGGCTAGGTCTTGCAATT
The DNA here is from genome assembly GCA_035578085.1 of Solanum pinnatisectum. Taxonomy (NCBI): domain Eukaryota; kingdom Viridiplantae; phylum Streptophyta; class Magnoliopsida; order Solanales; family Solanaceae; genus Solanum; species Solanum pinnatisectum. The sequence continues at coordinate 44,118,755 of CM069085.1, read as the reverse complement.
CTTTATAATCCACCAAAAGTTTTTGAGTCCTTCTGGATTGTAAGTCTAATAATATAATTAACTTGATATTAATTTTTTCATATATTGCTGCACATGATCATGAATTATGATGTTTTTTTCTTTGTAGTTGGTAAAACCATTCCTTGAGAAGAGGACATACAAGAAAGTGAAGTTTGTGTATCCAAATGATGTAGATACTCAAAAAGTAATGGAAGATTTGTTTGATATGGACAAGCTTGAATCATGTTTTGGAGGAAAATGCACACAAGGTTTTGATTATGTCACTTACTCTAATCGCATGAGAGAGGGGGATAAGATGATGACTGATTTTGTTATTTCTGGTGATCAATACTTGACTCCAACATTAGACAATGGTTTCGAATTGTCTGAGGATGGTATATCCTCTACTGATGAAACAACATCCAATTTGGAAAGTTCAGATGAGACTGAAGATTCACAGATGAATTATAACGACGTTGATCCAAAACAGATAAAACAAAACGACTAAACATGACAAGCAATCTCTCCTTTTTTTCTTTACTCTTTTTGTTTACTTACTCTATGTAATTATATCACAACTAATTAACAACTTCATAGATTGATTTCAAACATGTTTAATAAATAGTTGTAATTATAATATAATATTTAATCTCAATTTTCTTTTTATTTTCATCTTCTTTTATTTTTTCTTTCTATGAAACAAAATGTTGGATTAACAAACTATATATAAATGAACAATCATATTATCTAAGGACATTGAGATGATGTAATTTCCCTCCTAAAATATGCAAAACGCATAGTTGAAATATGATTTAAATGTGCTCTAAGTTAATTGAGGTTAGCGGAATACCCTCATCCATTCTTATTAAGAAATTGAAAGAAGCCTCAAAAACAGTAGAAAGGGTGAAAAGAGTTGTAGAAATGGAAACTACTTCCGAAAGGAAGGAACCAAACAGGAACAAGAGGAGTGGATCCTTATCCTTCTCCTTCCCTTTTTTCAGAAGAAGGGTGTGATCCGAACAAAATCGATAAAATGGAAGAAATCCGAGTGCACTGCATAAAATATTCCCCCTAGAGAAACTGTTAATACGAATAAGAGAAATTTTGTTATAGCCATTTCTGTACATTCAATATACTCTACAGATAGAGGAATACATAGAGTTGAACATAGTAAATAAGAAATTGAAAGATTTCGTTGAAATTAGTCGTTGGAAATTTCCCGTGAAAGGACTTACGCTTTGCACCTGAAGGAGATTCTCCAGTTAGGTACAGGGCAAAACCTTTCATTTTGGTGGGTTGAAAGAGCCATACAGAACTATAATCTCTTTTTTGAAAGAGCGTAAATTCTTCCTTTTCTTATCCCATTTTTCCACTCTTTCTGTGAGGCATGACGCCTTGGCAGGCTTTGACCCGCTTTTCTTCGCTTACCGGAGAGTGGATTCTTTATTATTGACTTTTCACGGTTGATCGCACCTCACACTTAAAGGAGTCGATCCTTGTGAGGAGGATGACTCTTCTCTTGCTAAAAGTGCTTACTCATGGTCTATCATGCAGTTGAAATGATATCATTCTGAGATGATGTGAGCTTAAATCGCATATTAAAAATAATTTTTTCATAAATATCATTTCAGAAACACAATTGTTTAATCAATTGCCAACACAAATACGATTTATAAATATGCGATTCATATGTCAGCATTCACAAATGTTATTTACAAAGTCACGTATATGATTTATAAATAGCTACTATTGTATTTAGTCTGTTGAAAGTCAACAAAAGAATTGTTTTAAGGTTTATTTAGAATATTTATTTGACATAGTTTATTTTCTTAATTCTAATTTCAAATGACGAAAAACATATCTTTTTCTATTGTTTAATTTTTGGAGCAAAACAATTACTAATATTTGCATTCATGTGTATCGCCATCTTGATAACATGAATCAAGAGATGCTTTGTGCATAGATGAACCTTTTTCCTTCTTTCGTACTTTATTATTATTATTACTATTAATAATAAGTAGCTAAACTACAAGATGCAGAGTCATATTGTATTTGTCCTGCTATTGGCAAACAAATCTAACGAGTGATGATCATCCTCCATTATTATATCAAATTCCAGTTTTTGCTGTTGGATTTTCATCCCTGTTAGCGAGTTCTATGACCAACGCAAAGACCCGTTAATCCTCTAAACAGTTGATGAGTTTTTGTGGACTATCGGAATTGATCTCTATTTCAATCTTGGTACGCATTTTCTTTTCTTAATTCTCTTTGTTTTATTTATCGATTCTTGTAATTTCAATATGAAAATCTTTTCTGGGTTTTTTCGCAGGAATTCTGCATTTGTGTTTGAATTGATTTGTCAAGTTGGGATTTTTATTCTTTGTCTTGGGAATTACAAGAACTAGGTGGGTGGGTACAAGTGAAGAAAAATTAGATATTCAGATCCCATTTGTTAGTGGATGAATGAATAGATGTTCAAGTTGGTTTCGTTCATATTTAGGATATGGGTAGTTAATATTCTTTTTTTCTTATTTGGGAGTGAACTGCTTATTCTTCAAGAATAAGTTGTATTTGATTTCTTGAAGAATTTTTCTTAGCAGTTGCGGAGATAGTGTTACTTGTTACAATCTACTTTTTGGCATGTAAAACTTACTCCTTAGGTGTTCCTATGGAAAATAATATCGAGACAAAGTTGTTGTTGTTTTTTTTTTTTTTTTTTAACCTCCCCCTAGTTTCCTCTCTTTTACGCTTCCTCAGTTTGGCATGTATTCAAGTTTCATATACGGGATAGGCTATTTGGCTTCTTACTAATCCTTGTTGAACATAGGAATGGAAAGGAATATTCCACAGTATTTAAATTTATGTTTGATTTGTGACCATTCTATCAGATTGCCACCATGAATTGAAAAACCTTTTTTTTAGCCAAGGGTCTATAAAAAACAATCTCCCTACCCCCACAAAGTTATGGGTACGTAAGACCTACATACATCCTTTCCCTTTCAGACCCTAATTGTGGAATTATGTTGTTGGTTGTAAAGGCTCTCACTGGAACTGAAACTCTATCTTAATCACTTGCTCCCAAAGCCTAAATCTATATTTTCAACTGCTAGTGAAACTGTTGCTTGACACTGTCTACACCTAAAGTGCCAACGAGTGATTGTCTATTGTCACCAAAATTTCCATATTTTCAACACACAACTTTCAACAGGTATTAGATTCTATAACGAGTTTATTGCAAAGAACCTTATATATGTTGAAATGTTGAACCCTTTGACGTTTAAATTTTGGATCAAAAGACATCCAGCTGCATATTTTCCTCCATTATAGCTTGGTCATCAATTCATTGAGTTTGCATTGTTTTACTTTACCCTACATGTTTCATTGATATAAAAGTAGCTGTTATATTCTGAACCAACAAACAGAGACACATGCAACCCACCCAACACCATACAGATTACAGACTACGGTCAGTCGCACGCATGAACACAACAACCTATACATACATATTTAAATCTAAAGACAGAGCAAACACATGCATGACCTCTATACAAACATTAATGATTCCACTAAGTCTGTCCTGTTACAAAAATATAACTGTAAAATCATATGCTAATCATGTGTTTTTATAAAGGTTATTATCTAAGGTCATAATTTGGTTAAAATAAATTAAAATTGGGAGGTAGTAGTATTTTTTTAATGTGAAGAATAAGGGAAGGGTAAAGCGGGAAAGTCGGCTACATTTACAGGTATTTTGTATTTAGATTTAATTGGCCATTGAAAAGTCTAATGTTTTGATTATAAAGTAGTGTGTTTTCCCTGAAATCGAAGAGGCGAGAAGCTTAAAAAAACAAAAAAAAAACCATCTTTTTTTCTGTCTTGTCTCAATTCCACAACTTTCTTCTCCCTCTCTCTCTCTCTCTTTCTTTGTAGAAATGGCAGATCAGCTCACCGATGATCAGATCTCTGAGTTCAAGGAGGCTTTCAGCCTATTCGACAAGGACGGAGATGGTTAGATTCTAAGCTTTTTCGATTTATTACAGCAAGTTTCATTTTTATTTTCCTTTTCCAGATCTGGCTTTATTGACTTCCTGTTTAGTGTCTGTTTTAGATTTTAGATTTGATGGAACAATTATGATGATTTTGTGGATGTCAAATCTGTGTAAAAGTTCATTGATTTGGTGTGTAGGAATGATATTTCCCTTGAGAAAGAAACCGATTAGAGAAAATGGAAGATACGAGCTTGTTCATTCAATTTTGAGTGCCATAATTTATTAGTTTAGAAATATTGGAGATTTTTGTTTCTAAGATGTGGAAAAATGCAAATCAGAGGATTATATGCGAAGCAGTCAGTCGGATACATGGAAAAAAAATAGGATTTTGATGCTCAATCTTGGGCCTTATTTGTAACAATGGTGAATCTTTGACCCTGTATTGGTAATTAGTACTCCATTTGATTACTTTTTTTGGATATGGGCCAAAGTTTCTGTCTTTATAGCTAATCATATCAACTTGCTTTTAATGGTAGTTATAGGTCCTTTGTATTTATTGTAGCCGTGTATGAGTAGATCTCTTACAGATTCTGTATTAGTTTACAAGCATTTAAAATGGTACTTGTGTTTTACTTTAATAAAGCAAAATCCTTGGCCTAGTGGTCAATGACGTGGGTTGAGAATCATGAGTTCTCTCATGTTCAAATTCAAACACTAGGTGATTTTCCCCGGCCTTGGTTGATAGAGTTACTTGGTACCTGATGTTGGTGTGGGAGGTGACACGTATCCCGTGTAATTAATTAAGGTGCGCCAAAGTTGGTTTGGACGCCATGGTTATCAAAAAAAATTATCTTTCAGAAATAAGATGCTGCGAATAATGGTCTAAATATCTGTTTTGACGGACTTCAATGTCTTTTACCCAAAATGACCCAATATACGCTGTTTTATTTTTCCATTTAATTTAATATAATTTTTAAGGGATTCTGGGGATGAAGTGACGGTTTAAATAATATATCATTTTGAGGAAGAGCTATAGTTTGTGTGTTACATGATGGTGTATTCTTTGGAATTCCAACTGTTACATGTGTTGACTGTCTTTCTTTTTATCAGTTACCACTTCAGAACTGGCTTTGCACATGCAACATTTTGGATCTTGTTTTGCTTGTGTAGCAGAAAGATGCAAATATCTTAAAAGATTCATGTATTTTGTTTGGAATATGTATTATGGCACTATGTTTTTTGATTTAATTATTTATCAGATTGCTTACTGTCGACTTTGTGAGATAGCATAGGAGATGTGTCTTCTAGACTTGGGCATAACATAGAGGCCCTAGGGAAGAACATTGGCTCTAGTTAGTCACCCCCTCCCCCCCCAAACTCACACGTGGATGTAATCATCTGAATTATCTGGTATGGTTAACTTTACATTTGGTTTCTTTTGAAAGTATGCATTGGAAAAAGAAATGCAGTCAGAAGCATACGTTGTTTGATCCTTCTTGTTTAGTATGTTGATATTGTTGTTTTGAATAGGTTGCATTACAACTAAGGAGCTTGGGACTGTGATGAGGTCGTTGGGACAGAACCCAACTGAAGCTGAGCTCCAGGACATGATAAATGAAGTGGATGCTGATGGTAATGGAACCATCGACTTCCCAGAGTTTTTGAACCTCATGGCCAGGAAGATGAAGGATACAGACTCAGAGGAGGAGCTGAAGGAGGCATTCAGAGTGTTTGACAAGGACCAGAATGGGTTCATCTCAGCTGCTGAGCTCCGTCATGTGATGACTAACCTTGGTGAGAAGCTTACTGATGAAGAAGTTGATGAAATGATCAGGGAGGCTGATGTCGATGGCGATGGACAAATTAACTACGACGAGTTTGTTAAGGTCATGATGGCCAAGTGATTTCGCTCTTCTGAAGTTGTTTTTTTCTGTGAAAAAAGACCAAACATTCATCAGACTGGGTCAGCTTTGGGATAATGGTTTCTTTTTACAAATTTATCCGGTTAGGTTGTACCTTTGGATGAATGTAATGCTCTATCATTTGGTGGTTGAATCTCACTTTCTTTCTCTTATTTGGTTGTCTTGTACCTCGGCTGATAAAGTTGTCTGGTTCATAATTTAGGGCTTTGTTGAACTAAGTCTATGGAGACTTGTAACTTTTTATTTATTTATTGTTGACGAATGCAGTTGTAATAGCTTGCATTAATGCAAACTTTTTGAGGCTGGAAATTGTAAGGGTCTCTAGTTTACAAACAAATTGTCAATTGCTTTATTGGTGAGTATTGGGGTGATTTGATTCAAATCTAAGTAGTAGTATTCATTTTAGATTGATTGAAGTACTTGTGAACATGAATAGATCTATTTCAATTCATCATGTAAATAAAGTCTTCGTCGTTGTTCTAGAAAGATCAAAATGATTTGATTGTTCTGGTTAATTTGAAATATACGTAAACAAATTTTGCATATTTATAGTATTATTAATTAATAGCGATATGTACAAAACTAATTTTGCATATTTATAACAAGCAAAATTAGTGTTCAAAATATTTTTTTCCTTTTTTTAACGTGTACTAAAGGACGGACACATATGGCCCAAAGACAAGTCATTATTAGTCAAATGTTTTGAAATCTCACAAACTATAATGATACCAAAAATTCACCCCTGCCGGCTGGCTTCTCATAATCATTCTCTTTTCTTACAAAGGAAAAAAAAAACAAGTGAGTAGTAGTAATAAATAATTTTATTACCTAGAAATAATAAAATGGAATACTAATATTTTAATTAAATTTTATACTGGTCAGACGATACCGAGGCAATAAGAGAGAGAGAGAGAGAGAGAGAGTGTTTGTTTAGAGAGAGAAAGTTGGGAAATGGGACAGTTCATCGGAGACTTGGTATTTTCCGAGCAATAAGCTGAGGATCTGAAGCCAATTTCAGTTCAATTTCGAATTTTTCACCGTAATGGAAGGTATCAATCTGTTTCTCCTTTATTTTCTTTGTAAAACCCTAGAGATTTGGGCTACTCTTTGACTTTTGACTTTTGACCTTCACTTTCTCGATTTTTCTGAATTTAGCTCATACTGGTTGAGGGATTAACAGTTGATTTTTGAATTGGGGTTTTCCTGTCTATTCTTTGATTTTTAGTGATGTTTGGTGAGCAAAATTTGCTTATGATCTTTGCCTGAATGTTCCAGTTTTTATGCTCAAAGTTTTTAGTTTTTAGTTTTTTGCTTTGTTAAGTTAAATTTAGGCTCTTTTTTCAAATTGGAGGGGCGAAAATTTCTTTTTAGCTGGTAAAAGGAGATGGAAGGAAAATTAATTGGAAAGACCAAATGATGTTGCAGTTCTATCTGGATTTTAGTCTTTGGAGTTGGGATTGGGCCGCCCCTGTGTTTAACTAACATCAGGGTGATTTATTGTCTTTGTATATTCGTCTCCCATTTATTTGCATTTGCTGGAAGAATTGTTCTTGTAAATGCTTCATACTGGGAAGAGAAAGTAATGAAAAGAAGAAACTTTATTTCTCCATTCAAATACCAATAAAAACAACAAAAATCAAAACGATAACAGGGAACTTTTGCATACAAATTCTTGCATCTATAAATGGAAAGTATGGGTAAATTATTTATCTGTCTTTCAACTGTGAGGAAATGGAAAAAGGTACTAACCCGAAAAAAGTCTTAGGTAGTCCTACTTAGTTAGATGTTTAATGTTGGAGAATTGGAAGCTTGAAGCATTCTTTAGATATATTTCTCCCCCCTTCTTTGCCTAATCACATCAGAAAGCAACAACTGTAAACGATATGAGAAGAAGAGAGAAAGCTCTTACTGAATCAGTGTTATCAAAGGTGAAAAGTGGGAGAAATGCCAAATCTGTTGGGGCCTTACAAAACAAAACCCAGGCTGAAAAAAAAGGGGTATAAACTGCAATTCAACATAATAACTATAATTCAATCAACAATAATATGGACAATAATGAAAGTAGCGCCACTCTTTTAGATAGAGCCCATCGGTCATGAGATGCACATAAGCTGGCTTATCTTGTACTTATCCATGTTCCTCCATTTGTCCAATAAATATTCCTATCTCGGCCTCTTAGCTAAAGATCAATTGCACTTCTGCATACATAAATAGTGCACCTTTTTCTCCCCTTTTCTAAGTGTGGGATCTTAGATTCTGAGGACTGTATGAGTAATATGTACTCTTGGAAGATACTATTTCCTTATTAGTCTGGTCCAAAAAGAATGACACATTTCTATATTTGAAAATATATAATTATAAACTAATCATTTTACCCTTAATGAGAAACTTTTATAGTCACATAAATGTCATGGAATGTTTAAGACATAAGTTTCAAAATGTTATGGCATGTTTATGACCATATGATCCAAAAGTCTTCCTTCCTTTTAAACTTAAAATCCATGCCGATCAAACTATTGTTACATAAATTGAAAATTTGACTCGACAGGAGTAATAATATTAGTATATTTATTACCAAAGGAAATCTTGGATTCTTAGGTTGTATAGGTGTTGTTGAATTCAGTTAAAAGTGAAAATTTACTGAGTAACATTCATAGTAATGGATTAATGATTGCTATTTACTTGGTTGATTAGTTGTCGGTAAGAGGCTGCATCATGAATCTCCAATGCTACCCTTTAAACCTAACGTCTCATGCCCGGGTTTTGATTAACTAAATTTTCAGGTGCAATAAATTATGTTTCTTAATTTTGAGGATATGGATATTGATTTTTAGAAGTATCTGTTTTGTGGAGAAGAAGAATTTTTGCCGTTGTGAGCATCAAATTAAATATTGTCCTGGATGTTCTTAAGTTTTATGGTCATTTGGTTGCCAAATTTTAGGAGATAGATGAGTTGTGAGAATAACTTTAACATCTTAATAACTTTTATGCATGTTTTATAGTGATTCTTTTATATTAACATTTTAATGACAGTTTTGCATATCGTATAATGACATTCTACTTACACTCCTCATAAAGTCGATGCACCAGCATCTGTATGTTGGTGTTATTAAGGTAAAATTTTGACTGATACACCTCAGCGAATTGCATCTAGTTTAACTAATACCTTTTGCGGAAACTATCTGATTTTTCAGTTTTTACTCTTCTTAGCTATAGTACTGAAAGAGTTGGTACAAAGCTATCTGACAAATGATCCCTGCAAGTAGTTTTTGGTGTTTCGAAGAAAGAAATCGTAAATGTTTTGATGGAGCTTCAACTTCAAGTTATTCTCTGAAAACTAAATGTCTACTCTCATTTTTTTTTCTGGAGAAATTGGTCTTTATAAATAATATTGATCAGTTCTTTGGATTTTGTTAGCTCCCTGAACTTATGATTGGAACGTCTTATGTAATGGAGCCAATTTTTTCTTTTGTACCTAATGCAAATTGGTGCACAGGTGTATATCATTTATAATATGCAGTAATTGGTGTAAATTGCAATGCATAAATATTATTATGGGTGCGAAATTCGGAAGGGTAAGCTTATTTCTTTCCATGGATATGAATCAAGTCGTCTGAGATGGACTACAAATCTTCAAATTGGTCAGGGAACCATACGTGTAATGAACATGAATATTGTTATAAACAAGGATGTTAGACTTCCAACTCCCTTAGACCCGTATAAACAGACCATCATTTTCTTTTCAACATACTGTCCATATCTCCAAAGCAGAAACTAGACCTGAATGCGGATTTGTGAAAATAGAGACGTGTGCACTTGAGTGGGATCTATTCTTTCTTAGTTCTGAACTGGATGCTGGTTGAGAATTAATTAGCCCAATCTCCTTTTGGAGGTCCATTCTAGCTGAGTTGGCAGAATAGTAGATATAATACAGGTATTAGTTGTGAATGTCTTAGGATCCCTGTAATTTTGTCATAGGATTGAAGATCTTCTGTTTATACTCTTTTAATCTGTAATTAGGAACCTGTAACATGTTGTGGCAGGTTTTGATTTTTGGAAATAGAAATACAAATTGTTACCTTCTCAAAAAAAAAAAAAAAAAAAAAAAAAAAAAAAAAAAATAATACAGGTATTAGTGGCTGCAGCAATAACAAAGTGGCTTTTAACATAGTTAGTATGTTTCTTGCAGGAATCATAAAAGGGGTGTTGAGTGTGAGGTATCTTTCTTAGTTGATGAAGAAACTAGTAGCGATAATGTGTCCTAGGCACCACTAACCCATTGATGTTCTGATTTAGATTCTGCTAATGTTTGTTGCATGGCCATGGCCGAAAAATTCTTATAGTCCAAGGAGTCTCTACTCTATGGCATAATATCCTCCCTAATTTATTTTCTTTGACATGCAAAAAGAATTCATTGGTTTCCCCTTGAGGAGCTTGCTCTTTCTTTTGTAGACTTTGAACTTTCATGTTATGTTCTTGGTGCAGCAATTCCTGGAACACATCTTATGAGTTCATAATCTCCTTTATCTGGCACTACAGGTGTATCTCCAGACCGGGAATCTGTGGAGTCTGGTGCAAAAAAATCCAGTATATCTTCAGGTGGCAGGGTTCATGATCGGAAAGAGTTTCTCCATAGGTTTGTAGATAGTGAAAGCCTGACCGAAAACCTTAAAATGTGGTATGAAGAAACAATAGAAAATTCAACTCATAAGGAACCCTCATTTGATGTCCCTTTTGAGTTGATAGATCTTCAAAAGTTCGATTATGCTTTGGGAGGAGTTCCATTTCAGCAGCTGATTCGTATGCCTAGTGCTGTTTATGCCTCGACTTCTGGTGCTGCGGAAGCAACTGCTTATCTTGCTCTGGAAGATTTTTTACATGCAAGTGTGAAAGGTTTGTGGGAGGCATTTTGGGGTCAGGATGAAACTTTGCCTTTCTATGTTTCTTGTGTCTATAATTCAAACCTGAGATTTTATCAGGCTGAGAAAGCCATTTCGAAAGGGAGGCTAGGAGGTCTTTGTGCCACAGCTGTAATGCTAAAAAACCCAAGGCACCCACAAGGGAAGTGGGATGATATTCTGGAACTTGCTATTCTAAGGTCTGATGTTGGAAACCTTGCTACAGTAGAGAATGACTGTAAACCTTGTCTCTCAATTTTAGGCGAAGCTTTATTCTTTGCTCTAAGAGTATTGGTTGCAAGAAGTATCAGCAGATCCAATATTCCTCTCAGTTTGAATTCAGTTTTTGTTCTTTTAGTTGACACTCAATATGGTGGAGTCCTAAAAGTTGAAGGAGATATAAGCAAGTTGGAAATGGATTTGAATGATGTATATGGTTGTGCTGCTGAATGGATAAAGAATAATGCTTTAATTACCATTTCTCCCATCGATAGGATCTGGAACAAGCTTGGAAATGCTAATTGGGGGGATATCGGGGCTTTACAGGCACTTTATGCGACCTTCCACTCAATCACACAATATGCTGGAATGTCAAAGAATTCAATTGAAGATTTGGCTGCGGACCACAGTGCTCGGCTTCAAGCAAGAAGAATTGAAAGACAATTGGGTGATAGCTGGGTGAATGGAAATGGTTTGTTTCGCTACCAGCAGCGTAGTGCTTCACCTGAAATTGTTGAAGTACATGAAGAGTCCTTCAGGTTAGAACCTGACAAGTCCATGAAGCTGGAAATCGGTTCTGTTGTGCTGATAGAAGATTCAAACTGGAAGAAGGATTATCAGATAAATGAAGTCCTAACAGATGGAGAAATTCCGTATTATATTGCATCTTCTGTCGAAGATCCTGGTACGACTTCATTTTTATATGTTGGTTCACACCCTTCTCTACTGGAACCAGCGTGGGAAGATATGAAGCTGTGGTATCAAGTTCAGAGGCAGACCAAGGTATTGGGAGTTATGAAGCAAAAGGAGTTGTCTAGCAAGTATCTACCTCAATTGGATGCATCTGGGCGGATAATTCACCCTGGCCAATGCAGGAGACCAAGCTCGGGTGGTAACTGTGATCGTCAATGGTGTGGAACTCCAGTTTTAGTGACTAGTCCAGTGGGCAGAACAGTTGCTGATTTGGTGAGACTTGGCCAATTTGGTAGTGATGAGGCTATTAGATGTTGCCATGACTGCTTATCTGCCCTTTCTGCTGCTGCCTCAGCTGGCATTCGGCACGGCGATATCAGGCCTGAGAATGTTATTTTTGTTAATTCTGGTGTGAGGCAGCCTTATTTCGTTCTCATTGGTTGGGGACATGCTATTTTAGAAGAGAGGGATCGTCCTGCAATGAATTTACATTTCTCCTCTACCTATGCCCTTCAAGAAGGGAAACTGTGCTCAGCCTCTGATGCAGAGAGTCTGGTGTACATGCTTTACTTCTCTTCTGGTAGTAACATGCCTAATTTGGATTCGGTTGAAGGGGCACTGCAGTGGAGAGAAACCTCTTGGTCAAAAAGGTTGATCCAACAGAGGCTAGGAGATATTTCTGCTGTCTTGAAAGCATTCGCAGATTATGTTGACAGCCTCTGTGGAACGCCATATCCTATGAATTTTGATATCTGGCTCACAAGGTTAAAGAGACATATTCCCGAGGAAGATCATGGAAAGCAGATTGATACCTCGAGTTAGAGATTTTGTTTTCAGCTATGAAAGCCTTGCAGCACGAATACTTTGTGGCTCTTGACAGTCTTTCAAGATCTCCATGAGTATAGGAAGATGGATCCCTTCAATTAGTAGGTCCTCAGTGCTGTGCAGGAATTCACGTAGGTGTCTACCAACTTGAACAGTAAATCAACCTGTGCTTCCTGCATCTTTCAGAAACTTGAAGTTTAACAGTTAATGGTCCCTGGAGCATGCGGTGCTCATTAGCTATCCAGCTTTTGCATTTGTGAACAGTTACAGAGGTGTTTTTCTTTTTTTTCTTGTGTCAAATGTGATTATTTGTTGTAAAGACAGGAACTCGTTGAGATTTCCCTGAGTGAGATATGTGTGATGTTTACTTTACAGACTTTTAGGAGTAGGACACTGTTCAGTATATTATTCCTACATCTGTACATGGAATATCAATTTCTGTGCTTCATGAATATTCCTGGTGTAGTTGAATTATGTTGCTTACCAAGTAATTTCTTCGATATCGTTTGGATGTTCGTTTAGCTCAATGCATTCAACAAGAAGTTAAATAGTTTTTCAAACCACAAAATCAGTAAAACTTTATTTCATGATCATTCTTTCCATTTAACAGTTAACTTATCTGAAATCTCAAACCATTTCATAATTAGAAAAATACTATCTTAAAACTACCTTGTTTTGCTTTTATCTCAATTTGTTCATCATCACTTCCATGATGACACATTAAACGTAAAAATAAAATAAAATAAATATTCTACTTGTTTAAATTGAAACATCAAACTCACACCCGTAATATTACAACATTATAGAAGCTTTAGCTTTAATGACCCAACCCAACCCTCAGGAGGCACCTAATCGAAAGCTAGGATATCGCATTTCAAGAAGAGTAAAAAAATTGCAAGTGGCGTTAGTTATTGTGAAGCTCAAACCTGTAGGATGCATGTGGCAAACAATATCTTAATAAATTCCAATCATTAATACCTTTGTACGTTTTCAAAAATAATGACAAGAATGAACAACTTTATTCCTTGATAATGGTAAGTTTTGAAAGAAACTAAAACTCTATGTTTAGCATCATTTCTTGTATCTCTCTGTTTCTCGTAATATATGGTAGGTATGAAAGTGGGTATGAAGTATAATCCAACCGAGAAGGGGAGACCGTTTAACATTCTTTATAGACCAAAGATTACTACAAGAAAATTAACAACAAAAATCAGATTCATCGTTTTAAAATGCAAACTAATACTCTGGATTTTCAAACTTGGGAGTTGTAAAGCTTACAGTTCAGAATTACAAGTTACTATAAACCGCTTTCATCATCAACATTGATCATCATAGTGGTGGCAAAATCCCGTTAACAACCAATCTTATCTGAACCCTTAATCGGCATCCATCTCCTCAAGTGCAGCTTTAGCTGCAGCCTTTGCTTCCTCTAAAAGATTATCAGGAACCTACAAACAAGAACATCAGTATTTTAGAGTAACATTTGATACTAACTCCTTTGTGTCAGTCAAACTACCCTTAAAAAAATGAAAGAATAAAAGGGAATAGGTGACTTTATAGACGGAAAATTTAACTTAGAAGGATACTGATTTACCTTCTGATGTTGGCGGTTAGACTCATCACATACCCAGCTCATTTCAAGTTCAAATGCCTTGTCCTTTGCCTCATCATGTACTCCATAAATTCTGCTTGCAAACAAAACATGTTGTCAAAACACTGAAGGAGAAAGTGTTTTACCACTAAGCATTGAACCAAAAAAATTTGTAGAGTTAAATTCTAGTAGTTGATGGAATCAGCGAAAACCCTTTAGGATGGTCAACCCATCTCCAAGAATGACTCTCGTATGGACTACAGTTCTTCAAACGAAGTTTATTGTATAGACATTGGTCAACTTGAGGAAACATGCAGAAAGCATAAATTGACGCCTTAATCTTTTGAAAATATAAACCACAGATACCAGAAATAAAAACATGTCTTCCAGACTACGAGATGGAATACAAATACGATTTCAGGCAGAACTAAGATTATTCTACATAGATCACAATGACACATTTTCAAATCAAAGCTAAAGTGGTGGAACCACAGGGGAATATGTACAGTAATCGAAGATCAAAGAGCAACAAACATGCTTAAGCTAACTTGATTTAGAGGTAGGTCTCAGTGTCAAAAGACATAAATAATCATCTGTTGACAATCAGATCAAGTTGATAAATACAATAATGTTGCAAATGATAAAGTTCAATTGGAACAATTACTTACATTTTAGCTACCTCAATAATCCCTTGTCGACAGGTCATTTCAGATAACTTTAACTTCTCAATTTCTCTGCATATCACATAAGTATTATGTCACATAGCATAAAGAAAATTTAGTGCAAAGGAAGCCAAAAGGATAACAAATTAAAATGCTAGATTACATATAAGGGAACACTTGGTTGGATGACCTTATCACCATTTTTACTTCTCGACTCGGACTGCATAATGAACTACTCCCTATGTCCTGGGTTATTACACGTATGCCTATACCACTAGATCATCCCCGTAGGACTGATTAAATGCATGTCTTTTATGCAGAGTAGACAAGTGCTGTGTGAAAGCTTATGGCATCAATCAAAAGATGTTGGAGGTAAATCACTATCTCGAACTTTCATGCCAGAGAGAAGAATGTAAGACAATCGGCTTGCCCTTGCTGTAGCAGTTGATAATTCAATCCACACAATTTGTTTGTAGAAGTCAAATCTCAATCAAGATCCAAATAAGCTAACTAAGGGTGTAACTCACACTTACTGATACACTTGAATAGTTTGGATATGTGCTGTCAATTGTCATTGACAATAATATGCTGGATTTCTATCTTTGAAAACCGCAGACCTATTGGCAAAGTTGGAGAATAAAAACCCAACCACCACACCATGCAGGATTGTAGGAAAAACATATCAATGTACTAAAGTGTTTTGTGTTGAAGTGTAGGAATATCATTCTACATTACCTACTATATGAATGTGATTTACAGTTCTTGAGTTATTAGTAATTTAATTTTGAGAATTAACAGTCAACACAAATTTCATCAGTCATCACAAGAAATATATGAAGATTTGAATCTGGAAGTTCAGATGTCGAGAACAGAACTACACACTTACGTTTTAGCAGCTTGCCTTCCCTTTCCAATAGCAGCACCAAAGTACCTCTACAACATATGCAAAGTATATTCACATATTAAATAAATAAAATGTAATAGGACCAGATCATAGCAAGGAAATAAAACATAAACTCTTTTTTATTTTTGGGGATAACTGATAAGTAGAAAATAAATCATAAATTGTTATCGGAATTTAAGAGTAGAGTCCAGTGGAACAAATATCTCTTGTAATTGAGAAAACGATTCAACTCACATAGGAGACACCAGAAGGCTCAACCAGGTATAGTTGAGGTCCATCTCTATCATACCCTCCAAGAATCACCCCACATCCAAAAGGCCTGTACAAAGTACACCAAAAGTTTCATATATATGCAAAAAAAGAGAAGGTACTAAAAAAGAAATTTCTTTGATAAGTTTTACAAATAAAATAATCGTCAATATACAAACGGCTGTACATATTCCTACAAACCTGAGCCACCAATACAGTGTGCATAAATGCACATAACTAGCAACACGCTCTGCAAGTTCTTTCACTGGAATTGGCTCACCATATACACTGCAAATTGCAGAACCACCAACAAGAGACAGAAAATTAGGGGTGACCACCAAGAAGAAACAAGCTCACTAGAAAAAAAGGTATTTTTCAGCACTATACAATATTTTATGTTGAGACATAAAGAACCTTTTACACAAAAAACACATTGCAGAGCATCCCATAAAAGCCAAGAGCACTTTGTGAGGAGGGATAATGTTATAGTTAGAGCCTGTTTGGATTGACTTAGTATTGTAACTGGGAATTGAAAATCTCCAGATGTTACTCCTAACTACAAAAAGCTAGCCCAAGAAGTGACCTTACTATTCAAAGCCATCACACAATGCACAGACATTTCGTTAGGTTTTTATTCTATTTGACGCTTATTGGATGTTACTCTATGTAATTAGCACTATTGAGATACCATAGACACATCAAATACTTTCATTTGTAATTCTATTATATGCATATAGTGATTCAACAACATAATTGATGATTCCATTCATTGATTGAAGTTATGAGCGGGAAATAAACTTAGTTTCTTTAGATTTTGTACATGATCATCATTAAGTTATTTCACAATGAATAAGTATGCCCATGAATGTTATATGTAGGAGAACCAGAGGGCAAAACAAAATTCACACACAGAGATGTAAGTACATATATTTATATTGTTTACAGACACGGTGGCTTTAAGCAAACCTTTCAAAGCTGGTTGCTTCAGACTTGGCTCGGGCAACAATCTGCCTCCCATCCGCAGCCAAACCTGCAACAGCCTGTATATAAAGAATAAAGCAGTATGGAGAAAGTGAATCACCATTCAAGAATGACGGAATGTGGCTACCGCTTCCACCAACACATGTGCTAGGTAACTTTATTTATCACCGCTGTCTATGAAGGCATTGAGAGATGGAAAGAAATCACCTAGCATTTTTTGCCTCAACTAGGATATGAACCTAATTTTGACTATGATTTATGTACCTCAATCCAGAAAGGTTTTTTAGGAATTAAAAAACTCATCATAAGGAAGACAAATAAAGACAAGCCCTAAAGATGTCACTTCACCCTGTATATAAAGAATAAAGCAGTTACTAGTTTGAGAAACAAAAATAATCCCTTTCTCAAAAAAAAAAAATAAAGCAGTATGGAGAAAGTGAATCACCATTCAAGAAT
The DNA here is from genome assembly GCA_035578085.1 of Solanum pinnatisectum. Taxonomy (NCBI): domain Eukaryota; kingdom Viridiplantae; phylum Streptophyta; class Magnoliopsida; order Solanales; family Solanaceae; genus Solanum; species Solanum pinnatisectum. The sequence continues at coordinate 44,101,366 of CM069085.1, read as the reverse complement.
GACGGAATGTGGCTACCACTTCCACCAACACATGTGCTAGGTAACTTTATTTATCAACGGTATCTACGAAGGCATTGAGAGATGGAAAGAAATCACCAAGCATTTTTTGCCTCAACTAGGATATGAACCTAATTTTGACTATGATTTATGTACCTCAATCCAGAAAGTTTTTTTAGGAATTAAAAAACTCAGCATAAGGAAGACAAATAAAGACAAGCCCTAAAGATGTCACTTCACCCCACCTACCCACCCCCCACCCACCCAAAAAAGAAGAAGTATTACCAAAACTAAAAGTATCTAGATGCTAATCAGAAGCACCATAAACAAACACAATGATAGACTATACAGAGGAGCAATACTTAGAGCCTCGAGGAACCACATGATTCTCCTGCCTCTAATCATTGCTCAATTATACCACATCTCTGCCATTCTTGTTTATGTATATGAGAGATGGCAAAGATCCTCTAGGAAAAATACCAAACTTCTATAACCTCAAGGATAAAAGAGCCAGCTTTTATACAAAGATCACACAAGTCTACCACTCCATCTCTAAAGACATGCAACAGCTACCACTGAAAACCTAAGTAATTACAAAAACTTAGTGATAATTTCTGTAGACATGCAACAGCTAAACAAGTCTACTACTCCATCTAAGAATCACAATTTTGATAAATTCTGTTAATAGTGCCATTTCTAGACAACATGTGAAGCAATTGATTTTCCATAAAAACTGAAGCAATTTTACTTTGTGATTTACTTTCAAATATAGGTAAGAATTGAAAAGGAGAACAAACTGACCCCTTCTAAAGTTTTTCCATTTATTTACCTCTCAACATCTCCTAAAAGTTCTCTAGTTTATCATAGTGTATTTTGACTTTATTTGCAATTCCATACTGCTTCTGTGACCTTAGTTACTTTAAAGCTCTGAATTTCCTCTTCTTTTTCTTCTCTGAACTTTCTTATGTTGAAGTTTCAATGCAAGCACCTCAATATGCACATCATTAAAAATTACCTTTATAAACTCAGTTACTTTAAAGCTCCAAACTTTCTTATGATGAGGCTTGGAGTTTACTTATATGAACCTTCCCTGCTGAGAAGGGAGATTACAGAACTTGATAATAAAGAAAGCTTTCTCAAACTTCGATTCCCAACAAGATACAGATATAAAGCCCACAACTTTTCAGTTTGATATTTGAGATAACTAAATCAGAACTATTTGCCAACCCAAAATAATGCTCCTCTAATTTAATTATTCAAAATAACTCCTATCAGATGATACTAGAACCTAGAAACTGAGCTGGCACTAAAATCAGGAGTCAATCAACTTTGCCTCAATCCAAACTAATTAGACTCCCCCATATGAATACTATGTATTTAACTGCCACTATGAACTAATCCAAAGCTCAGATAAAGTTGAAAAGCTATGGTAGGCAAAACATTAATGATAGTATGATACATCCTCTAAACACTGAACGGAACATACCATGCCAGAATGGCGATGAACAGAATGAATTCGACGATTTGATCCCGGCAACATCATTTTGGAGGCTATTAGCTTCTCCACTCCCTATAATCCAATTCTCAAATCCATATCAAAAAACCCTAACTTTAATACAGAAAAAAGAAACAGATAAATTCCAATCGACAAAAAGGTAATAGGATCAAACCAAGACGATTCCATCCTTGCATTTGATTCCAACAACAGTACCACTGTTATCGACTGCTTTTCCGGCGTATTCGATCTGAAATACTCTGCCGTCCGGCGAGAATGTCGTCACCGATAAATCATATCCGGTTCCTATGCTACTCATATTTGCTTTTCTTCTTCTCTACTACAGCTTCAGTTGAGCTCAAAGTTTTGTGCTTTGCAGCACTCTCAATATACAAAGGAGTTTTCTTTGTTCTCAAGACACACACTAGCCACTAGTCTAGACTCAAAAACAAAGACGCAAAACTTTGTTTTCGATTAATTTTAACCTTGATCAAAAAAGCAAAATAACGCAATAATGATCAAATTATTAACAAGGAATATAATTTGATTATTTTTATTTTTAATTAGATTGTATTTTGAGTTCCCGTCAAATAAATAACTCTATTTTTTTCTCAAATTTCACATCACAACTATTCATTACTATTACTTTTTCCTATTTGAACTATCATCATCTATGTATTAAAACACGTCTCAGGATTGACTTGGTCAACTATCTTTTTTCCTGCTTGAACTATAAACGTCTATGTTTTTATTTGAACAATAATGAAACAGTCTATAAATGGAATGTGAAACTCGCGACAAAGTGATAATTTGGACGTGAACATTATCTTTTGTTCTTTGGGTCAACTTAACTACTTAAACAAGTCAATTCATGTACAAAACTCTAGTGATATATCAACAATTCATTACATCAAATAAATGACATTTGATCATTAATTTTTTTTTAATGTTATTATTGTTTCTGGTTTTTCGATTATTGGTATATTCTAATTTTTATGTTTCAAACCACAACTTACTCTTTAGAAGTTGGTAGTTTTTTTTTTTCTTTCTTTTTGAAGCATAGTTTCACACCAAAAGGTCTCTGTCAGTTGTGAGGTTAGCTTCATCTTTGCAACATCTCCTGCTGAAAGGATTCTGTACATTTGCAACATCTCCTGATGAAAGCAATAGTAACCATTTCATTATAGTTCACTAATGGCTGTGCTGGTGATGAGGCTGAATTTTCGCAGTTTGCAGAAGAAACAGGTAACAATTTTCTGTCTGTAAATTGTATAAACGATTTAAGAGCTTCTCTAAAACAACATACCAAGTGTAATCCCACAATTTAAGAGCTTCTATTACCTGTCGAATGTCTCTGATTTCACTACTCTTGTTCATGGTCGTCTAATATAAGAGTGTGCTTTGTTTTTTTTGGAAAATTTATCATGGAATTAGCATATGCTACAGTTGCAGCTTCAGCTGCAAATCTCTCAATAAGTTTGATGTGTATATAGTTTATTTGCGGGTAGATCATTATGTTCATTCTTTTTGTACAAAAGAGCTAAAAGAGAACTTGCAAGGGTGTGGGAAGCGCGGAAGATGTTTTGTCAAGTGCCTGTTGGCCCTCTGAGTCTCGACTCGTCAAAGAAGAAAACCTTCATCAATTGAAGAATGCCTAATAAATGAGACCAGTGAAGATGATAACTTTTAATGATGTACTCACAAGAAATTCATTCTAGATTATCAAAGATAATACAAGGGAGTGTCCTCTATGCAGGAAACTGTGTTCCTGAATACACTATATAACTTACAACAATGAACATGCTCCTCTATGTGAAAACAAAACAACCGAGATTCTGTTTCTCGTGAAAAGGAAATTAGTAGGTAAGTTGTGGTTCAAACTCTGCAAAATCAACTGAACCTGACTCAATAGGTTTCATGAGATACGCAGCCAATAACTCAGAAGCCAAAGCTGCAATCAGAGGGATCTTTTTAAAATTCTTCACCAGTGGAATCTCATCACTCTCACTAACAGCAATTAGTTTGGTGTTAATCTCCACCATCCTGTCCAACTTCCTCTTGAATTCTGGGTTCTCAACATCAAGGACAGCAGGGAAAATCCTTGCAGTTGTGCGGTTTGTCTGCACAAGATAATATTTTTAGAAAGGTTAGTGAATATGATCAAGCAAATATATTTATGTCAGGAACCAATAGTTTAACAATTTACAAGGTACCAACAGCAGGTACTACTTAACGTGGACAAGGTACATATACAAATGTGCGGATAATTCGTGTTAGTAACACCCAAAAAGTGTCTCTCTCCCCACAGGTGAACAGGGTATTCAAAAAAATTTGTAAGAACATATGTTCATTAAGACAACCTCACACTTATGACACATAACCTTGTAAGAAATATAGAACTTAAGATGCTAGGCAGGCTAATGAAAACGGAAATCTCGTTCAATTTTGTTATAATGAAATGCGATTGAAATCGAATTGCAGTATCTATGGCATGCTAATCAAGCAACGGTAAAGGATGAGTAAGATACAGCTAATTGATAACCTCAATGATGACATGCATGTCAAATTCTTTGGTGTTAAGCCCAATGCCTTCGTAAAAATCTGTTCTTTGGCAATCATTCAAGTACATTGTGACATAAACCTGCATTTTGGTAAGCACAAGTAAGATTATTATCAAAACTATGTAGAAGGCAATGTAAAAAGCCTTTTCAAGTTGGCTTATCATAATGAAAGGATACTTCAAATGCAGGTGGTTAATTACCGAAAGGCAGAAGAAGCGAGACCACAGCTTTGCCTTCCAGTCATTGAGAAACTGAGGCTGTGCTTTCATCAAAGCAGAGAAGAAATCACCATGGCGGTTCTCATCTTGGCACCAGTTCTCGAAGTATTTGAAAATCGGATAACATATGAACTCGGGATTGGTCTTGAGATGCCTGTATATGGTAATGTACCTCCAGTACCCAATTTTCTCAGACAAGTAAGTTGCATAGAAGATGAACTTTGGTTTGAAGAAAGTGTATTTTCTTGCTTTGGTCAAGAACCCCAAGTCCAACGCCAAATTGAAGTCAGATAAACCCTTGTTCAAAAACCTGCAAAATTCCAACCAGCCAAACCTTCTCAATACTCGTAAAGTCTAAGTGATTTTCCCTTAGGGAAATGCATGTCTGATCAAGCATGCCCAAAGAGAGTAAAATATGAGCTTACCCGGCGTGGCGAGCTTCATCCCTAGACATGAGGGAGAAAATCTCTGCAACAACAGGATTAGTTTTCTGCAGACATAATTCAAATGTTAGTTGGTGGTAGTAACAAAGTGTAACTATTCAACATTCAAAAATTTATCGAACTATCCACCTTTCTAAACTTTTATGACCATGATTTAAGTCTCGATTGTGAATATTTAACACAACACTATAGAAGTAAACTTTGTCATTAGAGTAAAAAGCACAAACATTTTGTTCCTTTTTCTTTATTACTTCTACGTTTCAATTTGTTTGTCTGGTTTTTTCACTTAAATTTTTTGAATCTCGTGGTCTTAAACTAAAGATACATAGGAAGACACATTTTTTAAAAACGGACTAAAAATGGCTACACAGCAATATAATCAAACTGTAACTTATAAGTGGCTGCACAGCACTATAATCTACAAATTAGAAAAAGATTCAAACTTACTTCAATAGAAGCCAAATATAACCTAGACAAGCTTAGCTCAAATAAACAAAATTACTACTATCAGATTTTCACAAAAGGTAAAACAGAAAAACTATAACAAGCTGGATAATAAAATTCTAATAGCACACTCACTAAGCTAATTCATCAGATAGCTTAATTAATTATGCTAATTTCAGAATAAAAAATTCTCAATAAATACATACCTTGAGCCTCCTTCCAAGTTCCTTGTAGAGAAGAAAACCAGAGAACTCAGCAGTGCAAGACCTCTCCAAGAATTCAACAAAGATTTGCCTTAGAGGTCCCTGAATTTTATCAGCAGCTTCTTTAAACTCCTTGTTCCTAACAAAATGAGTCTGGTTGTAATCAGTTTTGAATTCCTGCAAAAGGGCTTCAAACTCAGCCTCATTCAGGTTCTTGTTGATCTCAGTGTTGAAAAGGGTCTCCATTTCATCAAAATCAGTAGTGTAAAATCTTGGTGTCAAAAGGGACTCTTTGATTCCTTGCTTCTGAGGTTTCTTGGAAGGTTTTGAAGTTGGTGGGGTGGTGGTGGCGGCTGACATTCTAACTGTGAACGGCAGTCTGCGGCTGCTCAGCCGTGCAGTGGTGGTGTTAATGGTGTTGAATTTGGTTATGGGTTTTACTAAAGCCATTTCTGCTGCCATTTTTTTCAAGAACTTCAGCAGAAAGATTGGTTCTTTGAAGCTAAGGGGAATTGGGATATGAAGGGTGGAGAAGGGATATATGAATTTTAGATGACAGTGATGGAATCTAATCTCATCCAATGAAATCTTGTGGGTTAAGTGGGTTTCTGACACGTGGCATGTTATGATGGGTCAGCTTGATTACATGGTAGCTTTGTAAAGCTTGTATCTTTGTGTCATTTGGGAAGTAGTAGTAATTGTGGTCTATGTTTCTCCATGTAGATTTCTCAAGATATCAACCTAGTATTAATGGTTGAAATTCTTTGTTTTAGTTTAAAATGTATATGAGTTTCTTTCATGTGGTCTATTTGATTGGTTAATATTCACGGGTTCGACAAAATTCAATAGCTAAACTGTAATTAGTAAAATTCAAAATCGTAACCCAGCCTCCGCTCTGAGTCCTCTATTAGGTAATTTGAGAGAGAGAGAGACTATTTTCTTTGCAAATTGGTGAGAGACTAACAATTTTTAGTTTTTCTGTCATCACTAGTATTAACTTTCCACCCTTAGTTATTGTTTGTTCTTATCTTGCTTTGGTTCCATAGCTAAACTAGTCCATATGGATCAAATTTTATACCAAAAACAAAAGGGAGAAGAATAATCAGTAGTCAATTGTAAATTCCTTTGGTATTTATCATGAGACCAATTCAAAAAAGAAAATTAAACAAATCATACAAATAGAAAACAAATCAGGGATAAGAAGCTCCAAAATCAAATTTACAGAAAACAATCTATCTATTTGTTTCTCCTATAAATTTTCTATCACCCAGAAGCTTCACATGATACACAAACTATGCACACTGACTTTGTAAGAGAATGAAAAAAAGACTTGGATGCAATTGGACAAAAGGATGAACAAAGAAAGGAGCTACTCATCAATCTATCTACAATTTTGAACAACAGGATCTGCTCTCATCTCAAGCAAGACCCTGCATTATTTCAAACACAATTTTTCCATATGTTGCTGATCTTGTACGTGATAATTTGAAAAGCCGTGAATCTTGGTCAAGCGTTCCCATGCTGCCACAAGGTAAACACAAAAGACTCAAAGGAGAGTTCCTTATAATGTGTATGCTATACCTGAAACAAAATTGGTAATGTCATTTTGATTAAACAACAAAAGATCGAGCAGTCTCTGCTGACAACTTTTACTGTTGAAGAACCTAAAACTTTATCACAAAAGAGGAAATGATAGCACAATAATGCCATTAAACTTTAAAAAACTAAAGGAGCCGAGGTGAAAGACCATTTAATGAAAAATTCCCACAATGTACTAAAACACATTATTCTTCCAACATGCTCAAACACATTACAGTATAGTAGTATGCGGCTATGCACAGTATCCAAGGGGGCAGGAGGACTGCTCTCTCTCTCTCTCTCTCGTCTCCAGTGCATATGTAAACAGATGGATATAAACCTCATTGTTCATATTAAAGAAACCAGGAAATTGGGCTCAGTCCATTTTTGTTTGTTAAGTTTCAGAAGAAGGAATAACTTTGTCTAATCGGATCTTGATCAGCCAACAAAACCACTTATTGTATAATACCAGAGAACCGCTAATAGGTTTGAAATTGCACTTCCCTAACCATTCCTGAACCTTCTGGTTGAGCATGCATCTTGAAGTATAATATCAATGAAGCCAAACGCTCTTATGGAATCAGGGGAAATTTTAATCCCCTTGAAAACTGTACCACACAGGGTTTTTTTTTGTGCATATGTAGAAATTTTTGAATCCCCTTGACATAAGAGAAGTACAAGTTCAAGTTCCAAGAGCGGCATTTTTTTTTTTAAATCATTTATCAGATTTCTTGGCTCCGCCACTGCCTGGTATGTGTGTCTAATTCATAGTGTGGTTCGTGTTATCAACCACATTCAAGAAAGTAACAAACTAACAATGTATATGGTCCTAGTATTACAGTGCATAAAACTAGAGAACTGACAGACTTAAAGAAAATAAGCAGTGAAAGAAAATGAAAATTGATACCTTTGGGCTACGATCATTTATTGGTGTCATATACAGAGCCGAGCTACTTACTTCTTCCGAGTTCTCTTCTACATTAGATGCACTTCCTAGAGTGGAGCTCTTTACACTTTCTTTTTCTTGTTCAAGTGAAAACCAAAAAGGTTCATAATCAGTTCTCCCACCTTCATCCTTGTTTTTGAATTTTTTCTCCATCCTGTCGCCATTCATATTCTGCGAAATTTCTGCATGTGCAGTTCCTTTATCTTCTGCAAAGGTATCTCCCACCTCAATATCAATTGTCTCCTTTAAGCTGGTGATGCTCCGCATATGCTCACCGGAATCAGAATAAGCATCTCTGGTCCATTCCCTGCTTTTTAAAGTATCATCTATCTCCTCATATTCCAAATTCCGCAAAATTTCAGGAAGTGAAAGTCCACTATCCTCTGGAAACATTGTTCCCATCTCAATATCTATCTTCTCTTTTGAGCTATTGATATTTCCCACAAAGTTAGAAGTTGCTGGCTCAACCATTACAATGTCATTTTCTTTAAAAACTGCTCGAAAATTATTTAAGGAAAGTGGGATCTTGGAAAAGAAAACTTCTCTGATATTTTCAATCGTCCCCCTATTATAGGGATTCTCCTTCTTATCATATCGATACCTAAAGTTCTCGTAAGTAGTCTGCAAGAAACAACAAAAATGGGAAACAGAAAAAAAATATAGTTATGTAAGAATATGAAGCAACACATCAGAGTTAAATTTCAAGCAGGTAAATATAGAGAACTGTAAGCGAACATTTAATCATAGGTGCATATCTTAATGCATCTATATAGGTGGGCAAGGGGAGTGGGGGCAGAGGAATCAAAACTAGGAGAAATGAGATTCGAACTTCAGATGATGCAGGCCATAATGGATCTTAATTGACTTTTCAGAATAATATGGCCAGCAAGGCAGAAGGAACATTAGTAATGAATCTCATGAGTGAAGTTCAAAAATTAGTCCACGGAACAACTCAATATATGCAGTATGTTATACAAATCACCGAGAGTATTAGAGCCACTACACTGGGATTTCTCATAATTGTCAATGCATTTTTTAGATTATTGTCTGCAGAGTAAGAAAAATAACTGAAGCGGATCCTTAGTAAACTTCCCTGACCTTTTCTGATGGGGGAGTGGGATTTATCTAATAAATTCTATAATAACATCAGATCCATATCATAGCCTGATATTTGAGAACTCAATCCTTGGAAGTCAACATTCAAAGAAACAAGACTTTGAAGAACAACAGGAGTAAGAAAGTTGAGAGGAAACATTGGTTCCAATTAAACATCACTTAAGAGTAATTATTTTGATGGGGGAGCGGGATTTATGTGAAGGATCCACTTCCGTTATGTGAAGTACTTTTACATATAATTACTCTTAAGAATTTGAAGATGTCAGCAGGTTCACTTTCACATATTATTATTCATTTACTCTAACCAGGACAAGACAACTAAAGTTTGTCTAGAAAATCCTCCATAAAATCCTGAAAGAAAGAAGATCACACAAAGAACTAATAAACAGATTAAGTGTGACACAAAAGGACAACCTACCAAGAATTTTCTACATAGAAAAAGAAAGAAAACAAGAAGGACTATGATCCAGAGGTTGCATCTCAAAACAAAGCACAGAAATCCAGAAAGATGTTTTAAATGGACAGCAAATAAAAGTTGGTTCTTATGTGTTCTAATATCCTAGCAGCTAGAAATTCCTGCCAGCTTAGAAAAGTTAATACTGCAAGGTATATTTTAACTATGAACCAGGCACACATACAATATACTCCAACGAAAACCGTAAGACATGATTCACCATAGAAAATATGCAATTTTAAGTTGGACTTCCTAAATATGCCAATTCATCATAAAACAACTCATATTGCAGATGATGACATTACAGAAGAACCATAACTAACTTTGTTAGTATACATCTTAGTTAGAGAAGTCACCTGGTTAGTGCTAATCAGGTAAAAATGGAAAATAGTAAGGCCACCAACAAACCAAACAGCAATGAAGCAGTATATAATGAGAACATCTGACAAGATATCTTGTGAAATAGCTCTCCATAAGTTGCCGCCATGATGAAGGATATTGACCAAGGATATGACAAAGACATATATGCATAATATAGTTGATGTAGATATGAACAAGTAGAAGAATCTGTAATTCCGCTGCAACCAAGTGAGAAATAGAAAAAGTCTCAGCAACTAAAAAAAAGGTGTAATGATGTCATAATATCTCATGTAAAGTGATATTCAGTATCCTACTGCCTCTAGTTCTTTACGATCTTGAGCAACAGAAGTAACTTCATTTCTCTGAGGGCATAATTTGCATGTACATCACCAAGTGATAGAGCAGAAGATTAGAAGAATCATCCATTTTTTTTGTATTATCAATAAATCATTTACAACAGGAAATGAAAGGAAATCAATCATATTAATATTTCAAGTTATGAGACAAAGAGAACTAAATTTAACCCTCTTTATTCTTTCTCCTGTTCTTTAACCTCTCCCTCGTACAACCCATACTCTAGCAAAGAATATCGTATTTCTCATGCATTCACTAAGATATAACCATTAGTCTGCATATATTCCTCACCATCAATGAATTTGTTCTTCCTCACCCAACAAGATTCTGCAATGAATGGCTTTTAGAATTATACTTCATAGGGTTGATTCACATCTCATGCCAAAAACTTATATGAGTTCATATGGCTGATTAGCATTTCATGCCAAACAAATATATGAGTACTCCACTTTTCCGTAGTATAATGGCTTTCCCTGATAATATACAGAAATTATTAAGTACAACTCCAGAACTAGATTCTTGGGAAAAAGACTATAGCTGGATGGTGCGGAAAAACTAAATTAACTTTGGCTAGCATGAGCTTTTACTTTCGCTATGCAGGGATAGAATTGTTTTCATTTCACAATGCTTGCATCATTTCAACTTAGACATAACCATCATCTTGCACACACAAGTAGACTGTTTATTAATTGGTAAGAGGAAACAATCCAAATCTAGTTCAAGTTTGCTTAAAAAAATACATAGTCAGCAATACGTACAAGCCCAATGCATTGACCAACCCAGGGACAGTGGTGATCAAATCTTTGAACACAATTGTTACAGATCGAACAATGAGAGGAACGAGGAGGCCGGTACAGCAAACATGTATCACAGTACTTGACTTTAACTGTGTGTCCATTCACGATTACATCCTTTGCTCGTGGAAGTTTCAAATGAGGAGTTCTACCGTTGACCCACTCCATGGAAGGGGTATGTATATCAAATGTTTCATCAGATTCGGGAGGGGTTGTGTTTCGTGGGACAATTCCAGGATCTCTACTAGATGTCAAAAAGAGAAAAACTATATCCTGCACAAGATATAAAAGAATCTGTGAACTGTTCAACATTCAAGTGAAATCAGTCAGCTATAGATTATAAACTTACTCACAATTAACTAGAGAAAGTTCATCAGCTTTCTGCTATGTAGGTGATTATTCAATTGATTTTTGTTAAACAAAATTTTGAACACTTACTTTGAAATGAGAAAGAGAAAAGGAAAGCAGTGAGAAGAGAAAGACAGCTGAAACTAACAAATTGCACGTGAAAGAACAAGTTTTAGCCCTATTCATGTTATTTATAATCTATCGTAGTTATTGCCTTTTGATACCTGTTACAATCTATTAATTATTTTATTTCGGTTAACGCACTATTTTGTTGTTATGGTTTTTTTCTGAATGCTCTGTAATGTTTTCCTTATTAGTTGTCATGTTTTCTTCACTTCCGTATTTTCTTTTTCATAACTGCTTTGAATTGCTGCACTTGAGCCGAGGGTCCTTTGGAAACAAGCCTCTTCACCTTTATGAAGTAGGGGTAAGGTCTGCGTACACTCTACCCTCCCCAAACACCACCTATGGGATTACATTGGGTATGTTGTTGTTGTTATAGACAGAAAAAGAGAAGGGAACATTATAAGGTATTGACTATTGTAGGAGAAAAAAGTGTTGTCCTCCTTTGTTTCGCCCCCATCTTTCTATGGGGGATAAAGACTGATCACATCATAAACAATGTTTAGTACTCCCTAAATAAGGTAGTTTCAATTGCCAAAGCAGATCTAATAAAGAGTCATTCATTTTTTCATGGTAATGAAACCTTATGATCCTACTGATATATTTCATATTATGTCATCATCATCCTATTTAACACCAAGAATAGGCTAAAAGGGGAGAAAGAAGAATGCAGAATCACTTATGTCGACTAATTTTAACGATGATAAAGAAACTTCATACCATAATGGTAAGAACTGCTCCAATTACAAGTATAGGATACCAAGGACCAGCATCTTTGTGCTCTTTGATACGATGTCTGATTACACAAGAGACTTTTATACAAAAAGCAAGTGCTGGGCCAGCAATCAAAAGTGTTGATAGAAACAACGATGACACATCCGGACCGAAGATCAATCTTCCTCCCAATAAGAATTTCTGGAAACATTTAACAGCACAAAATGAAGGTAAAAGACATGGAACAGAACGGTCTGAAATTATGCAGACTCTATATTGCAAAATATTACTACTGTGAATCTAAGAAAAGTTTGACCATATGAAACAAGCAGTTTAACAATATAAAAAATCATGTTATATCTTATGAACAAGCAGTATAAGAATATAAGGATATCAGCACCTTCAAGTTCAAACTTGTAGAAAGTACACAGCTTTAAGTGAGAATTGCTACTATCAAGGCCTCAACTTTAACCTCAAATTCATTCTTACATCAGACAGAGCAAAGAGAAGGAAGAGAAAAACAAAAGTCACCAAAATTAGCCAGTCCATGCTGTCTAAACACTTGATTTCAGCAAGAAAACCACATATTCAAATTCAAACATGACTAAAATACTAAGCTAAACACAATCTCTTCAATTCCAAAAAAAACTCAATGGCTCTGACAATATCATACTTATTTTATTTGTTTCACATGGGACACTGAAAAACATAATAGCAGCAGAATCGTAGAAGAGACACTTACATTACTTCCTTTCCAAACCTGATAAAGCTTCAGAGGTTTATGTTTCTCACGAACCATAACTCTGAAAATTTGGAATGAAACAAAAACAACCCAAAAATTCCAACTTTCCAGTCCCAAATAAGAATCAAAGTCCTTCTCTTCTCCTCCTATTAAACAGCTTCCAACAACCCATATAAAGAAAAAAAGTCCAAATTCAGAAAAAGACCGTCTTTTTCTCAAGAAAATATGGAATTCCCCAATTCAAAGACTTTAAAGAAATGGGGTTTGGAGAGCAAAAGGGAGAGAAAGAGAGTCTTTTTGTTGTTGTTGTTGGGAAGGAAGTGGTGATCAAGAACCAGCTGCTTTTGTTGTTTTTGTCTCAGACGGATTTACCCAGAATGGATTTTTTCCCCATCTCTAATTATTTCTCTCTCTCTCTCCAACAATACTGTGTGTAAAATTCTCCAATTTATAATTTAATACTCTACTAGTTATTATCTTGTAAAATTACAAATACATCGTAATGAATTAATAGCCTTATTTGTTGGGTGGCATTTGGTACTTCGTCAATGTCTCTAAGACGAGGGAGTTTTCAATAACTTTGGTAACAAATGAAAATGTATGTGGAATATATAGATACAAAATTCGATTTTAATAAATAGATATTATATTTTTTGTGAAAATTAAAGAGTATAATTGCATTATTTTTTTTGTTACCGTCCATTCAAAGTTTATCAAGTAATTACTTGATTAGATAAATAAGTTAATACATGTAAATACTTATAATTACGCTCAAATATAATTCTCACATAAATCGCTTTCTAAACCCACCAATAAATATTAAACATTTTAATCTTTCACAAGATGCAAATCTAATCACCATTCACCAAAAACTATTCAATTTAATAAATTAAATTCTTATTGTTGATGGTATAGCAAGTGGCAACAAATAACATGAAGCTACATACATACGCATTCAAATTCCTTCAAAATATAATGACAAGACAGGCTTGAAATAATTACTTTATAAAGTACAACAACAAATTTAACGATTTTACCACTATCTTGAAAATGTAGAGAGCTATATTATTTTCGAGAAGACAATAATATCAACAAGATAATACAATAATAAGTAATAATAAAAATCTAAGAATAAGAAGATACAAAAATATATAATACTAATACTCCAAAAGTGGAAAAAGCAATATATTCGACTATCTACTAATCGTCTACTTTAATTCTTGATCTTCACACCTTTCTATCAAGGATCATTGTCCACCGTGAACTAAAGTGATAAGTCGTAACATATATTCTTCTTTGATTGGAAGTAACAAAAAATGTTAGTATATGCTAAACTCATTTAAATTATTACTATTTTCAAAAAAAAAAAAAAATCCTTCATTTCTCCTTTTTTTTAAAATCATGAAACAAAAAATGGCTATTTTAAAAAATATTATACAGTCTGGCGGTTGTTGTTTAGGCAAAAAACGTGCAGGCACAGCACAATTTTCATTAGTCTTTGGAATGGAATATACCAATGAAGCATTACTATCTATCACAAAGAGAAACATTCCTCTTTTGGTTGCACAATTCATTTTTATTTTTATTGTTATTATTAAAGTGCTTGTTATTATTTTTTTTTAAGATTTTATAGTCATGTGTCCCACTGCTAATTAAGTTGGTGAGGTGATATGCAATGTACAAAAAAGTTGGAGGAAAAAAAGATTTGTTGTACTAGAAAAAAGTATTTGTTGACCGCTTTAACAATCATTATTGCTCGGACACCCGATAACCTCAAAAATAATTATAATTATAATTATTCGTGCATATATCTTGAAGAACTATCTTATACTTCTGAAAGGAGCACTCAAACATCTCTATTGGGTTGGGGCATTTGGTTGTCGTGTCCTTTAGGCCCTTCAGTTCGATCGAGTATCGGCTACTATAGCTTTAACCGAACTTTCAAATTCTGAGTCTGCCTCTGTTTATGAGGCAAGTAAGTTGCATTTATCAAAAGAGTAGGAGGAAGTAGCATACAAGTTTACAGGAGGACAAAAGTCCAAATGATATAGCCTTTTAAAAATTAACAAACTGTATATAGATAGATCCATAGATAGATAGAGAGGGTAAACTGTTAAATCTAAGCTAAAACAAAACTGAAGAAAAGGAGACAAGTTGAAAAGAAGATAAAATTATATAATACTGTACAAGAGATCAGTAGCCTCATTTAGCTCCATTTCCCACTCTATATTTCATTTTTATGTACCAAAGACTTTCCAAAAGAGTTGCTGTAATTTGAAGACATAAAAAGAAGCCAACTACTCTTTTCAGCCTTTGCAAAATCGACATCTGATGATCCCATCCAACATAATGTATGTCGATAAGCATCCTTCATTAGCTTGACCTGTCAAAATATATGATATAACATAACATGGAAAATCGGTCCCAAAGAAAACTTGGCCGTATAGTGAAATGTTGTTATAGGCTGTAGCCTGTATCTGGTGTTGCATCAATGCAGAGAAGTGAAAAAAGTAGTACTGTAAGATTTGTCTAAAAATGCATAGTATTTGGTGTTTTCATCAATAAAAAGCAATGATCTCAGTAAAATGTACCACTATAAGACTTGTTTATTCATATGCATTTGTCCCTCAATAAGATTTACTGATGAATTCTATATTAGTACACTATACCAGTGGTGTTTTGTACAGATATTTTTGGTTGCTATATATAGTGAAGTTATGTTATAGAGAACATATAATATAACATAACATGAAAATCAGTTACAGAGAAAACTTGGTTGTTGTAGTGAAATGGTGTTACAGAGGACGGTTGTGATATAGAGGTATGACTTTATAAGAAAAAACTACCTTTTATCTATGAAGAACTGCTATGAAGATCCACGGTTGCTGTCTTCTTCAGTTCTGCCATCTTCGACTGTTCTTTGTTCATTTGAATGTGTTGACTCTGCATCTTGATCATCAGGAAAGAAAAGAGGATCAAAATTTGCATTATCGTTTCTTGTCTTCTTCAAAGATTCATCAATGCCACCATAATCCACTTGGAAAGTAGCATCCTTTCCGAGTATGCCTCCCATCTCTAAATCAAACTTCCCTTTAGAGTTGATTGAACCAAATCTATGACTCATTGACATGGATCTCATACTTGCATCGTCTTCTTCAATCACCCACTCGCGAAAGTTGACCAATGAAACCGGGACCTTAGAGCATAAGATTTCCCTGAGATTCTTCAAAATGCCATGGCTGTATGGGTTCTCTTTCTTTTCATAACGATATCTGAAGTTTTCATACGTTGTCTGCAATAACATGTGCAAATACAAATAAGTCACAAACATGTCTGCTGTTTTATTAGTTTTACTCTGATGTTCCTTCTGTATTTTGATTACTTCCTTTGAGCTGAGGTTCTATTGGAAACAGGTCTCGTACATCCTACCCTCCCCAGACCCCACTTGTGGGATTACACTGGGTGTGTTGTTGTTTCTTATGTGTTCTCAATAGTTGAATTTCGCTAAGAAAACTAATATTTGGATGCTGGGACATTTCAGTTAGTGCAGAGGGCACAGCCCGACTTTCGTCCCAAAGTTGAAAACCAAGTTGCACCTCAAAGCAAGACAAAAAGAAAAGGAGAGATGCATACATATCTATTGAAACCATTATAGGTGAGAAGGGAACTTGTAATAGGTGCATTTTTGAAAAAACAAGACCAAAGGGACAAAAGAATCATATGAGATTGCACTGATCCACATAAATTAAGATGTTATGTTATAGAGATACAGAAACTACGATTAAAGGGCGAGAAAGTTACCTGGTTGGTTGACATTAGGTAAAAATGGAAGACACTTAGCCCTCCGACAAACCATACAGCTATGAAGCAATAGCATATCAAAACCACAGATACAACATCCGTTGACATGGCATGCAAAAAGCTCCCCGGTTGTCCAAGAAGGTTCAGCAGTGAAAATGTGAACACATATATGCACAAGGTTGTTGTTGATGTTATGAAAAGGAAAAAGCACCGATAATTACGCTGCAACACAAGGGGATAAAAGTGTAAAAGTACTGTTAATGAAGTAAAGACAGGTACTTCAAACTACAAAGAAAAATATCGAATATTAAGAATTGAACAGATGACTTACAACTCCAATACACTGACCCACCCATGGACAGTGGTGATCAAATCTCTGAACACAGTTGTTACAAATCGAGCAATGAGAAGCACGTGGTGGACGATAGAGCAAACATGTGTCACAAAACTTGACTTTTACTGAATGACCATTGATAAAAATGTCCTTTGTTCTTGGTAATTTCACATCAGGGGCTGCATTGCCTACCCACTCCATAGATGCCGAACTTGCATTCAATAGTTCATCCAAGTCAGGTGGCCGTGAGTTCCTAGGAACTATTCCTGGATTGCTTGAAGATGTCATGAAGAGAAAACTCAACGCCTGCATTAGATCGGTTACAGCATTCATTCTTAGTGCTATTCAGTTTATGCAATTTTATCTTCCAAGTGTTGAATTACATACCAAAACTGTGATGATGAGTCCCACAATTAGTACAACATGACCATATATTGGACTGACTTTTGGTATCATGAATAGCATTTTTATGCAAAATGTCAATGCAGGAGCCCCTATCAGAAATGTCGATAAGTACAGTGATGCTGCATCAGGACCAAAGATCAATCTTCCTCCACATAGAAATTTCTGAAACATTAGATAAAGCTTTTATGATTCAGCTATTCTGCATCAAAAAACTAGGTAACATTGACTTCTTGCATTAGCTTATCATAAATGAAAAACCAGCATGAATTTGTAAAAGCCCCTTCACAAGGCTCGTCCTGAAAAACGCAGCTCGGTGCATAAATCATCACAACAAAAGGTGGCCAATTCCACGGCTCAAACTCCTAACCTACATGTTTACAGATATACAATTTTACCGTTGTTCTAAGGTTCCTCTTCTGAACAAGACTCGTTCTTAAACTACAAAATTTCATACACGCAATCAAGATCAAGAAAGATAAAAAAGGGCTTACATTGCGACCCTTCCAAACTTGATAAAGCCTTTTCTTCAATTTAGAAGGGTCCATAGATTTGGAAGAAAAAGCCAAATCTTGATTTGTGATCCCACCTCCCATCACAGTGCTAAATCCAGATAAAAAGTCAGAAGCTTGAAATTATACACTCTTTTATTTTTCTTTTTTTCTTTTTTTGGTTATTATTATGGATGTAAAACAACAATACCCATAATTTATTGAAGATCAAAAAAGAAAATGAAGATTGTATATTGAGGGGGTGCTGGTGCCAAAAAAAAACATAATAATTTGGAGAAGAGGAGGAAGAAGAACAAGAAAAAAACAAGAATTCTAATTTTTCTCTCTCCTCACTCTTTCTCTCTCTTCTTCTTGATTGATCTAAACCAGCTTTTCCCCAGCTCTACATGTTGAATGATGGTTTCTTTTCTTTTTTCTCTCATTACCGTTAAACAGTTTGGAGGAACCGAACATTTCGCGCGGATTGTGTCTTTTTTTTTTTTTTTTGTTGGAAAAGAGGTTTATGTTTCAATTATGATGTAGTTTAATCCTTTAATGTTTTGTCTTTTAGGATATTTAGTCCCTCTTGTCTACGGAAAGCAAATCAATTCTCTATATTTATCATCATACTTTGGTGGCATTACTTTTAACCGCTCTAATCTGATGTGTACTACTCGGGCCGACAGTTTTTTGTTAAATAGTATCTTGGGCCAACAGTTTTTTGTTAAATAGTATCTCTATCTTCGTGAGGTAGAAAAAAATGTTTGTTTTCACTCCTTCCTAATGGGACTACACTAGGTTTGTTGGTGTATTTATAATTAAAGGTTATAGTTTTATTCAATTTTTACCCATCTTTACTACAACGACATAATCAGTGTAAAATTTCGTTGATAAAGCCTTGACTCAAAATAAAGTGTCGTCTATGCAATTTCGTGCACACCTCATAATTTCACCAAGCTTATAGATAAAGAGAAAATCATTTAATATTTTGCCAATTCTAAATTTTAACATCTTTCAGCATTAGCACTCACTTCATTGACCTCTACGTCACACCCTTTTGAGAGTGAGAAAATAGTTGTAATTGGAATTCATTTCTCAATAGGGAGAAACAATAAGGAAACCAGTGTATGCTCCAGCAATCAAAGAACTTAAAACAGAGCTGCAACAAAATAACACTAGTCTGACGCATAAAAAGAACAACACTACATTAATAGGATATCGTACAATATCATCGACTAGCCGAAGCCGGTGAAAATTATGAAGAGCAAGAAGAAACCTGACTTCACTGAATTTTACCCTGTCAATGACAATCCTAAGTACTTAATAATACATAAAAAGCAACAAATTGTCTAGAGTCGTTGCAAACGATAAGCTACAACATCCCGGTGTTGGGCTCCGGGTGATGACATAATTGATAATACTAGATTCCATAAGTTATCCATTCAGAGGGTGTACCAGATGTCCAAAACCTTGCTGCTCCTATCTTCAACTACTGATCTGCTGCAAGAAGGAAAAAACAACATTTTTAGTGTGTTTTTGGGGTAAAGTGTAATTGAAAGATATTAGAAAGCATCAAGAAGATACAAAGTTGCAAAAGCACACCGACATGTTTTAGTGGTTATCTGTCCATGACTATATAATTTACGTGGTGTGTCTATAAAGAACCAGGAAAAGAGGAGACGAAATGGGAAGAGGGAATAAATTAGAGAAAGGAGAAAAGAGGAGGAATTCATCCAGCTACTTTAGAAAGAACTCGGTTGATTCAAAGGTACCCTCATTATGTTTGACCTACTTTCTATTTAGTCCATTTCGAAAGTCAAATTTCTAAAGTGGACAATTTAATTGATCTAGAAAACTCAAGTTGCCGTCCAATTAAATCACTTTGTATTTGTTTCAATTCCATGTTGACTTTTATACCTTTTCCCCCATTTTCTAACCATTATTTTTACACATTCAAGATCCAGCTCTAGGGGTTTGGACTGGCTATAAGAGCACAAATGTGTGGGTCAGAAACAAAACACGGGTTCGAACCTTGCAGCAGACAAAATAGAACGGTAGAGGAACAGGCTCATTATCATTTATCCACAGAGTTTTGAACGGTAAGTCGCTAGCTTGGGGATTTCTGGTTATAAAAAGACCCATTGGGATAGGCGGAACTGGAAACATCAGATGAAACTGTTAGGATATCACCAGTAAAATGTACTACCAAAGACTGTTTCAGACCTGTCCCATCTGATATTAGCATGTGGTGAATGGAGAAAAAGAATTACTCTAAATTTGAGAACATGCGGCTGGAAGATGAAGAATTTATAGATTTAATTGACAAATGGTGGAATCTTACAAATCAAATAACAGATCAAACATCGGAATAGCTAAGAAGTTGAGACTTCAAAAGAATGACAATAAGGAAC
Organism: Solanum pinnatisectum; assembly: GCA_035578085.1. Taxonomy (NCBI): domain Eukaryota; kingdom Viridiplantae; phylum Streptophyta; class Magnoliopsida; order Solanales; family Solanaceae; genus Solanum; species Solanum pinnatisectum. Next base: position 44,081,037 of record CM069085.1, on the reverse strand, counting down.
AGATTGTCGAGGCATTTGACATATTGGAAAAAAAGAAAACTACAATCCTCAAAAGCCTAGCGGATTTGGATAGACAGAGAGAGAAGGGAACGGAATGAAACGAATGTCAGTTAAGAAATTTCTCTCACGTGATCCGAGAGATATTGCAAGAGCTGAAGAAACATCATGGCGGTAAAATTCAAGGATGATTAAGGCTTCATCAAAGGAATAAAAATACCCAAAAACTTCATAAAATGGTGAGTACACATGAGATGCAATCACATTCTTTATGCAGGACACGCAGGGAAACACTAAGTGGAAATAGCTCACATTCTTTATGCAGATGATACAGTTGTGCTACATGAGGAAAAAGGAAGAAAAATTGCTTTGCTTAAAAGCTATACTTGTGGCCTTTGAGGCAATTTCTGGTCTACAGACACTCTCACCAAAGAGCAGCATATTTCCGGTTAAATCTGAACAGATGATACAAGAACTGACAGAGATAATGGGATGCCAAGGAGAAATTTTCTAAAAGTTTACTTGGGACAACCTCTTGAATCCAGACTGTCAGACACCCGGGGGGGGGGGGGGGATTGGAGAGTACGTCAGGGGATATTCTTACATACTTCATGTCAAGGTTTACATAAGCAGATGCAATTTTCTACAGCGCAGAAGCCAAGATTGAAGAAAAATGAACCACAGCGATGAAAGTTAAAACAGATGGTAGCTTGCACATTAAGAACTCTAGATTAAACAATGAAAATCTCTTGTTCAACTGGCATTGAAGATTCAATTCTGGAAAAGATAGCTAGCTATGAAAAAGAGTGATCAATTACAAATATAGAATGGAGAACAAATGGTGCACAAAGCCAATTAACAGGTCATATGGTGTGGCAGTTTGGAGACGAATCAGTGATCTGCGAGATCAATTTTGTATCAGTTGGAAATGGTCCAATTATCAGATTGTGGCTGGATAAATGGACAGAAAATGGTACATTGATAGACAACTTGTTAGATATCTTCCATCAGACAATTGATAAATAGATTACAGTTGCACGGTGATTGGAATGGATTTGAATGGAAGATAGGATTCAGAAGAAACTTTAACGATTGGAAGATTGTTAGGGTTACATCATCACTACAACTACTGGAACAAGTAATTGCATTGAAAACAGGAAGGACTAGTGAAGGTGAATTTTCTGTCAAATCGTTCTACCAAACCTTGTTTAAGAGGAAGTTTACGAGTCAGATCACTGGCCCTAGAAAAAGTTGTGGAGAACAAAAACTCCAAAACAAATGGCTCGTTATGGATCTATAGCAGTACACGAGGCATGTCTCACACAGGACAATCTACAATGAGGATTAAATAGATGCATCAGGTGTTTCTTAAGCAAAGATGTTGAACCAGCAAGACAGATACTGATGCTGCATTGCAATTTCAGGGCAATATGGAGCATGTTTAGGAGTAATTATGGAGTTCACTGGGTGATGCCATGGAATGTAAAACAAGCAGGCTAGCTCACAGGAATAAAGGTTCAGAAAGGATGTGGAAACCTATGGAGATCAATATCTTCTGTTGGGTAGTTTGGTTAGAACGAAACTTAGATGTTTAGAGGAGAAAATAGAAAAAGAAGAACATAGATGTCTGTATAATTTAAAATTCTGGGGTAAATGAAATAATGAAAATTACATAGAACCAATGCTTAGACCTCACAGATGGTCAACTTAATTACTGAAAGAATGTCCAACTTCTTTTTGTATATATCTTGTAACTAGCGGTACCTTAATGGTACTATCATTTATTTGCTACATGGAATTTAGCTTACTTTTCAAGAACAAAGATGATATTAAACTAGATAGATACTCATTTAACAAAACCACTTATTTTAAAAAAAAGATACTCATTTAACAAGCCATGGCAAATCAACCACACATCTTGCTCCCTCGTTAACAATTTATTAAATCCCTTTTGCTCTATGCCTCTATTAAATTGTGCCCCCCAATATGGTATGCAAGAACTGTAATTATCAGATTAAAGAAAGAGAAAGCAGGAGCAAACTGGGAAACCTGAATATGAAGGGAAACATAGAGCCCTTGCCACCTTATCTGAGTAGGCACAAGTATAGATCAAAAGGTAGAACAAGAGAACTCCAAAATCACTTCAATTCATAAAATCAATGGAGATGAAGCAACTAACTTTATACAGCTAAAATGCTATTCAGAATTCCACATAAAATATGTTCACATGATAACCAGCAACCATGGATCAGAACACAAAACAAGCAGTAGAACGAAAGAAACGAGATACTTTTATATTTAAAAAGGAAACCATACCTTGATACGGTGTTGACTAGTGAACTCCATTTCTGTAACCATGACAACTAGTAAAAATACCCTCTACAGTTCAATGACCCACATAAGCATTTCTTCCTCCTTCGATCTGCTTTGTCAGGTGGAACCATGCCATAGTCAAAAGTCAATTCTTGCATGGGAGGAATATGTCTAATGGTAAAAAAGGCAACATGGTAGAATGTCTCATTGTTGATTTCACGTACAACAAGCTGCCAGAAAACGTTAGGTGAACAACTATGGTTCATAAAACGAGCCACATTGCCACCTTTTTTTGCACTTATTACAAGGGGATATGGAACCTTTTTGGCTTCGTCATTATAATCACGCACAGCTTCCAATGGTTCATACATGCGGGTAGCATCAAATATATAATCATCATCACCGTCATTGCCAAACTCACCTACCCTAGATTCCTCAATGACTTCTCCGGCATATTCACAAACAAAGCCACCTCCGCGTATGGGATCCCAAGATCTAAGTCCCCAACCTCTATTTTTTGTTTTGAAGACCTCCACACGGGCTTTAGGCCCTGCTTGAGAGATACGATTTCGGCAGTTTGGAGGGCATGAACAGGCAGAACCACACTCATGTACCAAGGTTTTGTAACTCATGAGAACTCCAAGTGGATTAAAGGGCAAATAGCCTCCATTCTTCTGAATGCAAGGACAGCTGGTTCCACCAGGTTGGCATCCGCCAAGACATTGACAGCCCACAGATGGATTAGACTTCATGAAAGGTTTTGAGTACTTCAGACTTGGGATATATGTGAAATAAGCAGGTCCCTTCTCATCATCAACATCATTTACAAGACATACAGGTTGGCTCTCTGCACCAGATGTTAGGTCGGGTAGGATAACTCCAACCCGTGTCGCCGTTCCTTCTCTCCACTGCTGTACTGATTTCCACAATGTAAATGCTTCAGGCTGCCCAGGTACCCTAATCAATTTGTACCTGAAAATACTGCAATTGCCCAATTTGCTTTTCTCTGCCCATGACTCCTGGACCCTATAAAGTCCATCATAGATGTAGATCTTCCCCCTCCCCCCATTTTGAACATCTAAAACACCCCTAATTACTCTCACCTCATTGCCACGATGCATGCTCTTTTCCAGAGCAAGATTTCCCCTCTCAAGTTTCTGATCGAACATTTGGCCATCCCTCCTCTGAACTCCACCCTGGCCAGTATAAATTAGCACATCCCCATCATCCCCTTCATCATCATACCCTCCAGAGGACACTATGCTAACAGCAATAGGTTCCTCATCCCCTGTAAGTCTGACACTCATATAATCTATCCCTGCCATACTGGGTGCGTGCAAACCAACCAGGCACAATTCCATCCTGAAGAAGAAGATGTCGCCAACTTCAACCCCGGGTACATTTCCAACCCTCTTTGTTTGATTTGTTCGAACTCCCCTTGTCATCAGCAAATTAGCACCCTTCAGATCTGGCCTTCTTGCAGAACCTGGAGTCTCACCCCTCCTCTCTTCAATCTGGGTCATCCTTCTGCGAAACAAATCATAAACCAGTAGTATTCTCCCAGCTAGCTCCTTGTCACCATCAGCTTTCTTGACCTGATCGATCTCAACAAGTTTGAAGGACGCAAGCAGCTGGTTTAATAGTGGATCGATATCCACTTCGATTGGGGGAGTAGCTGGATTACCTGAGCCTGAGCCTGAGCCTGAGCCTGACTGACTTAACCTAGTCTTTCTCGGTCTTCCTCTTTTTTTCCCTGTACTTGTGTCTTCAACATCATTAGCATGCACACTATAGCCACTACCGAATTGATCACTGTGATTCTGTGAATCATCATCTTCTGCAGCTAAGCCATTCGAACCACGAGGTCTACCAGGCCTCCTTGACCCCGTGTCTCCATTTGCAGTTGGAGTTCTGAATGAATTTAAAGGAACGGGAGATATAGGCATCCCATAACCTAAACCATCCTGATTTTCAGCTGATCTACCAGACTCATTGGGGGACAAAAATGGATAAAACGGAGAAACCCCAGGCGGGAAAGGACCACTTGGAGGAACACACACAAAAGGTGATGGTTGAGGAGTTGTACCAGATGCCATTCCATTTGGGGATGGAAATACAGGGACAAGACATCTCAAAGGCTTCACATCCAAAACCTTAGACTTGTCAATGGGTCCTGCTGGCGGAACAGAGTCTGAACCAAAGCCTTGCTCCATTTCAATCGAAAACGAACAACCACAACAACAAGATCACCACTTCCACTCACATGAATAACCCAAATTCAAAGCTCAGCACTTCTCCCAATCAACACTTAGATCCATGCACAATCTCCAATTTCCTAAAGCAAATAAGAAGTCAGAACCACCAAAAAAACATTTCTAGGACAACATGCACCGATAAAAAGCTAATAACCCTCACCTAAACCTCCAAAGATGCAAACTCTTTACTCAAAAATAGCTTCCCACAGAAAATTGACTGAAAAAACACAATAAAAATTCAAACCTTCAGAAAAATGAACAGGAACAAGCCCTAATTTGAGTTAACCCTAGAAACCCAGTTCAAATCCATCAAGATTTTTACCAAAAAACACATGCAAACCACAAAATAAGCTAACCCAACTCAAATCTTTCAAGAAAAACCCTTTATAAACTCAGATTTGGTACAATGACAATAGAGACAAAAAAAAAATCACAAGAAAGAAATGAAAACTTCCAAAAGCAAATGAAATCTCAAATTGATCGAAAAGTAAAGCTTTACAGGTAAAAAGAAAGGATCTTTAGAAGGAAAATTACCTGAGAAATTGAGGAAAACGATCTTGAAGGAAAGATAGAGTCGAGCGAGCAGCTTTTGAAGAAAAATTTGTGTTGTGAAGTGTGAAGTGGACAGTTTTGGCATAGTTAAATAGTACACTGCGTTAGATTTTTGAATAAAGAAGATTAGCACAACATCTTTGTCACGTGCCGGCAAACCCATTCATTTTTTCATGTGTTTTTTCTTATTTTTTTCCTCAAAATAATTGCATTAAATGTTTTATGACTTCCCTTTAATGATGATTTTGGTCTTGTTGAAAATACTCTCTTCGTTCACTTTTATTTGTCACACTTTAATTTAGCACACTCATTAAAAGAATAATTATTAATATTATTAGTTGGATGATGCACGAGTAAAATGCGTAAAAGAATTATTGATTCATTTGATATAAAAATAAATAAATAATTCATTTAAGAATTGAAAACTCATTAATTATAGAATTCTAAATTATTAATTTGATAACTAGATAGAGCTATTTTGAACACGCCTAGTCTAAAGTAGCTTAGTGCTTGTTTGATCATGTTTCATTTTTTGCCGAAATATTATTTTGGAAAACAGTTTGAGCATAGATTATTATAATTTTCAGGAAATAGAAAAAATCCATAAAATTGTTTTCAAAATTACTCCAAATCAATTATAGTATAAAAATTCAAAACAATTTTAATTTATTTATATCCAAACACAATTTTAATTTTTAAATATTATTTTTAATTACTTTTATAAAAAATATATTTTTAAAAAATTTCACCATTCTTATGTTCGAACGCTCACTTAATTTGGAGTAGCTAGCTCTCCTGTTCCCTAATTGTAAAAGTTTTCTAGATTTCATATTTTTTTTAAAAAATATAATCTTTAAAGATAAGAATTTGTATTTGGTCTAAACTCAAACACTTGCCATCTATTATAGTTCTCAACATAACAAAATGTTCTCTTTTTTTTTTAATTATTCAATCTTACTTCTACACTTTACCTTCAATGATAATGATTTGCCTCGTAGATTCTTATAATCTCAAAACAAACATAATCTCCCTATGGTCCCACTTTTTCATATTTATCTTCCTTTTTCCCATGCAATAATTAGTGGAGTGGTACTTATTTTACTCCATGACATTGCAATGTTAGTATTTTCCTTCATTTAATCACTTAAGTTTGTTATGATTTAATTTTTCTTATTCTAGTAATTTAATTTTGTTGATCTAAGTAAAACTAAATGAGTGCAAAAGATTCAAATAATAATATCTTGACCAATTTGATACTCAACAATATTTATAACCAATCTCAATTTATTTGAAATTAATATGTAATGGTGATTTTTATTTTTATTTTAAAAAAAGGTACATATAACTCACTTATATAAGGCTTAGATAAACTTGTTTGGTTGTACATCATAAATCTAATTTAATCAGATATAAAAAATTATTAATTTATTTTTTTCTTCTAAATTATCATATACATATATATATATATATATATATATATATATATATATATATATATATATATATATATATATGAAGAGTTGGATATTACTATTTATGCTATCAATTTGATAAGATATATTTGTCCATTTCAATTTATTTACATTTTGCTACATTCTACGTAGACAAAATTCAAAAGTTTTATTTACTTTTTAGAACTACATGTCAAATAAAAATCAGACAAACAAACTAAAACGGAAACCCGAGGATCCACACAGGAGAGAATTAACTTGAAGGGATTAGTCCCTGAAAATATTTGCCACTCAAAAGTTGCTAACGTGAAAGCAAAAAGCAATTTCAAGAATTGAATGGTTTCTTCCTTCATCCCTTGTCCATACTTACAAGTTACTTCCTTTAACCAAAAATTGCCTATATATAGACATGCTTTGAAATCTTGAAATAGGCATGCACAAGAGTGACATTACTCTATAATTAAGGCTATAACTCATCCCTCATTCTTCAGGTGAAACAACAAGTCAACTAGAAAGAAATCAAGTTTGCACCTTTTTGTGTTTATTCATTGTTTTGTTGCAATTAAGTATCAACTATGAACTTCTGATTTCTCTTCTGTTTCTGTTTCTGTTTTTCCATATATATATATATTTTTAGTATTTGTTGTTTTTGATGTTCTTTCACTCAGAAAGACATCTATTTAGTTGCTTTATCAAATTTGGCTAGCTAGTCAAATTCTTGTTCTTTTCTGTGCTCACTTATGATTGTTGAGATCTTGAAAAGAAAGTAGCCAGGGAGAGTTGGTTAAACTAGTTAGTATGTCCAATACAACTCTATGTAGAATTTGATCAATCCTATTTTTTGTCGTTAAGATGGAGAACTGAGTCAAGAATTCTCTTTCTTTATATGTTTGCCACCCATGATTTAAGTTGGATATTGAGATATTATATCTCCTAATGAATCCAGAACACTAGAGTGCCCTCTGGATTCATGGATTTATGATTTAGTCTGTCCAAGATTGACCAGTAACTTGTATACTATGGAAATTCTCCGTTACACGTCTGTTCACATCTTTATTTATGTTTTTTTCCCCCAATTTTATTCTTTGATTTCCACTAATACTGTTCATAACAAGCAGAGAAGTCTGACAGACTGATATTGTTATTTGCTTGAACAATCATCTTAGTGGTACTATCTCTTGATGACATTATGTTGTTGCAAAAGTTAGCAACTTTATTGCTTTTCCTCCTCTTTGATTGACCAAAATCTCATGTATTAGCATCTTTGTTAAAGCTTAAAATAGGTTCGGGGAACATTGAACGGTGTGTGATGGATATGGATTCAAGCCACTCCCTTTGTTGCATTCTCCTTTTAGTTCTGTTTGGGATATCCATCCAATACCAATGTTTTGCAAGCGAGATTGATGCAGACCAGACAGAACTACTGATAGTAAATGCATCAGAAGCATCAGCAAGGAAAATGCCGGATACTCTATTTGGTATATTCTTTGAGGTGAGTTAAGTCATTTAGGTGTTCCAATTCTAGTGAAAATGAGAAGCTTTCACCTCATATTTTCTATACATAACTGTTTCGATGATTTAGGTGTCTTCCTGTCTTTTTCTTTACTTTATTATGCAGACGTCTTCGTCACCAACTGACTTTTGGTTCATAAATGATATGTAGAATAATAACATTCCATATAAGGAAATTGTACCTTGGTAGAAAAGTTATTTTGTGCATTGCGTCGAGCTACTCCCATAGATATGGGATTGGACATTTGATAAGAGCTTTTAATACCTAATCTTGTGACAGCATTCATGTTTCTCCAAATAAATATGGATGCATTTCCCCTTGATAATTAGATACTGTCAATTGAATAATTTGCAACATCATGCCTCTGGTACTTTGTTTCAGGAGATAAATCATGCTGGCGCTGGGGGACTTTGGGCTGAACTTGTCTGCAACAGAGGTGATTTGGTTAATTTAGAAAAGGAAAAAACTGTAAAGATGGGAGATAATGCTTACTAGTCGGTCGAAAATGTGAAGACAATGGCATTACTGTTGGCCAAATAGAAACTCAGAAACATTATATGATTTTGTCCTCTCTTCAATTGTCAGAATTACTATTTCTTTGAAATATAGTCGCGCGCATGAAACAATAAGTTGGAAACTTTTGTATGTTCTAGGATGAATGCTTCAACAGTTATGCTTTTAGATTGATAACAAGAATTTGGTGAGTACTCTTGGATTTGATTTTAATCTTAGTATTCTTGAAAAAACACTTTCAGGTTTTGAATCTGGAGGCTCATTCACGCCACATCGCATTGAACCTTGGTCAATCATTGGGAATAATTCTTCTGTGATCGTATCAACGGATCTTTCCTCATGCTTTGATCGGAATAAAGTTGCATTGCAGGTAGAGGTTCTTTGTGACAATGGAGGTGCCAATATATGTCCAGATGGAGGAGTTGGTGTCTACAATCCAGGATTCTGGGGCATGGTATCTTACAGACTTTTTGAGAATCTAACTATCATTAGGCTCTAGTAATTCTATGTTTATAAACTCATGAATTTCTTGTGTCCTTGTTACTTGTCCCTATTTTATGCTTTCCTGCAGAATATTGAACATGGAAAGAGTTATAAACTGGTGTTTTATGTGCGTTCAGACAAACCAATTAATCTATCAGTAGCTTTAACCAGTTCAAATGGACTAAATAAGCTGGCTACAAAAACTGTAGTGTAAGTTTCATATGCAATATATGTAGTTGTCTATGTTTTCCATTTTTTCTCGCCAATGTTTATACGAAGTTTGCATCTTACTTTCAAGTTATTTTTATTGTTCTTGCAGAGCTGATAATGTATCGAATTGGACAAAAGTTTTTGTTTTGTTGGAAGCTGAAGGAACAGATTCCAATTCAAGACTGGAACTGAGATCAACTACAAAGGGTGTTATATGGTTTGATCAAGTATCATTGATGCCCTTGGACACGTACAACGTATGTATGTTTTGAACTTCTTGGTGAAAAGAAGTAGTTGTCAACTTAAACTAAACAAATTTACAAATTATTGCAATTATTAGTTAACCTTGTTGTTGGCTATATATATCATTACTTAATTGTTTCTTCTATGTCAATGAACATGATGTGTTCAGTTATTTTCTTTCTTGTTCTTTTTTTTCACTTTTGGATGGGCACTCTGTAGATGTATTTGTGTCATAATGTTTAATTTCTTGGTGCAGGGGGATGGCTTCCGGAAAGACCTTTTTGGAATGCTTAAAGATTTGAAACCAGCATTCATCAGATTTCCAGGTATTCCTGAAATTCAACCTGTCTATGTCATTCATGTAACATTATCAGTTGATGGAGCAATGCATTATATTTATAATAGAATCGGACTTAATATCTTACTGAAAGAGCATCTGCCGTACATAATATAGCAAGCTCTTAGTAAAATGGATATTTGCAAATAGGAAATGTCAGTGATTAATGTCAATTTTCCACAAGTCCTCGAGTAGACTTAATTCATTTGCTGGAAACTAAGAACTGTCATTATTGAAGGTTATGATCTTATATAAATTCATAAATGAGTTCACATATGGGGGACAAACTGTTAGGTAGAGGATTAGCTTCTGAAGTCGTTCAGAGTTTATATCATATTTCTGGTTCAACTTCTATCTAATGTGGTATCGCAAGTAATGTCATCTGAGTTCAACTTCTGATTTCTCAGCATTCTCCTCCTCAAGGTGTCATGACGACGAGATTAACAACAACCATGGAATTCGGACTTCATTTTCTCTTCTTCTGTTTTTGATTGTTCTGCTTTTTGAAAGTATCATAGCTCCCCTTTTTGATCTGTAAAGTTCTCCGTCAGTTAGATCACTTATTTTTAGTTCTGCTCATGTGCTTGTGTGTAGTTCTCCCCTGTCTATATGTACGGATAGTCTCCCATTTGAGCATCTTTGATGATTTGTCCAATGTGGATAAATTTATCATTAATTATACATGTCTGTAGGGGGATGTTTTGTGGAAGGGGAACGGTTAAAAAATGCATTTTGGTGGAACGAAACCATTGGACCATGGGAAAATAGGCCTGGCCATTTTGGTGATGTGTGGGGGTATTGGACTGATGACGGACTTGGTCATTTTGAGTTTCTTCAAGTAAAATTCTTTCCTTCTCCTGAATTTTGATGTAAATGGACTTTTAAAACCTGGCCAAGCCTCTTAACATGAATACTGTGTGCTTATGCATGTTCCGTACTCGAGTCCTTTCTTGCTGCAGCTTGCCGAGGACTTGGGTGCGTTGCCAATCTGGGTTTTCAACAGCGGTATGTCCTCCTCCACTTTCTAAGATGCATTAGTATTTTTAAAAATAATTTAGTCTGTGTTCTCTTCATGCAATTAATTAGCTTTTTCTATGCGACTATTATTCTCAGGAATCAGCCACAAAGAACAAGTTGACACTTCCGATATCTTAACTTTTGTGCAAGTAGGTCTCCTGAACTTTCCACTGCGTACACATGACATGGACATTACTTGTTAAATATGATTGAGAATTATAAAAGCTTATGTATCCTATGAAGATATCCTATGAAGATCAAGTTGATAGTCAATATTTTGGACATATCACTTATCCAGACTCTCACTATTTCACTAAAATATAGAGGCATACTCATTGGTACAAGACTTTCTATACACAGTCTTCCTTTTTATCTTTTTAATTTCCTCTTTTGTCAGCCATGAAATCTCTGTTTCTTTCCAAATTCTACGAGACATGCTTTACACGTTAAAATCTCACCACAAATTTGATGAAAACAATCCTTGAAATTGAAATGTTGCATTACTTGGACTGTGGATGTTGCATATTAAGCACTCTTCTTAGGTTTTATAAGCATATTTGTTGTCCCAGGATATCTTACATGGTCTTGAATTTGCGAGAGGTGCTCCTAACTCAAGATGGGGTTCAGTTCGAGCTTCAATGGGACATCTAGAGCCCTTTGATTTGAAATATGTCGCTATTGGAAATGAAGATTGTAATTACTCAAAGTACCGTGGTATGCAGATCACATTTTGTTCTATGTTTCATTGGGTCATTATCTATAATATGCATGAAGAATAAAATAGCTTTGTAGCTGGGACATCCCTTTACATTTTTTATTTATAGTTGGATGGGTTTCATAGCCTCCGATGAATTTTGAGGATTGATTCAAATCCTTGTATATAATATGTATGATTCAGGAAATTACCTCAAGTTCTATTCAGCAATCAAAGAAGCCTACCCAGATATCAAGATAATCTCTAACTGTGATGGTTCTTCCAAAGTATTGGACCACCCTGCTGATTTATATGATTTTCACGTAAGATTTTGATGTTGTTCAAAGTCTATCTTACAGACAACATGTACATTTGGGCTTTAAATTTGTTTACCTAAGTCTTCAAGTGAGCTTCTAACTTTGTGATGTCTCTATGGTTAGATTTATGCCACTGCAAGTGAAATCTTCTCTAATGCCAGCCGTTTTGATGATGCACTGCGCAGTGGACCAAAGGTGAGTTAAATGTTCCCTTTGATGAATAATTTCCTTTTGTTTTAAATGGTGCTTATGTAAACTGTTTATATTTATAGGCTTTTATAAGTGAGTATGCTGTGCATGGAAAAGATACTGGAAAGGGTAGTCTTTTAGCTGCACTGGCTGAAGCTGCATTCCTTATTGGAGCAGAAAAAAACAGGTACTTGTCATTTTTAGGAATATATATCAACCTACGTATCTCGACATTATATGTTAAGGTAAAATAATAAGGATAATACTTCAAAGGGTGGAAAATTTATGGTGTGAACAGTGTGATCTCTTTGTTTGACGATAACTTGAATTTATCCTCGTGCAGTGATGTGATTGAAATGGCAAGTTATGCACCCCTATTCGTTAACGACAAGGACTGGAGGTAAGTTTGATTTCGTCTTCTCCTTTTTCTTCAAAATTGGATATCACTGCAAAATAATGTCCTTTTGTTTAGGTGGACAGCAGATGCGATTGTTTTCACTTCTTCACAGGCGTATGGAACCCCTAGTTATTGGATGCAGCATTTTTTCAAAGAGTCAAATGGTGCTACTCTTCTAACTTCAACACTCCAAGCTAATCCTTCGAATGCACTAATAGCATCTGCCATCACCTGGCGAAATGAGACTGATAACAACAACTACTTAAGAATAAAGGTGTGAAGTTTTTCTTGACGTTTATCATTAGTGCCTCTTCAAGACTTACATTATCTAGACTAGATTCATACATCTCTGCGAACAAACTAGATGAACCAACAAACTAATATTTCTCTTTGTATTAGAGGTTACAGTGCTCAGAAACATAATGAGGATTTGTCTTTTATGTTTCTTTAATAGATTCAATCTGAGTTCATACTTGCTACAATCAACTGATGTTCATTTTGCAGATACACAACTTCGTCTCCATCTATAATTTCGTGACTCGTTTGTCTTTTTTTTTCTTTTCAACACGCTGCTTATTTTGCAGGTTGTGAACTTTGGGAGCAGCAGAGTTACTCTTAATATCTCTATCGGTGGATTGTCATTGCAGTCCTCTGGGGCAACAAAAACTATATTAACATCTAGCAATGTGATGGATGAGAATTCTTTCACAGATCCTAAAAAGGTACATACAACTTCTTTATCTGATCATTTCGTTTGATTTGGTGACTGCTTTCCTTGAAATAGTGTTCTGTTATTTATGCAGATATCACCAGTTAAGACAATGCTTGGAGAAGTTAGCGAAAACATGGATGTTACACTTTTACCATATTCTTTCACTTCGTTTGATTTGTTAAGAAAATCCATCAGCATTAGGACTGTAACGACTGCTTCTGATCTTGAATCTTCATTCTAAAACTGTTATCACTGAAAATGCCAATAAAGAATAATATAACTTTCATTTAGTTTTTATGGTTCTTTAGTTCTTGGTGTTTTTCATTTTAGTAGCTTTTTCTGTTGCACTTTTAAGGCTTTTGTTATGGAACTTCTTTTGAAACAGCCTCCATCTCCGTCCTTAACAGATTAAACTAAGAAAATGGCCAAATCTTTAGATGAATGATTGATAAGAAAAGATCGTCTAAGCTTCCTTTGCATTCCATCGATTCATATATCCTTTACTGCCTTAACTAATTTGAGTCTATACAACTGATCCACATATTCAGAAACTATTTTGCTTGGACAAATGTTGGCATACCTGATGCTTGTAAAGTGCACTACTTTTTGAGGTTCCAACATGCACTTGTTGACATTTTTGAACAGTCCGAGCAACATAGCTCATAACCAATGACATCAAAGGGGAATGTTTTCACTTTGATAACCTCTAATGCAAACATCTACAACTCCAATGTTGACCTCCAGATAAACTCAAGAAAGTGAGCAAGTGGCCAGAGAGCAAAAGCAAACAAAGAAAAGTTCCAGTTAGCACAAAATCACAACTCGTTGATTGACAGTCTAACTGTCTCAAAGTGTTCTTTCCATGTAAATATTCCAGATCAACATTAAAAGGAAGAAAAAGAGCCTTCTGTATTTAAGTATCAACTAAAGCAAGTACAAACTCTAATAGTACCAAATCTATACCATAAAAAAAGCAGAAGCTAATTAATCCTTATTTGTTTATTTACAAGTTGAAGACATTGATGTCAAGGTTACAAAAAGGTGAATTGTGTGGTAAAGACTACACATTCTTGTTCTTCTTCAACTTTGAAGGTGGCCATCTCCCCTTCTTCCTAAGGCGGCGCTTCCTGACAAGTTTCTTCCTTCATAATCTGATGTTCTTTGCCAATTTCATTTTCATCATCTGTCAAGCTTCAGCTGAAGCTTAGACTCCAATGTCAGGTTATCAACAGACAGACTTTCCTCATGGCTCTCCAGATTATCAGAATCCCCACTATCAATATCAGAAACTGCCTTAGCAATCAAGACACTTCTTTCTTTGAAGATAAAGGGTGCTCGAATATAGTAACTGATATGTGATTTTGGTTGCCAAGCAATGGGATCGTTGCAAAACCTGGAGACTAATACAGAATCAATTGTAAAGTTAAGAGCCTCTTCTGGATTATAACATGAACAGTCAAGATGTTGCAGATGCATGATGATGAAGATGGGAGTATTTCATGGAATGGTTTAAGACTGCCTCACTAGAGAAGGATGAAAAAAAGGCAACAGCAATCACATAAAAAGATGCATCAACCTCAAATTTTGCAGATTGTTAAGATGCAGGACATAAAAGGTAGGTCTTGATCTGTACCCCATTCTGGCCAGGCCTGGTTACAGGTTCATATATATATGACTGTAAAGACAATTATTATTATTATAGTTTAAACTTGAGAATTGAGATCGATATAGGAACCTTTAACTTCAAATTTTGAATTTGTCTCTGCCCCAACAATGCAAAATACGGAGTAACATTTTTCAGATAAACAGTGGCGGATGCACCTTTGTGTCAGCAAATTCAGCCAGTACAACTGCTATTACATATATATGGTGAAAAACTTTAAAACACTGTTACAAATAGTATTAAGTACAATGGTTGTCCCACCTAAACTGCTAGAACTCCTCAAAAAAATACCAATGGGTGTATGGTGCATATCAGATCCTCCAAAAATAGTGTTTTTTGGAGAATCTAACGCGAGGGCTCCAACATTTTTGGGGAGTTCGAGCAGCATAGATCCCCAAAATCCAAATTGACGAGGTAGGGGATGATAACAGGCTAACTCATTAGTATTCTAGTAAAGACCTAAATCAATTCATTCAAAGTTACAAACTTTACCAGGAAACGACTAAAGTTAAGAGAGCAAAAGAACATAATAGACCAATTCAGAACCTAAAGAAAGTAAATGCAAACTCCAACACAACACAACATAAAGCAAATGCAAACAGAAGAAAAACCCAGAATTTAGAATCCCACAATAATCTCTGTAGAAACAACAAGAACACAAAATTATTAGACATACACAGAGGTCATTCAAATAATTAAACAAAGACACTAACATGAGTGAGCAAACACTGAAGAAGTCGAAGATGAATGAAAAGAGAGACGAGTAGTGGGAAGAGTCATGATGGTGAACCGTAGAGCCATCTCTCCGGTTTTGGGGTTTCTTTTCTGGAAGTGCTAGCCAGAAAGTGTCAAAAATGGTCTTAATAGAGATACAATTTGACCTTTTTTTTCCCTATTTAAAAACTGGGTTTCGAGTTTGGATATAAAAAAAATATAGAATATAATTTAAGTTAGTTCCTTTCTCTGCACCGGCCACCATCGAAATGAGAACTTTACAACTCCGGTGGAAGAAGCCGGCAAATATATCATCAAACACTTCACTTTCATTTGGCCCTTTCAATTCCACAACCCAAATCCGGTGGAAGAAACCGGCAAATACTGCCCAAACCCGCCTGGAAAACCGGACCCGCGACCCGAATCTGGACAAACTCACAGCACACTACCGGAGACTCAAGCTCATCCTCAACCTCTACGACGTCGTATCCGCAAGAAAACGCGGTCCTTTTCTCTCAGTTCAGTCACTCTCCAAATGGGCCCCACATGCCGGCATTAACACCATTACCGCCGGTGATCTTCTCCGGAAATACCCCCATATTTTCGAGGTATTTACACACCCCATTAAGCGAAATTTATGCTGCAAGTTTAGGGAGAAATTCGTCATTTTGCTGAATCAAGAAGATGATGTTGTATCACAAAATGAAGATGAAAATGTAATGAGAATAAGGAAAATTTTAATGATGTCTGTGAATGGGACAATACATTTGCATGCTCTTAGATTGTTGAGGACTGAATTGGGTTTGCCTGAAAACTTCCGGGACTCGATAATAATTAAGTATGATGAAGTTTTTAGGATGGTAGATTTAGAGGTTGTTGAATTAATTGATAGAAATGACAAAGATGGGAGTTTTTGGGTGGCAAAGGTTGAATCTTGGAGAAAAAAGGAGTATACTGAGAAATGGTTGAGTGAATTTGAGGTAAAATATGCATTTCCTGTTCATTTCCCTACTGGATTTAAGATAGAACCAGGTTCTAGGGAGAAGTTGAAAAACTGGCAAAGGCTTCCTTATGTTAAGCCTTACGAAAGAGAACTCACGTATCACTTGAATCCGCAAACAACTGAAACCATGGAGCCATCTTCAAGGTGTGATGAGTTAATGTCGAGGTCAGCAGTTGGGAAGCGTACTTTTGGAGGTGTTGAGCGGTATGAGAAGCGAGCTGTGGCAATTATTCATGAAGTTTTGAGCTTGACTGTCGAGAAGTCAGTGCCAGTTGAAAGGTTGGCACATTTTAAGAAAGACCTCGGCATTGTAGTTAATATTCGTGAGCTGTTGTTGAAGCATCCTGGGATATTTTACATATCCACTAAAGGGATTGCTGAGATTGTTTTTCTTAGAGAAGCATATAGTAAAGGGTGTTTGATTGAGCCGAACCCAATTTATGATTTGAGAAGAAATATGTTGGATCTTCTCTTGTTAGGAAACCGTCATACGAGTGAATTGAAAACTGAAAGGAAACTGAAGGATGAACCTAAAGACATGACAGACGATGAAAATGGATGGGAAAGCAGAGAGGGTGACTTTGTTATTCCAATTTTAGGGAGTTTTACCGATCACGAGGACAATGATAATATGAACTAGAATGATTACTTCTCTCTAAGGCAAAGCTGATGGCTTTCTGAGATGGAAATCAGCAAAGAGAGTGTAGGTATTGTAAGCTGGAATTTTCTGCAAACTGACAGAAAATTATGTATTTGTGCTTCGCTGCTGTATTATTTCAGTTGGTGCCTGTGCTTAAAGATTATGCATTCTTCCTTGTCTTCAATTATGTATAATCTCTAGCGTTGTAGCTCTTCACGTTGTTCATATCTGATAAATGCATATTCCAGTTCTGTTTCTGCCAGATTTTGTTAATTTGCATTTTTACCTTCCAAGTCAATCTGTTAAATTGTGAATGGGAAAAGCTGGTATAATCATAGTGGTAAGCACCTATTGGCTATAGCTTTAACAACATCATTATAATCACCACCTTACTAGAAAGTGGCTGACACAATCCCATCTTCATCTTGCTTTTTCTGAATTGGAACACTGTTATTTCTTATTTGGATTTGGTTCAACTGAGGAAGCGAAAATTTGTGGAAGTGTGAGATGATAACTATTCCGTGATGCTTGTGACTTGTATAAGGGATGATTGAAGATCCTTTTGAAATCCAGGCACAACTGTGCAGAAACAACAATATGGAATAGAATGGTGTCAGGTATGATATTTTTGGAGTAATGCAGGTTTCTTTGTGTTGCTTCCTGTGAATGAAATTGGACTCTGTTAGAGTCGATAGAATTTGTCCTTCTACTCAAGACTACTCTAGTTTCCAAATGCACCTTGAACGTGTGCTTGCTGATTTTTGAACCAGATGTTTGAACCATATAATCATAGCTCAAAAGCAGAACTGAATCGATTGGACTTCTCAACCACTACGAAGTTCTGGCCATGCGAAGACTCATTGAAAATGGTATCTTCAATGCAGCAAAAGTGGTTCCATTTTACAACAAAATAAGCATAGAACTAGGTTTGTTTTGCTGCAGTATTGAGCTGGCTGTGGGTATCCAGTGGATTTTGCTTCCTTTCGCTACAAACCACCATAGAAAAGAGCAAATATGCTCAACTTCTTTAGATCTCGGTACCACCTGCACTAACTGCTTGAGTATCAACCAACAATTTCAAACACTTCATAAGATTGATGATATATAATAGTTAGAAATTATGGTTCTAAATCCATTTCAATCTTTCGATCATTCATCGAAAGGATACACTTGATTTTGATGACCAATTGAGATATTAGGAAACAATATTCTTGATTTCTTTATTCGAAATTGAAGCTTTGGGCATAGAGCGAAGCGAGCCGGGGGAGAGGAGTAACATTGAGCCCCAAAATAGAGTTTCTATTCAAATCTCTACTCGACATGGTGCCTTGAGGAGAATCCGAAGTTGGTTGCTAGCGGAAGTAGCGTGACAAAGAGCAAAGCGGAGCATTCACAAATAAATGGTGTAAGCAGAAGGGAAGGCGCAACGGTTAGCGAATGCCCAAGGAGTGATCCCTCTCTTTTTTTCCTTTTTTAAGATAAGAAAAGAGACCATAAGCCCGTCAACATTGAGAGTGTGTTTGGTACGAAGAAAAATATTTTTTAATTTTCTCATATTTGATTGGGCAAAATGTTTTGGAAAATATTTTTTAAATCAATTCATTTTTCTCAAATTTAAGAAAAATGATTTTTCTTCGAAAATTAAGGAAAACATTTTCCAAAACTCTCATCCAACTTCAAATGACAATTTTTTTTTTGTTGAAATTTTTTTTTAAAGCTTTTTTTAAAAAAAAAAAATTACTTTCAACTTCAATTTTTAATCTTTTTACCCCACACTTACCCCCTACCCCCTCCCCAAAAAAATTTAAGTTTGTTTTTAAAAAATATTTCCAATTTGAAATTTTTATTTTCATCCCACCCCTACCCTCGACCTCCTCCCCAGCCAGCCAGCCCCCCCCCCCCACTCCCCCCAAAAAAAATTAAAAATTAAAGTTTGTTTCTAAAAAATATTTTCAAATTTTTATTTTTCATCCCACTCCATCCCCCAGCCAGCCCCCTACGAGCCCACCCCCATCCCCCCCCCCCCAAAAAAAAATATTTGAAGTTTGTTTTACAAAATATTTCCAATTTTCAATTTTATTTTTCACCCCAATCGCGACCCCCACCCCTTCCAAAAAAATTTAAGTTTGTTTTTAAAAAATATTATCAATTTCAAATTTTTATTTTTCCATCCCACCCCACCCCCTACCCGCGATCCCCTCCCCCATCAGCCCCCATCCTCCAAAAAAAAACTTAAGTTTATTTTTATAAAATATTTTCAACTTTAAAATTTTATTTTTTTCATCCCACCCCCACCCCTTACCTGCGACTCCCCCCATCAGCCCCCCACCCCCTCCGAAAAAAATTTAAGTTTGTTTTAAAAAATATTTTCAATTTCAAATTTTTATTTTTTCACCCCACCCTCTACCCGCAACTCCCTCCCCCCCATCAGCCCCACCCCCTTCAAAAAAAATTTAAGTTTGTTTTTAAAAATAACTTCAAATTCAAATTTTTTTTTACCCATCTCATCCCTACCCCCCCCCCCCACCAGCGCCACCCCTACCACTCCACCCTCCCCAAAAAAATTAAGTTTATTTTTAAAAAATATTTTCAGTTTCAATTCAAAAATTATTTTCTACTCTCTAGTAAAAATGAAAGATATTTTCTCAAAAATATTTTTCATTCATAAATCAAACACTAAAAAATCTTTTCCGTAAAATATTTTCTACTCACCAACCAAACAGAAGAAAATAAGTCCAAAGTCTACTTGTTTTCCAGGAAAACATTTTCCTTCATACCAAACACACCCTGAAGCTTCCACTTTTGGCAGCTGTTAGGCAAGTCCGCACCTATATAGTGAGGGTGCGTTAAGGCGAGTTGATGAGCTAATACGACTGGCTTACTTTTCATATGTATGTGGAGGAAACTTGGCGTTAAGCACATGGGACAATATATCTATACACGTTTTTAGTTGAAAAAATAACAATTCAATGAATCAAATAGCAATTAGGATGCACCTCTATGACTAACATGTCCTATGTGATATAAAATGGTATGGAAGTAGTGTCAAAGGTAATAAAATGGCTGATATATGTTATTTGTTAATAATTGAGGGTCAATATAAGAGAAACTATATAAATGGGCCATAAAATTTAAAATAATTAGAAGTTCATACCCCAAATTTAAAGTAATTCCTGAAATATCTAAATTTTTATAAATAATTACAGCTTATACCCCCATTCATTAAGGTGAAATTATCAATCTTAATAATACCAAAACAATATATGATATCAGTTAAGCGAAATTAATTAGTAAGTATATAGTGTAATTATTTAATAGTATGAATATAAAGAGATATATTTATAATTATTTTACTTTTATAAGGTATTTGCTTAGTTCCCTTAAATATATTCAGATTGACTCACGTATATTTTTATTGAACCTCAAATCGGGTTATGCTCCTATTGAGCCTCCGTTAACAGTGTAGATTTGTTCAATCGCAAAAAAAACTACAAAAAAAAAAAAAAAAAAAACACTCATTATTAAAAGGATGTTTCAAACTTTGAATAATGTTACTTTTCCCCCCTTAAAAAGTGTCCAAACAAACACCACTAATTAATTCGTGGCGAAACTTGATGAAGTAAGACCTGGCGGGGGTGAAAGTATCATATTTCAGAAGTTAGAGGGAGTTTAAACAATTTTCAAGTTTTTCGCGACTATGAAAGGAGCTAAATTCTACAGTCGACCAAAACTAGGGTTTGTGATATTCGTGGCTGAAAATTTGGCGCAATGGGAGAAGAGAAAAGAGAAGTTGTATTTAGAGACATTAGAAGATATTACTGTGAATTTTGTGGCCTTTGCCGTTCGAAGAAATCCCTAATTTCCTCTCATATTCAGTCTCATCATCAAGTACGTTTTTTTCTATCTATTTTCGTTTTTTCTGCATTCATTTTTGTGTACTTGTTATCTGAGCTGTTTCGTATAGATATACTATCGTGATTGTTTTTTCTGAGCTTGCTTTTAGGGTAAAGTTGATAATCAGTAATTATTAGTTTCATTATCCAGAGCTGAAAGACGATAAGAGTTTGTTTTAATGGTACATGACCTGATTTGTTTGGATTTCAATGTTAAACTAGTGTAATTGTTGTTTTAGGAGCTATTATTTGCTTGTCATAGGTTCATATTATCAAAGATTTATTGTGGCTGAGCTTAAATTTTGTATTTGGAGAGAGGTACTGATTTGATTAGTTGAGAGGAAAGTAATGCTGAAATGTATGTTGTTTTTACTAATAGGATGAAATCGAAAGCTGGAAAGATGAAGCAACTGAAAATGCGAAGGGCTCAAAAATGAATATTTGTGAGGAATGTGGTGTGAGTTTTCAGAAGCCTGCTCATTTGAAGCAGCATATGCAAAGTCATTCACTCGAGGTATGTTTTTATGTTGCACATCTTTTACAGGTCTTAGTTTACTAGTTATATTTTCTGATTATTGTCTATGGATGCATTTAATACTAATGACTTTGCAGATTGAGATATTTTGAGAAACATTGTGGAATTATGTGAAGGTGTGACGCATTGGATCCCAAATAAAGAACTCCAAAATGCAAGAGGCAGGTATATTTCCTTGACTGGATTAGTATCAGGAAGGGGGACCTCCTGAGAAGCTCCATCAAGTGAGCCTCAATCACGCCTTATAATCTTTGTGGTTCGAGACTCTTCCCACCTCCCCTCCTCCCCAAATACTAAAAGATAACTTTTCCATTTTTCTCCATTAGCATACGTGCACTTTGGTCTAGGACCTTGTAGATTGAAACTTTCTTAAAAAAAATTTTTGTTGATATTTTTCATGAACAGAGGCCATTTGTATGTCATATAGATGATTGCCAGTCTAGCTATCGTAGAAAGGATCACTTGTCGAGACATCTCTTGCTGCACCAAGGGAAGTTGTTCGAGTGTCCTGTTGATGGCTGCAAAAGCACGTTCAGTTTTCAAGGCAACATGACTCGGCATGTCAACGAGATGCATGACCAATCTGCCTCCGCAGAGGTTGATCTTCCAAAGGAATATGTCTGCTCTGAAGCTGGATGTGGAAAGGTGTTTAAATATGCATCCAAATTAAGGAAACATGAAGATTCTCATGGCAAGTGAAATTTCAAAAATCTAATTTGCTGTGAAGTATTGATATTTCTTACTTTTCTATTATTGAAGACTCCTCCAATAAGCTGACTATAATTTGCCACTGTATTGCTGCAGTTAAGCTGGAGACTGTCGAGGCTATGTGTTTAGAGCCAGGGTGTATGAAACATTTCACAAACGAGAAATGCCTCAAGGAACACATAGAGAGTTGCCACCAACATATTGTTTGTGAAATATGTGGGACCAAGCAATTGAAGAAGAATATTAAGCGGCATCTTCGCACACATGAAGAAGGGCCTATATCAGAGAGAATAAAATGTGAATTCCAGGATTGCCCGCACACTTTCTCCACTGTAAGGACTACTACATTTTCTTATATGTAGTTGAAGTTTCCTTCTGTTATATGGAACAGTAGTGTAATCAATCCAGAAAGTAGAAAGCAATGGGCTAATTCATTACTAGTCTGAGGAGAAAATACATAGACGGCTAAGCAATAATTTTTAACCTTCAAAGCAATCTCCTTCAAGTTGTTGAGCAACAGTATTAACCTTTATTTGTTGCTTGAAAATACAGAGGTCAAATCTTGCTCAACACATCAAAGCTGTGCACGTGGGAGCTAAACCCTTCTCATGTAGCATATCTGGTTGTGGTATGAAATTTGCCTTCAAGCATGTGAGAGATAAACATGAACAATCAGGCTGCCATGTTTATACTCCTGTAAGTAGAATGTATTTGTTGCTTGAATGCGCATTATGTCATTCAGATCAGTTTTCTTTCTAATATTCATGATTGACTTAAGGTGTTTTGGTTGTCTTCTATAGGGAGATTTTGAAGAGGCTGATGAGCAATTCCTATCTAGACCAAGAGGTGGTAGGAAGAGAGAGCCTACTCTTTTCGAGTCAATTATGCGGAAAAGAATTACACCACCCAGTGGTACAGATCCTGTGTTCAATCAGACACCAGAATATTTCTCATGGTTACGCTCCATGGAATTGGATAATCAAATGTGAGTCGTCTATTTGGCCAGATGTTGTGCCAAGTCATGGGTTGAAATGTCATAGTTCCTCTGTAGAATCAGGGTTAGACTCTTGAGTGTCTCCTGGGCAATTTCTTGGAAGATTCCTAGTGTTGTATATGCTGTCTACAAGTTAAATGTAGCACACTACATGTTAATATAATATAATGGAGAAGTGTTATCTAAACAGGCCATGCCTTCTAAATCTCCTTGTACCTATTTCATTTTATATCGTATTGTCCGACTGAGGCACTCTACTAAATCGTGCCATGAGTATTTTCTTTCATTGTACGTCTTAGGGGAAAATACTAGTTTTGGTCCCTAGTTTTATATACCCAAACGAAGGAACCATTAAGTAGATGAACTGAATGTGTGCTCATCAAACTCTATAACCAACCAATATGCTCAAGTCTTTGATAAAGCTCGGTTTGATCTTAAACTAAACATTGTTACTCCTGTGTTTCTAGAATTTGCAACATAATTAATTACATTTCAACTGCAAGCAGACTTGACTTTAGCAAACCATGTTTTAAAACTAATATGGTAAATACATAGGCCATACAGTACGTACTTCAACCATACATAAAATATTCCGCAATGTATAACAATTAAAAGGATCACTTGATAATATACAATTCATTCAGCGACATAGTAACATTGATTATTGCTTTTACTCTCTTTAAAATCCTACTTTGAATGTCATCAAAGACGGATGGTTGAAGTTTTATGAGTTTCTACAACAATTTAATCACACCGTGTTTGTTGAGAAGGCATAGTTCTCCTCTTGGGCCTTAAAATGGAACCATTGGATTTTACTCTCTCGCCCAATAACTTGTAGTAGTGCCTAGATGACGAAACTTAAGACCAAAATTTTAGAAGTTTCTATTTAGTTTAGTTGCTGGAAAAAAGAGAGTGAAGATAAGAAACCATTGGTGTGTTATCAAATATGAGGTCTATATTGTCCAAATCACTATCTGTGGATAAGAGAACAATCTAAAATGCCACATTCTTATTGGTTCTCTCATTTATAATCACTTTGAGTCTATCTTCTTTTTATATATTTCTACGTCTACATTTAACCAACCAAACAAACCAACCACACATTTCGCAAGTTTTCAATCCAACTAAAGAAAGAAAATGGCAGCCACCATAGCTACCATGGCCGTCCTCAACGCCAAATGCTTCACCAAAGCATCTATTAACAACCCATCAAAGCCGAAACCCGTCTCTCTTCTCTCCATCCACAACCTCCCCAAAGGTCTCTTAACTTCAAAATCCTCAGAAAACGCCTCAAACTTATCCATCCCACTCGCTGGAACCGCAATTGCAGGAGCCATTTTCTCAACACTTAGCTCATGTGACTCCGCATTTGCAGCTCAACAAATCGCAGAATTAGCTGAAGGGGGAGACAACAGGGGATTAGCCCTGTTGCTCCCTCTGATCCCAGCTCTCGCCTGGGTTCTTTACAACATTCTTCAACCAGCACTGAACCAAATCAACAAAATGAGGAATCAAGGAATTATAATCGGGCTTGGTCTTACCGGGCTAGCAGCAACAGGCATCTTTAACACTCCAGAAGCTTCTGCTGCTAGCGATATCGCCACGATTGCAGAAGCAGCAAGTGATAACAGGGGACAACTTTTGTTGATTGTTGTAACACCTGCTTTGCTTTGGGTAGCTTACAACATTCTACAACCAGCTTTGAATCAGATTAACAAGATGAGATCAGATTGAGGATCATCATAGTTTGTAATATTTGGACCATATAAAATTTTATCAATCAATCAACTCTTTTCCTTGTGTTTTGAGTATTTTGTTGTTTGTAAATAGGTATCAGATTAGTGTTCCACAAATAGTCAATAACTCACTCAATCTGATCTATCGGCTCTTAGTAGGCGTTTGGCCATATGATTTCAAATCAGCCTTTGTTTATAAAATCTGGTTTGTGTTCATTTATATGCACATAATTGTACATAAAGCTAAAAGAATCAGAACATATACAACAAGTGATTAAAAGAAGAAGCGACATAACAACACAGGTCTGTAGTATACCAATACTGGCTAAACTTTATATAGATTTTTACAAAAGTGATATAACATTAAGAATGCAGCATCATCAACACATGGTTTGATATGTAATACAATATTGCAAGAAAAGGCTTAGCATTCTGATAGCTAGAATTATTTGTTGTAGCAAGATTGTAATTCATCTTGACTTTGAACATTTAAACCAGAGCTCGATAAGGATGAGTAACGTGAGTTATTGCCTCATCCCTCGGGGCTCGGGGCTCATTCAATAAAATTGGAATGATAAAGAGAAGAAGTGTGAACTGTATATTGGCTTGTCCCTTGGAGGATGTTCAAATAAATTTGGAACGATAGAGAAAACAAGTGTATACTATTGGCTCGTGTGAAGAAGAAATTTTGAATAAAGTATATATTTGGAGAATCAGAAATAGGCTGCTGAGTTGAGGAAATTGGCAGATGTGGAAAATTGAGTTTGCTAACTCTGAGAGTAAGAGCAGCGTCATCATAAGTTGGATGACTGATTTCATCTGCCTATTTCCCCTCGTTAGGATCAAGCGCTTACCGTCATGCCAGAAGCTATAGCTGATAGCAAAGGCGCAACTTTATTCCTTAACTAAGTCCACCAAACAAAAGCCATGTTCTATCATGACTCCGATCCGGGCCACCCAACCCCTCGTGGATCTTGCCATAGGTAGGATGTTGACATTACTCAACACCCCTACCACCATGGCCTCTGTCTAACTCCTCTCTATCTTCTTCTTGGTCGATTTATTATTAGATTGATAGGTGCTACTTACTTGGATGTAGGTAACTGATCGGATTGTCTATCATCTCTTTTTTCTTCCTCTGATGATTTGATCTCAACAAAGTCACCAAACACGCACACTACTATAACATAATGATGGTAGACGCTTGAATTATTTCATCATTATACGTACTATATTGTATGTCATCGTTGTGCCTTGGCTGATGACCTTTGATTTTGAAGTTGACTGTAGAATTTGCAAAATAGGGTTTTATTGTAACAAAACACATTTTGCAGCAAAGATATGTAAACAAGCTTCTATTTCAAAGCCTGTCATCTATTTTCTCAGCATATATATTCCTTCTCAAACAATGATACTAATTGACTTTACCACTTGGCACATCATGTTTTAAGACTAATATACATTAACACATTCTTCAAACCATACCAAAGTAGATTATAGTCAACATCATAACTGATCCTTTCCAACAACAGCACATATATATCTATAACATAGAGAGAAATGTTGCATTTAGTCGTGTCCTAATGTAGATGTCGAAATGTATCAGTTCAATACACTAATTATTAAAGATGCAAAAAAAAAAATATTTCTCTCTATGTTATATCAATTTAGTGTGGTATGAATGATTGCTTTTGAACATTATTGGCATAAAACGAGTCCAAGATTCATGCACCCAGCTAGGCTAGTTTGAAATTGAGACGTAATTATTATTGTATTAAATATATTCTGTGATATTATTTTGTATTGTTAATATATACACGTATTAATATCCAAAACTAAATTATAGTATAAGATATGAATTATTGCATAATAACTAACACAAAGCAGACAAAAATATGCATTTATTGGACCGCATCTGTTTAAAATAATAATAAAATTACAAAACCGTCCAATGAAGACGAACTAAAAAAATTTAAAATTTAAATGATGTCATTAAATCGTAATGATCCCCTATGCATGGCGTCAGCACTAGGGCCCATTTAAAAAATTTACGATTTTTATTTTACTTTTTCAAAAAGTTCACATTTTTTTTGAATTTAACCTTCTAGAAAAGTTGCATTTGGTCCTATAATAATATAAATAAATCATATTTAGATCTATCTAATCTATGGTGGGATCTCTTTTTTATCTAATCTTTTTTGCTTTTTTAGCTCATACTAATATATGATTTATTTGTCATTATCAACAGCTTGAAGGGTTTACTTATATATATATTTGATTATTTGATTATTTGACTATTCTTACCTAATTTTCTTGTATGCTCCCTCAATTGTGACCACCAATTTGTATTTCCATGTTATTGTTTTAAATTTAATAAGTCAACTAAATGACACGTTACTTTGTTTCTTTCAATTTATATGATGCATTAAGCATGAAATTTAAAAAAGAGATTTATTTTTATATAATCTTAATCATGATATGATCGTTGTTCTAAATGAATATTATTAAGAGTAAAATATAAGAGTATATATTATCACAAAGCTACATTACTATTAGTTCATTTTTATTTATTTTTGACAAATATTATTCGGGAATAATAATGATATTTTATGACTTTTTTGGGCTGCGCCCTTTGCCCTCAACATTTCTAAAATTCTTAGGCAGTAATCAATGACTACAAATATGGAAAAGTCAGTTTATGTGACTTTTAAGTGGAAGATACCTTTTGTTTAACGACTTATTTGAGTAAATTAAACTGACTAAACCAAGCATTACTATGATTAAAGTAATTTAAAACATTTATTTGAGAAAAAAAGGTAGTAGTACTCATCCATCCAAATCAAAATCCAAGCACTAATACACGATTGCCTCACTTGCATCATTTGAACTTTTTAGTTTTGTACTCTCATCATAGCATATCAATATATTTCCATTGGTTGAATATGAAGACAATAAAAC
Source organism: Solanum pinnatisectum (assembly GCA_035578085.1). Taxonomy (NCBI): domain Eukaryota; kingdom Viridiplantae; phylum Streptophyta; class Magnoliopsida; order Solanales; family Solanaceae; genus Solanum; species Solanum pinnatisectum. The sequence continues at coordinate 44,053,000 of CM069085.1, read as the reverse complement.
AATTTACTTATATTACGTATGAATAAAGAGATCATTTTCGACAAATCATCGAGTTAAAGTAATACATAAAATAGGTAACTACAAAATTTACTGCTCACATATGTTAATAGATAAAAGTGCTTTAGTAATTCATTGGAGTTCCAACAAAAGGAAAAAGGAAGTTACTAAAATCCCATCTCCGCTAATCCCCTTTTGATCGAATTAGCAAATTACTTTTCTTTCTTAAACGTCTGTGTTTAATTAAACAATGTCATATAATAATAATAGATTTACACTTTTTTTTTCTTTATTTATAAGTCAGGTGGATATAAATATCAAAAAAATAAAAAATTGGATTGAACGAAACTAATTTGATTATTTGATTTCGATTCTTCAACGTTTTGGTTCGATATATTAATGCTGCTTTTTCAAAAATTCAATTTTTCAATTCGATGCATGGACGTAAAAGTCTCGAAACTTTAATACAAAATCGAACCGAAGAACAAAACCTGCTCCCATCCGATGTTCAGAATTAAAATTGAAGCTTAAATTAAATTCGAACTTCACAATAGTTTGTCCATTTGAAATGATGCTTCCAACGGGATTTCTTCGGGCACACCGTCAAAATAAAATGTTAAGCCCAAAATTATCGTTAGAGTGATTCCTGTACGTACAGATATGCTGACACGTGTCCCCACAAAACGCGGTTTCTTCCTTTCTACTCTAATCTTCCCCTCCCTTGATATATACTTCCTTTCATACTTCACTATCTTCACTTCTCTAAAACAAAACAAAGGATGCAGTTCAACACATTTTGTTTCTCTCAAAATTGAATCTTTTTAGCTCTACCTCTCCTATTTTTGTACTCAAAATGGCTTCTTCTGACAATTTAATGACCATGGAGCCATGGGCTTTCCGTTCTGCTTTTGCTGATTCTTGGTTTTCCGACGTATTCACCAGAGAAACTGAAACATTAACCAAAGTCCTCCAAAAATCTGCTTTCCCGGAGCCGGAGACGAACCCCGTTCAAACTTCGACCGGCTCCGGTCGGACCATTTCCGGCGGCTCAGAGAATGAGACGACCGGTTTTTCGAACCGGAGGAGCAAAGTCGGAGTGAACGGGAAGATAACTAAGAGGAAGTCACGTGCTTTAAGGCGTAATACGACGACGTATATAACTGCTGACGTGGATAATTTCCGGGAAATGGTGCAGCAGGTGACCGGCGTTAGATTCGGCGGCGACGGACAGCTGCCGGTTGCTCATGTTCTGAAACCTGAACCTCAGCGTGTTGTTAACCGGCTACAGCCTGGTTGCTTTTTGCCAACTCTTGACACGTCAGCTTTTTTATTGGACCACGTCACTCAACAATCAATGGAACCTATGCCGGCGCAGCCGCAGACGGCGGCGGATGTGGTGGTTGATGGTGGCTCATGTGGAATTGATTTTAGCTCTTTTTCTGCCTTTCCTACCCTTGAGTCATTCATGGAAAACAGCAATGTAGTTTAATGGAACAGATCCTTTTCTGTAATTTCACTTGGAGGGTGTAGATTTTTGGATCAGAAGTAGAGGAAAGGGTAAAATGGGAAAAATAAAAATATGTTCATAGTTTTAGTTTTAATTTTAGCTACTCTAGTACTATTATTTTTCCTTTTTTTAGTAAATGGGAATATGAAAGGATATGAGTTGTCATATCCTTTCATTTTCATGTTTCAATTGTAATCTCAAATCTAATTCAAGTATCTTTTTTAAGAAATCTTGTATTCTTAATACTCAATGAAGGTATAGATGGATCGAGATCGAATCTCCCTTAGTTGCTTAGCTCTTACAGGCAAGAGAACCGATTTGACTAGGAGACTCCATATACAAACGCCACATACAATTTGTACTTAGGTAGGTTAAACAAGTTACGTATACCACTACCTAACTAATTATTCCATGTAAAAATAGTCTTTTGGTCGGAGACTAGTTGTCGTAAGATAGATGGATAACATACTTACTACCTACTAACAAGTCACAACTACTACTACTACTCTTTAATGAGCAACACACCTCCTAACTAATTTCTACTAATTACAAGTTTTATGAGTAGCAATAACAATCATACTATTCAATTTTAACTTGGAACTTTTTGAAACGAAAAAAAGAAGAGGTGCTACATTTTCCACCATTATTTTATATACGACAGTGTTTGACTTAACATAAAATGACAAAAGACTTCCAATACATAAAAAAAAAAAAGCTAAAACATATTATTTTATACGTTACCTCACAATTTACATGACTATAAGAACATATATCATAAAAAGAAAAGCGCTCATAGAGTTTTCAAATACATCAGCAAAAAAATATATTTAACGTAATTTCAAAAAGTATAGTTTGGAGAGATAGATAAATTATTCTTGAAAGATAACAAAACATTCTAAAGACTAACGACAATAAAAGAAACCTTGATCGAAATATAAAAGATAACAGGATAGTAACAGATCCAATAAAAGGATAAAGAAATTGCCAGAGCAATACTACTACAACTAGATGAATATCTTAATATGTATATTTCAGGACGTCCTGTGACCTGTCAAAAACACATGAAATATGTAATTACGTACACAAAATTCAAATTCTTGAAAAGTAAAACTTCTTATATTTTAATACAAAAGGTCCCACTAAAGGCTATTTAGATACAGACAACAAAACGCGTTAGTCCCATCTGATCATCACTTCATAAAACTTTTACATTTTCCCATACAAACAATAATACTATATACTATATGATATTTAATCAATTTATTATTATTAATAATAATATTATATAATGTACCTCCACTGGAATTCTTTTAGGCATACTTCAATTTAAGTCTTATTACACTTCCCTTTCAATTTAGAATAGTTTAATCTTAATCTTAATAATTAAGAAAGAAAATTTTGGTGGAAATTCTTACTTAACCAAGTCAAAAGGTTACTGCAAAATGTAGAAGAAATAACACTACCTGACATGTTAGGTCTCTCTATAGGTTGACTTGAGTCTATTGCTTTGTGTTAATATAATATTACTACTAATTTTTTAAATCTAGTTTAGATTAATATTTAATTATTTTGTATATTATTTTCCACTTGAAATTCGAGTATACTGTCTAGAATTGTTAGACTTGGTCATGCACCAAGAAATATCAATACCAATAAATGCAATCTTAAGATTCAAAGTGACATAGGCATGAAGTGTTGCTGACATGACACAACATCAATATTATATTAAAGCGGTAAATTTAAAATTTAAACTTTATATCTAACACTGAATTCAAACATATATCTGTCTTTGTATAGCAAAGAAAGAAAGTGATAGTACATCAACGACAATCCAAAGCTAGCGGATATAATTTTTTTACTTCATAAAGATAGAGATAAAGTCTTTATATATATATATCTTTTTTAAAATTTTATAATTTATGAAATTATACTAAATATATTATTAACAAATAGAATAGAGTTAATACTCACTAACTATTATAATTAAGCGATGAAATACATTATATTAAAGAATTTTAGGGAGTGGGGGCGGTGTTGACCTATGACTTTTTAGGCCCTACAAAAGTGAGCATAGTGGTGACGTGTCAACTGACTTTAATTATCTTATTTTTTTTTTATTTTTTTTTATCTTGGTCTTTATCAATCACCATCCAATTATCAATTAGCTAGTTGTTATTTGAAATATGGCAACCAATGACATCAAGCTTATCAAAGCATGATGCTATGCTTTTTCAATTAATTTTATTTTTTATAGTCATCGGATTTCTTACAAATATCATCTATCAGATCTCCTGAGCTACAAAAATGATAGAGATGAAAGAAATCACTATCAACGTTTTCATTTTTTTTTTCTTTTATCTTTTGTGTGAAGTGTGGTGTGATGGATGAGTCATTCTTATAGAATGAAGTATTTAAATTATGTCTCTTTGCATTTACAGTGAAAATCAAGAAGATTCTGTTGTCATTATTTCAATGAGACATGGTAGGCAAATTTATATTAAAATTAAATTTGATATCTTTTAAATTATTTTCCTTTTTCTCAATTGTGAATAAAGTCATAGCTTACTTTGATTAAAGAAATTAACTATTTAACAAAACTGAATTTAATTTGTGTAGCATTTTTAATGTAATTAATTTATCAGAGCAATTTAATTATTTTAATTTTTTTAGCTATAATAAATCTCAAGATATGAAGGGCATTATTTTTCTGCCAAGCAGACCACAAGTGGAATTGTTCATGATTTGATCAAAATTTTGTTTAAATTAAAAATATAATTAAATCAATACTTTTCTAATTTGGTTTGATTTGTATTTGTGCTATCAGATTTGAAGTGAAGCATGCCTAATTTGGTTCAAGTAAATTTCACTTATTTTTACCAATGGTTATATCGTAACTATCCGTAAAATTAATTAAGATGACGATTGAATTACAAACAAATAATAAATTAATTTAGAAAAAAAAAGTCTCAATAAACAATAATAACAACATCTCAAAAAGAAAAGCTTGTTTATAGAATGAAATATTTCATATTGTGCCTCTTTTGCATTTATGGTGAGCACCAAACGATTATGTTACTTTTATTTTAATGAGATAATGGTAATCAAATTAATATTTCAATTTAAATTGATATCTTTTAAATTATTTTTCTTTTTTTAAGTGTGAAATAAAGTCAAATTCTATTAGCTTACTTTGATTAATGAAATTAACTATTTTAATGAGATAGTCATATAAATTGACTACTTCATGTGTCCTCTTCAATAAAAAAATCACATTTTATATTTAGTAAATGTGGGTTGTGTAAAATATTAAATAAAAAATAAACTTTAATGATATTAAAAATATATTCATGCAGGAGCCATGTAAGTAAAGCTGTCAAAAAGGGATGACCCAAGCCTCGCGGGCAAAGGAATTTGAAGGGCTAGGGTGGGCCGGCCCTTCATTTGGTAGGGCTTGAAAGTGCTCAACCCAACTCAATCCTAGAAGGATCGAGGGCTAGGGCAGGCTAGCCTTTTTTTTTTCTTTTCAAACTTATCATTCTATAACATTAAGAAAATAAAAAGATTTTCAAATCAAATATGACAAACAATGGTGTTATGCCAATAACATTAGCAAAAAATCTAGTCTAATTAGCATGTATCTCGTATACGCGAGTGAGATAAAAGAGTGACAAGCAAGATGGGAGGGAGGCGAGGGCGCGAGATTTGTCTAAGTATCTTAGACACATGCGAATCTACTTGAATAGATTGTATCTAGAACAAATTAACCTAATTTTGAGTTCATATATTTCGAGATGTATGTATTTGGACGTATCAAAGTCTGTTAAGATTCATAATAGTACAACATATCGTGTATTTAAGTAATTAGATCATATACTAGTGAGATTATGTAAGTTATCCTCAAATAAAAAATTTTGGCCTATAGACCTACCCCGACCCGACCCCGTTCAATCCTCAAGGGCCAAGGGCTTATATGAGTTAGTCTTATAAAAGGGCTTATATGAGTCAGTCTTATAAAAGTCCTAATTTTAAATGGGCTTGAAAAATTCGATTACAACCTTACCCCCAATAACGGGTTGGGTTGGACCGGCCCCATAGGCAAAACCCGTTTTGACGGCTCTACATATAAGCATCATGTAGGATAATAAAAGTGATGATATGATATGATATCAAAAAGTATGACAGAGGGTAAATATACCTTTTATAAGATTATATGAACAAATATGACCCTAGTTTGATTACATAATTTTCCCTATTGATCTGGTATGATTCTATTCGGGTTAGGCCTAGAAAACGGGTCATAGATGACACAAGTTATCCTTAGGGTTTTAGGACCATTGTCTTCTTCGCGAACCTAAATTCTCTCATTGTTAGTTGTTGCTAACTCACTTAATTACCATGCCTGTTCAATCTCAAGAAGTAATCCTAACCGCTCATCAAGTAGGATAATAAAAGTGATGACATGATACAATATCAAAAAAGTATGACAGAGGGTAAATATACCTTTTATAAGAGTATATGGACAAATATAACCCTAGTCAGATTACATAATTTTCCTTATTAATCTGGTATGATTCTATTCGGGTCGGGCCTAAGAAATGGGTCATAGATGACACAAGTTATCCTTAGGGTTTTGGGACCATTGTCTTCTTCGCGAACCTGAATTCTCTCATTGTTAGTTGTCGCTAACTCACTTAACCATGATTGCTCAATCTCAAGAAGAAATCCTAACCGCTCATCACGTAGGATAATAAAAGTGATGATATGATATGATATCAAAAAAGTATGTCAGAGGGTAAATATGCCTTTTGTAAGAGTATATGGACAAATATGACCCTTTTCTGATTACACAATTTTCCCTATTAATCTGGTATGACTCTATTCGGGTCGGGCCTAGGAAACGGGTCAGGGATGACACAAGTTATGGTTAGGGTTTTAGGACCATTGTCTTCTTCCCGAACCTAAATTCTCTCATTGTCAGTTGTCTCTCACTCACTTAACCATGACTGCTCAATCTCAAGAAGAAATCCTAGCCGCTCATCTCGAACAACAAAAGATTGAAGTAATTCTCTTCCTCTCGCAACTAGACATAAAGTTCTGAAATGTTTGATTTTGAAGTTCTATAGAAATTTGACTTAATTTTATAGTTTGATTGTATCTACTGTGATTTGTGTATTGTTTGAATTTTTTTTGTTTTTGCTGATCTGATTTGCTAATCTTGTTGATGTTCATTGTTATTTCTTCTTCTTGAGATGAATTGGGATCTATAAAAAAATATAGAATGAGCACAAAAAATTTGATGATTCACTTTGTAGATGATCTTTTGTTAGAAAAGTTTGAATCTTTTAAGGCTGTTGTTAATAGAAATAGCTAGTTTGCTAGCTTCCACTCTTTTTTTGCTTAATTGGGGACTCTAACATACTTGGAGGTGAGGATGCTTACTATCAGAGCAACTCTTGTCGAGTTTGCTTTGGCAGCTATTAGTTTGTATGAGATGTTTTTTTGTGTGTGGAAGTGACTAACTATTTTGCTCCGATACATGATCAACAATCTCTTTGAGGGAAAGTTTGAGTTTTTTGAGGTGACTAATAGAGTGGCTTCCTGGTGTTTTCCATTGTGATCTGCAAGGTAATTTATAATTTAGAGACAGTTTTATTTTTTTTGGTGAACTATGACAAAATTGCAGTTGCCTTTTGATTTCCAGCTTGTTATTGTTGTAATGGAGATCTTAAGGCAGTAAATTAGGAAATTATAAAGAGGAGGGAGACAAAGGGATGTTAGACCTTCTAGCAGAAGAAACTTAATTGTTTAAATTTGCCTATGCTCGTTTGACATTGACTCGCATGTTGTAAGTCAGGCCAATCGAGTTGAAAATCGGGCAATACAAAGATGTGCAGAAATGTGCTCCTCACTGAGGTTGTCCTTTCGGGAGCAACATTGGAAAGTATTTTTCTCTTTCAATGCATGTCTCAATTGGCTGACTTGACCCTTCTTCCCTTCTCTCCTGATGCTGGTTCCCTTCCAAGAGATATGGCCATTTTTAGTTCCTTTCCATTCCCTTAGTTTTTGGATTGTGTAAATGGGTATGTAATTCCCTCCTTTCCATCACCACAACGAAGCTCTCCCTTCCCCCTCCCTCCAGTCAAAAAACTTCTCTTTTTTCCCCATCACTGCAAGCTCTTCAATTACAACTGGAATCATCCCCTGCCCCTTTCCATCCATCCAGCCTCAACCTTTTCCTTTTCCTTGTAATGTCTTTATGACTTGTTTTAGTGGTTCAGTTGTAATTATCATCTTTTTTTAAGACAGTAAGGCGAATATCAGTTGTAATTATCATCTGTACAATAGTTGATGTGATTAAATGTTCTAGAGTAGCTAAATTTTGCCATACTTGTTTATTTGAATCCTTACTGTACTTGTGTTTCATACGAATGAGAAATTTCATGCAAGTTATTTAGACTTCCAATGTTGTAGTTGCTGCAATACTTTTAAGCATCTTCTGTTTGTTCTGTCATGAGTGAGTCAAATTGTTGAATCCTTGTTTTCCACTTTTCCATATTATTAAGTCTATACCTATGCCAAAGAGAACAACAGAAAAAATAAAAAGGTCACAACAGAAAAAATAAAAAGGTCTTGCAGATTTTATGTGTGGCATCTAAATACTTCATTGGTTCATTTGTAAATGTTGAAGTAGTGACGTATTGTCATGTCTTGGTTTTCAATGTCAGCTTTGGTCAAGTGAGCACTGGTTTTGGTCTTCATGTATATTCTTTAACATTTTAAACCAAGTATAATCTTCTTATGTAGTCCGAGGAGCCAATTATTGAGGATGAAGACGATGATGATGATGAAGATGACAAAGATGAAGATGATGTTGAAGGTAAGCATACTAGCATAATTTCATTATTCTGAGCCTGACTTTTGCTTCTTGAAGTGTACATTCCTTCTGAGTGAAAACAACTAATTGAATCTTTTTTTCATTTCTAATCACGGAAGGCATGAATATTACATAGTTTATGTAGTTATGAGAATAATTTGCTTGTACGGTCTATCCACTTGACCCGTTTGATTTGATCAACTTTCCTTTTTGTCCAATATATTTGTTTCCTTCCTCTTTTCCATTTCGCTCCATTGATACTTGCGATATTTTCTCCATATATTTGGGTGTTACTTTTGCATGCATAGATAACCAAGTCGAAAATCTTATTAAACAACTAAGCTTGTTGTAACAAGTCTCAATGGGTTCCAATTCTCCTTGCGTAGGTTTCTGTCTCTCGACATCTCTATTGTTTTAAATATATGACGAATAGTAAATGAATGTTTTAACTCTCTTTCTGTGGTCCACAATGCACATAAATACTGGAATTATCAAATCACAAATTGCAGGGGGTAGTGGTAGGTCAAAACAGAGCAGGAGCGAGAAGAAGAGTCGAAAAGCTATGATCAAGCTCGGAATGAAGCCAATCCCCATGGTCAGCCGTGTCACTGTCAAAAAGAGCAAGAATGTTAGTTAATTATGTTATTGCTTTCTTGCTTTTTCTTTTCGATATTTTCTGTTCTAGTGCTTAGCCTTTCTCCTTACATTCTCTTTCCTTGTTTCAGATTCTATTTGTCATCTCGAAACCAGATGTTTTCAAGAGCCCTGCATCAGACACATATGTTATATTTGGTGAGGCAAAGATTGAGGACTTGAGCTCTCAATTGCAGTCTCAAGCTGCTGAGCAGTTCAAGGCTCCTAATTTGAGCAATGTGATATCAAAACCAGAACCATCAACGGTGGCTCAGGACGATGAGGATGTAGATGAGACTGGTGTAGAACCCAAGGATATCGAGCTGGTGATGACTCAAGCTGGTGTTTCCAGAGCAAAATCTGTCAAAGCTCTAAAGGCTGCAAATGGTGATATTGTCTCTGCCATTATGGAGCTTACAAACTAGAAACTCTCTACTATGTAGTTTTTTTCTTTTTCTGATCTCTTGAGCTGATTATGAAATATTAAAGGTTTCAGTTACTGGTTGTCCTATTCAGTTTTACTGTTCTGCTTGCTATCATTGTATACCAGAGACATGCTGAGTTATGCAAACGGAAAAAAATGGAGTTGTGCTGCATTTTTCCTCACTAAGTCATATCTAAATGATACTCTGGCAAAGCCTTAGCACAGTCGATAAATTTAGTTGGTTTTGCATCGGAAAGTCCCACATTTGTGGGGTAAAACATTTCTTGATAAAGGCAACTTGATATTTAGGATTTGAACTCGAGACATTAGTGGACCTAGCCTGTAATAGTCGATGAGACAACACAGCTATGCCTACTTTCTTCCTTTCTATTTTTGTTCACATTTGATTTTTATGTACCGACAAAGAAAAAATCATGTTATCAAATTATTTTGAAGCTTGCTAATATAGCTTAAACTATATATGTTTTTTCTTCTCCTTTGTCAATTCTAATAAATGAGATTAAATAAACTAAAACATAACATTTATTACATATTACATTGTATATAGATAGCCTATACTTTTCTCATTTATTGGTTCACCTAGAAATAAGTTGGATCATATATCAAAGTCAAGGAGTCGTCCTAGGTTGGTTGAGAGTACTCTTCAATATTGAAATAAAGTTTCACCTAAGGTGAAAGGTGAATAAAATAAATTAACAAATAAATGCTGAGATTATAAAAGAGTAAAATAGACGTCGGGTTAATGAAATAAAACAAAGGTGTTTCAACCTTTCCATTTGTACGTGAATTTTATTACAACATCCAAAAACAACTGTGGAGTCAATAAAACGCCATTATAAGCAAAACTACAAAAATTGTCTGCTTTACTCACTAAACAACAGTTGTCTTGCAGCAAGTCACTTTACTCTCTTTCAACTCCCAAGTTCCATCCCAACCCTAACCAAAAAAAGAATAAAAATATATACATATTTGTTTTGTGCCACTCTTTAGTCTCACCAAAAGAAGAAATTTTGTCTTCTTATTTTCTCCAAGAACAAGAAAAAGAAGAGGAGGAAGAAGCATGGATTCTTTGTTATGTTACTGTAGAAATGAAGAATAAGAAAAGGGAATTAGACCCACATTGTTATAAGTGTTTCCAATGGGGAAAGGAGAGGAAGAACAGCCAATATCTAGTACTGCATTGGATGCACAAAGTACAAACCAAAATGCAGAGGATAGGTGTTGTTGTAGGTTCAAAGGGTTGGTGAGTTTTAAATGTGTATTTGTATTGATGCTTGGCTTTGGAGTCTTGATTTCTGCTGTTTTCTTGTTGCCATTCTTCAAGAAGGGAGATCTGGGGGATCTGGATCTTGACAACAAGTATAAAGGTACAATTTTTATAGCTCACTGATTAGAAAGAAGTGTAAAGGTACCATCTTTCTGTGTCTTAATGGCAATATGCTCTGCTTGGGGGATCTTTCTGTGTAATTTGTTGTGTTAGATTGGTAACTATGAGTTTACAATCTGGTATTGTACCTTGTGTGAAATTTCAGGTACCTTTTTCTGGTGGCTTAGCATAAGTTTCTGGTTTAATTCAGGAAATGTTTTTCTTTGTGTTGTTGAATGAACTGATATGTTTGAGTTTTGGGTTCTTCTAGTTTGGTTAAATGAAGTGAATTTTCAATTACTGAGGCATAAATAAGAAAACTGGAAATTTATTTGCTGCTAATTTGATATGCAGTTCTAATGGAGATCATATTTTGGCTCTTGTTAATGAATGGAATATTAGCCATGTTCCTAGTTGTATACATAGATAGCATAGTTGTAGGGATTGATATCATATCTGTAGGGTCATCTTTTTAATTCTTTCCATAGTTAGGACTATATGTATATGTATTTATACTTGTTGATTTATTGAATAACATCTCAAGAATTCTTGTTCCTTTAGTTACACGGTATTAGAGTCAAGTCCATCCTTGTTTGGGATCCCGGTCGACACTCTAGTTGTGCCTGGGGGTGGGGTGGGGTGAGTTAAGAGTACCACATTGGTTAGGGAATAGACTGGTGGTTTGCTTATATTGATTTGAGCAATCCTCCCCTCATGAGCTAGATTTGGGGTTGAATTAGGCCCAGGTGCCATATCTTTACACCTCTTAAACACGGGATAATGACATATAATTGCTTTTTTGAGTTTCACATAGGATTGGCGGTTCATAACTTAGACATATAATTGATGAGTCTGTTATTAAAACTTGTATTAAAAGTAACTTGTGTAATCTGGTACATACATTCTCACTGGTGAAATAAACAAGATAGTTCATTTCATTGAGTGTAGCATCAGAATAGATATTTTATTTATAATTTATGTCTCAACTAGAAAGAATGTACCTTAAATTGGAATTTAAAAAAGAATTATGGATGTTTTCTAGCTGTTGACTGTTCTTAAAATTTGGTGTGCTCGTGCTTTATCAGCTGAAGATTAACCCTTACCATTAAACTAAAGATGTGTTAATGTACCAAAATGTCTCTTGAATTTTGTGGTGTTAAACATGCAACGTAGAATGTTGGGATTAAAGAATAACTAAATATTAAAATGGCTTTCTTTTTTAAATAAACTAAAGAGGAAATAAATATACGTAAATTGAAACTGAAGGAGCAGGTTATTATTCCTCATGCTGGAGGTCCAAATTAACTTATGTTTTTTTCTCATAGCTTAGTTTTCCCACAAGTTTTCCCACAAGTAACAATCAATGTCATCAACAACTTTGTCTGCTTGTGGCATTGAGATATGATAAAGGTCTTTTAATAATAGTCATAGAATAGAGTTTTCTCTAGGTGAATGCACTTCTCTAGGCATAGAGTAGAAGTGTTCTTGAAGAACAATGAAAAGCTTGAAGCCTTAGGAGTACATGGAGTCTCCTGGTTGATGGTTTTTTCGTGACAGTGAAAATGAAGCATCTCTATGCGGGAACTGCATGTCAAGCTGGTTTTAGTTACTTCGAAACTTTTGGTTTGTCTCTCTTGTGAAGTGTCTGAGTAATCTGAATATCCTATTTATATTTGAAAAAAAGAATACCTACTATCACTCATATGCTCATGCAAATATTTCCAGCTTTTCACGTCAATGTGTTTTGGGTTTTCCAGGTCATGATATAGTTGCCAGTTTCATGCTTGAGAAGCCAGTTTCGTTTGTCAATGATAACATTTTGCAACTTGCAGATGATATATTTGATGAAATAAGTGTTTCCCATACTAAAGTATGTCCAATAATTCTTGTCTCCCTTATCTTTGTTATTCTTCCTTAGCTTAATTTTCTTTTGACATTTCTTCCCTCTCACACTGATCTAACAGGTGGAAATAATATCGTTAGAAAATATAGCTGGAACGAACATCACAGAGGTCATCTTTGCAGTTGACTCTGAAGTGAATAATGGGAGGGTCTCTCTAACTGCTCTGAGTTTAGTCCGGTCGGAATTTGAAGCTGTAATTACTGGCCAATCAGCTCTGCACTTGACAGCAACTTTGTTTGGCGATCCTTTTTCCTTTGATGTTCTGAAATTCAGAGGTGGGATTACTGTGAGCCCCAAACAGAGTGGATTCCTCATGCAACAATTCCAGATGCTTTTCAACTTCACGTTGAACTTTTCAGTTGATGAAATTCAAGATAATTTTCATGAACTAAAAAGCCAGCTCAAATCTGGATTACATCTTTCATCATATGAGGTCTGTGATTATGATTGCAGTTAGCTGCATTGACATATATATCTTTCCCCTGCTATCATTCTTCATGCCGTTGACGATATTTTTGTTTTGAAGCAAGTTCTTTGTGGTCTATCGTCCTGTTTCCAGCTCTACATTCTCTGGCTTATATTACTTTCTTGACACATTTAGCTTTTAAATTTTTTATCTTTGTATGACTGATTGATTGTAGTAAGGCTTTTGTTTTTTTATTTGCTTATTTCATCTAAGTTTTTCTGTTTGTTATATATGTAACTCTCCTGGTAAAGGCGCATAATATAATCACATGGGCTCTGCCTGCGCATGTTTGAATCTGCTGTCCACACAGTTGAGGTACTTGATTTTTCATTCTCAAAAAAAAGAATATATGTATAATTCCTAACTCATGCAGGCAGTCATTTGAAAGGGAAATAGTTATATATCAAAATAAAAAGGTTATTTATATTATGAAACCCCTATCATATTTCTGTTCAGTTGAATGTTTTCTATGACTATCCTCTCGGTTATTCTAGGATGTATCGATCTGATAGTGCTTCCCCTTGGTAGAGTATCATTGTTAACTATTTCTTCTCCAAAAGGGGTCTATACGACTAAGACTGTGTGAGGCATTAGATATGTTTGTGTTTGAAGCTCTGGGTTTTCTTACCAATTCAGCAAACCTCATTAGCACAAAAAATGTCATTTTTTTCTCTCAAAAAGATCCATATATATGCAGTTGTTTTATTCAGAAGGCAAAAGGTTTGGATTGTCTCATTCACTAGCAATCTGCTACTGTCCAACAAAGAACCTTTCAAACACGGATATACTTGAAACACATTTTATCTTCATCTTTACACGCACTAAATGCAATATCACCGTGATCACAACAGAGGATTTCTTGGTTTGTTTATGCTCCTGTTAGCTGCTTGCATCTTTTTGTTATTAGGTGTTTATTACTTGAAAAACATTAATCTTTCATTATTTGTTACTTAGAAGAGCATTCATTGTTGATGTAAGCATACTGATTTCTCTTCCTTTTTCCTCTTGACAATGCAGAACTTGTATATGAGTTTGACTAATACAAGAGGGTCGACAGTGGATCCTCCCACTATTGTTCAGTGTAAAGTCCTTTTTGCAGTTGGGTTAAATCCCTCCAGTTCAAGGTTGAAGCAGTTGGCTCGGACAATTGGTTCTCATTCTGAAAACCTTGGCCTCAATAACACCGTATTTGGAAGGGTTAAACAAGTTAGTTTGTCCTCTGATTTACCGCATTCTCGAGGTGGTGATGGGGGTAGCCCCTCACCTTCTCCAGCTCCACTACCTCATCACCACCACCACTACCATCATCGTACAAACTTTGCTCCTGCAATATCACCTGCTCCAAAGGTTGGGAAAGGTGGATCTATTAGCAGGCAAGTTTCACCTATATCCGCACCAAAGCCAGCATCTGCAACAGTACTTGCACCTTCCCCTGCACCTGCACAACACAAGGGACATGAGGCCCAGCCTCCTTGTCATTTTGGGAGATTTCCAAGGGAGGAGAATAGTCACTCGCAAATAGCTCCTGCTCGAGCACCAGTCCCTGCACCTCATAATACTCCCTCGCGGCACCAGCAAGTACACGCTCCAACTCCTACTCCACATGAAATCACTGCATCAAGTCCATTGCCCAATGTAGTATATGCTCATGTTCATCCTCCTTCAAGGAGTAATTCTGTTGCACAGCCTCCTGACAGATTTACGTCAGCTTCACCCTTGCCATCTTCATGTGAGTACTTTCTTGAGAATTTTGTATTTACCTCACTTGTGTTTGTAATATTTTCTTTCCTTAATACTAAATTGATGCATTGACATATGCACTTGCAGCTTCTGAATGGATTCTTTCGTCAAAATTCTGGGCTTTCCCGCTGTTCCTACTTGTACTACTTCCATAGCAGCAGGATGAGGGGAAATTATTTTTTGGTAACAAAACTTGCCTCAAGCATTGTGTAAGTTCCATGTCATTCCATCCGGAGCAAAGAAACAAACTTGAGGAGTTTGCAGAGAGGAGAGCAATGCCAAAAGGGCATCTCTCACGCTTGCATGAATGTGTGTTATTGTTGTATTCTTGTAAATATTTTTATAAAGATTCAGTGCGGCGATGCAATTTTAGGTCAAAGTCACAGTGGTGACAGGCCTGTGATGACTTGCATTGGCACTGTTATGTATCATCTCTTCTTGCATAAACACAAGGAGAGGAAAACACAACCAAGAAATGTATAATAAGCTTTTTTGTTCCTAACATCTTCCTAGCCTAAGATTTTGTGATCTTTACTTCTTTAGTACTGAATGGCAGTTTGTTCTTACTATGTCTCATGAGTATGGTCTTTCAGGTATCATGATCTGATGGTTCACCACAAAGATAAATCTTTCATATTGTCTTTGTGTATTATCAAATGGATATTTGAAACTAATCTTGCAAAAAACACTTTTTTATTATGGTGGTGTTCGAGTCACCAAAACTAAGATGGTGAGAGGAAATCTTCTTCAAAATATACTCAGATAAAACTGTATGTAATGGATGCATACATATAGTTGAATCCATATACATAGGCAAACAAACTTTCTTGTTTTTTTGGGATCAAATTTATTTACAATTTCAACAACATATAATCAAATTGTCTCAAAGAACATACAATTCTCTGGTCTTTGTATATTAAATGATGAATACATAACAATAATTAGGCCCAACTCCCAAACTATTTGGGGATGGCATTTTAAACAATAAAAATGTAACAAGAGAGAAAGATCAACTTCTGCAGAGAAGTAGTAAAAACAAGAAGACTTATCTTCTCAATAAAGGGTGTGGAAAGGATGGCAAATTTGCCCATCTCTTTGCCATTCATACTAATATCTATCTATATTCTACCTTGAGTACTTTGGCTGGTAATTTACACTAGTTGAAAATACATGTGGAATTCTTCTCATAAATCAAACTTCTCTTCAGAACTCACAAGAAGATCCCAATCTTTGCTTTGACAAACACATGCAGTTTTTTCCCTCAAATGCCTCTAGCAAAAGCTTCTCGAAAACCTCTAAGAACAAGCTCCATTGTTCACTACTCATTTCACCAAAAGAAATCCCTTCACCATCATTCTTGTAATTTTTTGTACCAAAGCTCATACTCATCAACATAGCACTAGTTTTCTGACTATCACTATCGTTGATATTGTCCTCCTTACCACCATCATTGACTATTAAGGTATCTGAACTGCGGAATTTGTTGTTTAGGTAATCACATTCTTCTTCATAATGAAACACTGATGGATTAGCTATTGTACTCATAGACCTAACAGATGAAAACCTTGGAATTTTCGGTGGCTTAGCTGTTATAGCAGAGCCTTGCAAGATTTCATCAGCTTCCTCATCTTCTTGATATGAGCCATCTCCATCTTCATAATCAAACTGGAAAATTCCAACACTTCTTTCTTTCTCTTCACAGATACTTTGATCATCCTCTTTTATTTTACTCTCTATGTTAACCTTGGCACTGAAACATATCTTTTCTAATGCACTCCATTCTTCCAGTCCTCCATAACATTTTCGAGTCATCATTTCTCCGATTTGAGCTAGACAAAGCCCTGAAGTAGCAGCTTGCTTCAAAAGAATGGTGCACACCACTAGAACCCGAATGGATGATTCCCTGATAGAAGGGAGTTCATTTCTCAGTAAATCTGCATCCTTAAAAGGATCAAGACCACATATATACTCCATTTCAGACTCCGAAAATGGAATGGAAGCTTGAGGCCAATGCAGCCATTCAAAGTATGGATCATCAAGTGATTCTGGCAAGCAAAGTCCATGATCTATAGGTACAAGTTCAGCAGAATCAACAGCATAGCTTTCTTTCCCATGCTTCACCAGGATATTTCCAGCATGCCTGTCTAGATTGAGAAGACGTATATCCAAAATCCCAACACGATGAATTGAAGCCACTGAAAAGCCTGAAGCACCTAAGTCTCCTGCATCATAATCATGTTCCATAAACCGTTGAAGAGAGGCAATTTTATAAGTTGAAGTAGGGATTGATTGTGAATTGTTTATATTGAAGGTAACATGGGAAAATTTGACTAATGTTGTTGGAGGAACACCAGCAAATCCATCATGGTCAAGAAGATAAGCAGCAGATTCCCGGACACCAGTTTCACCTATCTTGATGGAACGTTTCATGTCCGGTTGGCCTAGCATCCGACCTGCAAATCCTTTCGGATTATTCAAAGCTAAAGGTTCCTCATCAGCAGGTTTTGCCACAGCTATTGCATTACCATTAGTCGCCCGAAAAAGGTAAGCACCACCTAGTCCACTTGCCAGTAACTCAGGTTTGACTCCAGAAGCCATAGCTATAGCAACCTCAACAACTAAAGCATGCACTTTAGGAGCATGATGGCCACCAATGATTTCAACTCTCGGATTACTTTCAATATCTTCTTCCGTTCTCGTGGAGAGGGATAAACAAGGTGTGGAAAAGCTCTTTTGGATGTTGGAGAACTCAAAGGGAACATGATGTAGAGAATGTGTAAGGCTTGTTTGGCTTGATTCAAGAATGTTGTTGTAATCGAGCTGAGAAAACGATGGAATCTTACACCTTGGAGGTCTAACGAATTGCTTGAACCCGTGATTTTGCGGATTGATAGCTACAGCCATCTTGTTGAATCTCATTCAAGTAAAAACAACAGCAACAATAAAAGTGCATGCTAAAGGGAGCTTCTTTAATGTGTGAATCCTTAGAGAATTAGTCTTCCTTGGGTAGAACATCCTTCACATTGTCTGAAAAATGAAACAAGTCTAATTTACCCAAAAAAAATCACTATGAATTCATTATACTGTTAAACCTCTCTATAACGATGACATTTGTCTGGATATATTTTGGCTACTATAGCGTAATATTGTTATAGAGGATGACTATTATCGAGAGGTCTTATTGTATCAAGTAAATCCAGAAACCATTACAATATAAACCCCACAATACAAAACAAATGCAGCATTTTGAGGATCATTCATCTCAACAAATGAACTTTCTTTCTGCAATTGACAATCTCACAACACTATACATAAAGACTTACATCAAATTCGCGTAAAGGAGGCTGCAAAAGTCAAATAACCACGTTGGTATCTCTGAACCCTGTGAAATTTCTCGCGAATTATATACTAAGAACAAACATAGATACAGAAAACTAGGCAATATGGCTGAGAAATTGAAATGTACAGCATTTGACATACCATCCTGTTGGTTCCCTCGCTCCTCCGCTTAATAGTCGCCACAATTGACTACAAAAAACAACAACAATTACAACATTAATTCTGTTCCAACAACACTTAAAAATTCTACCATTTCCCTCATTCTATCCCAAAAAGAATCACACATTTGAAGCACGAGGATCATAGTATCTATTTTCACCTATATTAATTCGATAACATTTGTATCTCCAAAATCATAACCAATGAAAAGGTAGTAATTTCCCCCTTTATGTATCAATGATAGCCCTCTACAAAAAGAAAGCCTCCCATCTATTCCACCCCCTCCACAATGGTGGATCTACGATGGAAGTTACACGTTCAACAGAATTCAATAACTCGGACACAGATCCTATAAATTTGTCCATATAATTTGTCCAAAACTTGTTAAGCAAAAAAGGTATTCAGTTCATAACTCATAAACTTAAAATCCTGAATCCCCTCGACAGTAATAAACATGTTATATGCCAATGATACAACAACAAGTTCCAATCTTCGCATAAAAATCAAGAAAATTTACAATCTAATCAGATTTCTTATCAAATTCTTTACGAAAACTGACATTAATAACGAAAAAAGATTACCCTGAATACTGATGAGGCATTCAGGGAGACGAACAACAACGGCTGAGCGTGAGAGAGACAGAGAGAAACAAAAATTCCTTTTACTGGAAAGTTATTGAGAGACAAAGGCCCCCCCCTTCTTCTCTGTCTGTTTTTTTTTTTTACTTTTTTTTTTCTTTGTTTTTTTTCCCCAACAGTCTGGGGGAGTTTTGTCTCTTTTACCAATTCTCTCTTACCGTTAAGACGGTTAGAATGACTTCCTCTCGTTCGCGTCCTTCTCTCTAACCATTTTTCAATAAATTATGCAAAGGATATCCTATTTTATCAAACTGCTTAATTCATTATATTTATCGCGATAAATTAAAAAAAGAATGAATATAAAGGACCAAATCATGTATGCATTGTAATTGTAAAGATTGGAGTATGTGTGTTTTAAAAATAGTAGTATTTGTGTTTGTGAAAATGAGAAGTGTCAAAGTCCCTTGCATAAAATTTTGATAATAGCATAGTTTGTAGGTTGCATAGTAATAATTCAATAAGTCATAAAACATGACTTCTTTGTATTTTGTTTACATTAAAAAATTATGTATGTCAATTGTTGCAGCAATATTTGATATTTGTAATTTGTGATGTTACAATTTTACTTTAAAAAGTTTAATTGACAAACAATTTGAAACGCTTGTGACTTACAATTTTCCAACAAAAATTGAATTCTAGTTATCTGTTATGTGTTAGAAGTAAAGATATGTTTGTAAAAATAGTAATAATTGTTTAGCCAAAAATCAAAAGTTAAGCGAACCGGAGATTAATTTACTACTCCAGTCTCCTTAAACGAAAAACCGGACGGTTTAAACCGGAAAATCTAATAAAAGGAAGAGATTTCCCCCAATTTGCAGTAAAGCCCCTTTTTTTTTGGTCACTAGGCATATTTCACTCTTCTCTCTTCTAGCAAACCCTCCTTCCCCTATCGTCAATTCCCTAAATTGCCCTCATCGGCGCCGTTTCTCGCCTGCTAATCTCGCCGGCGATGAAGTAGAATCTCTCCTCAGTTACCCGAAGGCGAGCAGGTTTATTGCTATCTCTATTCCTTGTTTCCTTCTGTTTCTTCGTCTTGTAACCCTATCTTGTATAGCACAAGCTGAGAATTTAGGTTTAAGGAGATAAGTATAAAGGCTATTTTTGGTCCTTCAAAACGCAGCTACACATTCTGGTATTGCTTAATTAACATTTTACATCGCCTTCATCAGATTTGTTTGGTTTGTCTCTTGTTTATCTCCTTCATCTTTTGGGTTACCGTCTCTGTCGGTGCTTGCTTGCTCTGCTTTTGGGTTGATCTTGAGTTGTGTTTCTTCGTTTAATCGAATTTATTTCTTTTCTGTGCGATTTGGCCTCTTCGGATGTATGTGTGTTTGTTTGAACTGAATTTGGGGCTTTTTGGTTCTTTTGGGAATTTGTAATTTTAAGGTTCTTGGGCCTAAAGCCACTGCTTTAGTGCCTTTAGGGTTGAGCTACCCTAGGTTTTGAGCACAAGAGACTTGCTTATTTCAAGTAGTATTTCTTATATGTTTGAACAAATTGAACATTCAAATTGACTTACCTACCTTGAAAAGCAACTCATTCTACATGTATGTCTCTTCCAACTTAAAAAAATGATTTTTTGGTGATTTTGAGCTTTGTAAATTCTGACTATTTTGGTGAATTCTACTCTTTATCAAGGTTATTGAATTTCTTAAGAATTTTGTAAGGTTGTAAAATCAATAAGGAGAGTAAAGTTGAGGGTTCCTTGCTTAAAGCATGGATTTGCTTTGTTGTTTGCAGTTTCTTCTTGACTTGTACGAATTGTTCCAGTGGATTTTTCTAGCTTGTGTAGAAGGGTCTTTGGTAAGAAAAATCTTTATCTGTTTTGCCTAAAATTCTCAACGATTTCAACTCATAGTCGTCTAAGAATTGATTGGCGGTGGCATCAATTTTGTTCTTTGCTCAATTCATGTCTTTTACCATATGGAGTTTTAAATGATATTATGATTTTGTATCCCCTAAAATCAGTTGCAGTTAGGAAGAAACAACATACTCTGTCTCATGGATAGCATGCTCTGGCTTATTTATATGTTTGTTAATATCTTGGTGGTTAGAATCATTGATTTGATAGTGTGGAGTTGAATGTTCAGACTTATTAATGCCATTGGAAAGTACCATATGCCAATTGTTCGTCAGAAAAGATGTTTTGCATACCATTGCACGGCTTTCAGCAGAAGCTGTGTTGTGATATGTCATTCTGCCATCCTTCTAGAAAGGAAGTTATATTAATGCCTCTTCAAAGAAATAGTCTATAAGCTTAAAAATTTAAATTGGTTCTTCCATTGGTTTGTAAAATATTTTGACATATGTTAATATAGATTGAAGTTACTTGCTTCTTGTGAATTTGACACTCTTCTCATTTTAGGTTTTGACTGCCTCTATGTGGTTATTTTTCCTGTTCAAATCCTGTGTGTTCCTGTCTCATTTATTTATAGGATGTTGCTCGCTGGTGGTCATCTAAATAACTGCTGTTGTGCATAGAGACCATTTCATAACTCATTGATAGCTTCCGTGGGGATTGAAGAGGTACTGATGGCTGGTCTGATGACCGGTGACCCCTCAACACATCATGAAGCTTATGAGGGTGGCAGTTTTAGGGCTTCTCAAGAAAGACCAGATGAGAATGGTGGTCGTTGGTATCTCTCCAGGAAGGAAATTGAAGAGAACTCCCCATCGCGACTCAATGGTATAGATTTGAAGAAAGAGACTTATCTACGCAAGTCATATTGTACCTTCCTACAAGATTTGGGCATGCGGCTTAAAGTGTAAGTCCTTATTTTTGAGTTGGATACCTTTTTTGTGTTATTTCGTGATTGTTTAATAGTCTTTTCTCTTAGAAGGTGCAACACTATTTTATGCATGGATAGAATTGCTAACGCATGACTTGGTATGATCTATACTTCTTTTGTTTGTTTGTTGGTAAGGATGACTTGGAGGGAGTTTTGGGTAGGGCGTGAAAGCAGATTAAATAGTTTTTAAGTATCTTTTAGCTTATTTTGGGGTTTTGGGAGATAGCGTGCACGCAAACCTTACCCTTATCTTGGGAGGTTAAGAGGTTGTTTTCGATAGACCCTCGGATCAGGGAGAAATATAATAAAGCAGTTTGGGAAAAAGAAATAAGATAAGTGAAGAAACCATGACATTATACTAAAGATAGCACGACAAAGCATTATGAAAAAGGAATAGTATCTACAACAAAAAATATATATATAGTCCAAAAAGAAGAAAGTGCAAATATATATATTATTTTTTAAAAAAAAAAAAAATAAATAATCACTTTAACTAAAAAAAAAGTGGACATAAATTAATTTTTTTTTTTTTTTTTTTTAAAAAAAAAAAAATGTTGTAATCAGCAGTAAAATAATGTAAAAAAATGTAAAAAGGTTTGAGTCATTTTTTTCACAAATTTTAAAAAACGCATTTCTACCAAGCATATCAACAGCTTATTTAGTTTTCAGCACTTCTACCGGAACATGTAACTGCTTATTTATAAAAATACTCCAACACTTAATATTTTTATTTTAACACTCTAAAAGCTACTACTACTACTAAGCTTAAGCAAAACAGGCTCTTGTAATATATATTATGCAGTTCTGCCTTACTATTGCACTGTTAATCTAAGGTTACTCTAGGAGGTACTAAGGTTCATGTAGGCTGTAGCAACATCTGTGAATCTACATTAGATGTCTCTTTAGTATGAGCAGTGCATTCAATCCCTTTTGTGATGCCCTCTCATCCTCTTCTTATTTAGTATGAGCAGTGCATTCAATCCCTTTTGTGATGCCCTCTCATCCTCTTCTTGTCTTTAATATTTGTTGAACATAGTTATTGTTTTTTTAATAGACCATAGTCATCAGTCAAACATATAATAGAAAGTGTGCTAGGGCTTTCTTGCAGGGGATTTTAAGGCGTAAATAAAAGAATTAAAATAGATATGTAAAGGAAGAAAAGTAACTTTTAACACAAACAGCAATTTTCTGTACAAATAATTGGAAAAACTACAGTTAAGTGAAATATATGAAGTGAAAATCATGTCAATAAGGGTCAATAATTTTCATTTAAATGCAACAATGCAATATTGTTAAATATGCACAAAAGTGTACTATGTTAATCTGGGAAGATTCTCATATTCTCTAATTAGATAATTAGGAGATTTTGTAGGAACGTAACTTTTGCCTTTATTTTCTTTCCATATTTGTATTTCTCATATCCTCAATGCATGCTACCTGCACTTCTAGCGAGTTTGGTCATTTTTAATCTTGTCTAAGCTAGTATGGCTGCACATTCATCGTAGCATCCACATCTCTGCAACACTTATCTGGTGGATATGTTAGATTTTATCATATGTTCTGACAAAATTAGTCATGACTATATTTGTGGCAAGCTAGGGCTTGAGGGAGTGTGTTAAAATGCCCCGAAAACCCAAACTATGTAAAACATGAAAAGATACACATATCCCTATAATTAGGTAATTTGGAAGTTCTGTAGGAATGTGATTATTGTCTTTATTTTCTTTCCATATTTTGTATGTCTTTCAAATGTTCTTTAATTCCAATAACTTGTGGGAATAATCAAGCAAACCATTTCCAGAATTCTTCCCTTCTTTTCTTGAATCCCATGATAATTTTAAAAGATGTTAGTAACTATTGTATAAAAAAGATGTTGGTTGCTATTCTTAATAGTAAATTTCTATCCTTATTCCAAATCGTTAAGATAATATTCATGAAGTTTCCTAAGGTTAGTGTATCACTTTGCCAATATTTATTATCTATTATTCTCCTCTTTACGGTAGAGTGACAATAAGTACATGGGCGATGGGGTGCACACACCTTAGTCCTTTGAGTGTCTGCATTAGAACATCATTCAAGTGAAGTGAAGGGCCCAGCTGAGTTAGCTTTTAGTTTAAACACCTCTTGAGTGAGCCCATTACAATAGTTGATGGATACTTTGACCTTGTTACATCACTATATCTACTTGCTTTTACAATCCCAGATATCGACACTGATCTTGCTTCCAACTAAACCTAGACTTTCTCCTGTCATCCTCTAAAAAAAGAAAGAAAAGAAAACTACAAGTGTCTGCGTATGATCTAGTTAGTTCTAGGGTATCTAAAAAAATACTGTCTTTTCATAAATTGTGACCAAGGTAATAATATTGGCCTTCCATATTGCTTTTCATGTAACTTTTCTTGAACCAGCTGAATTGTTGAAGAGCATTCCATCCGACCTGTTGAGCTTATTTTCCTTGGGGCCTTGCCATACCTACTTGTTGCACACACAATGTATCATGACTGCTGTAATCTACAGCAGAATCTTATTTCTCAATTTTTTTCCTGAGAAGAGCAAACAAGCAACAGCCAGCTTGGGTACTTCAGCTAATTTCAAGGAGAGTTTCAAGATGAGACCAAATTTTCCCTTTTGTTTATTCCTTGTTTTGTCGGAAGTTCTATGATATCTTGATTGAACAGTTTTAGATGTAACAGTCAATCATTCAGCTTCACCTTGTAGGAATACAACATTACTAGTTCAGAAAAAACCTGTAGAAAAAGTTTCAACTCTTCGAAGGTTTATATGCCTAGATTTCCCTATTCAGTTCTTAGGTCTAGCTCAGATCATGCCTAGAGCTTTATCTTGACGTGAAAATAAGGTTTTCTGTATTCTTCAGAAAGTCTTCTGGGTGTGGTCTTAATTAAATCCTGATTTTTTTTGGAAATTATGAAAGAAAGACAAACATATAGCTATGAAATCGTTCATGTAGGTTAATCTATTAATCTCTTGTTGGAAAGAGAAATAAATAGTCCAAAGAGTACGGGAGCTATCTCAAGTGACTATTTAATAGCTTTTAAGAACTCAATAGTCAGGAACTCAGGATTATGCTGGAAGCCCCTCATACAAGTAGTATAGAAGATGCCCTTAGGCAAAAGAAGTGCTATTGAGAAATTGGCCAGCCTGAGTTGTAGTTTGTGTTTTGTAAAAGAAACACAATGAAAGTGGGTTTACTTCACTGTTAAAACTCTCATTCTTGTGTTTCTGCATGACCTAGAGTGAATTCATGTTCCAGGCTTTTCTGCATCATTATTACCTTTTTTTGAAAACCAAGAAATTCCCCCAGGCTTGTATGGATGGTTTGGAGCTCTATGAATAATGGTCTTGCTCCTCTACTCTTCTTCACTTAAATACCAGCCTTTTTCTTATGAATGGGTTCATACCCGTGACGTGCGCTTAAACCCCACCTCAAGTGTTGCACTCTTGCCTCTAGCTAGAGACCCCAGGCAATATTATTTATATTTTGTAACTATAGGGGAATTGTGGTACTATTTAGTTTACTATAGTGGGTCCTGAGGTAGATTTCAATACTAGAAACAATCTACCATTTTGCGTCTTCTTCGATTGTTTGCTCTAAGAGCGGAATCCTAGGCTGCACACCACACATACCATGATATGTTTTGGAGGTTTAGATGAAACCCGTAGTTTTTTTATGCTTATGAGTTTACTTCTATTGCAAATATTTCAAAATGGGACTATTAAGAAAAGTTGAAGCTGAATTTTCTTCAGCGACTTCAAGTCTCATCCTGTTCCTTTGCTGATATACATTATTTTATTATATTAGATAAGATATTTGGATTATTATACAGAAGCTTATAGTATTGGCAGTTTTTCTTATAAGAACTCCCATTTTTTAGGCTTTCTCAGACTTGTCATAAATGCAGAATCATACCTTATTTCCCTTAAATATGAATTAACCATTATCATACATGGTTCAATTGTCCGGTGCTTGCAGGCCTCAGGTAACAATTGCCACGGCAATTATATTTTGTCATCGATTCTTTCTCCGGCAATCTCATACAAGGAATGATAGGAGGGTAAGTAGCTTTCTGTTTCAGTTTTACCATCTATTGCATCTATAGTTGCTTGACCCTTTTTTTATATATTTGTTAATGAAAGAGTGACTGCATAACATATATTCTAATATCGCATAGTGAATAATGGTGCCGTACTCCATGTAATACAACGCAATGCTTCTTCTGCCTGCCTCTACCTCACCTGAAACCATCCATAGCCAACCTCTCACACCTCCGCACTAGTGCATCCGTGCATCTCCTCTTCACATGCCCGAACAATCTCTACCTCGCCTCCCGTATCTTGCTCTCCTCAAAGGCTACTCCCACCTGTCCCAGATATCTTCATTTTAATCTTATCTCTCCTAGAATGCCCACACATCCATCTCAACATTCTCATTCCACTGGATATGCGATTTTTTAATGAACTAGTTTGTTGAGCTTCAAATCAGAAACCATCAAGCATTCAGCATGGAGTAGTGTTCAACATAGAGGGGCACCGACTTCTGATTCTCAAGATAGATGCCTTTCATTTGACTAGATCAAATTTGCAATACCTACTAAAAATATAGTCGAACCCTAGATCACCACACCTATAAGCATTTCTCATGAGTATTAAGCGCAGGATTCCAATTATGTCGTAGGGAGAAGCAGTTCAAAATGATGAATTACTTTTTCAAATTTGTGAAGTCTGTGAAGAATAATTTCAGTTGATGTCTTGGTTCTATATGATACTAAGAGAACTTTGATAATCGCACCTTAATTGAAGGATCATAGAATGATAGGCAACAGTTCAAGAAATTTTCGCAGCAATAAGAAACTTGGAAGGCGAAGGGAAGGAAGAGTGGAGGAAAATATATTTCTCATCTTACCTCTATAGCTGGTTGCAGCGTCTTAGTTGGTTTGTCTCTTGTCTATGGTTGTTTCTGATGAAAAATGGAAGTTTGATTCACTGTTAGTGAAAAGATTCTCAAATTTTCCTTGGACTTCATGTTCTATTTTATAATGGTTTTTTTTTTCTCTAGTGAAATCCCGTAGGTGTATTTTACTGTGCTTTAGTTGGTTAGTTTTTCTATGTGGCTTTCTCAAGCTCCCTTCTCGTGAGGAATCCTTGGATTGTTTACTGCCCCAACTGGTAGTGCCAAGATGTGGCAAGACATTAGTTGGAATATTTCCTGAAAGCTAGTTCAGCCAGCATATTTTAGCTGGAATTCTTGTCTTGTTCAATCTAAAATAGTGGTGTAGTTGCAGTGCCTGGATAATGTGTCTAGTATGCCATTGAACAAGAAAAAAATCATAGTCCCATCTAATCATATGTCTAGTATGCCACTGGACAATTTTTCGTTCCTCTGGAAGGAGTTTGCCTGTCATTTATAGTGCATTTTCATGAATATTTGTTGTTTGACTGGTATTTGAAGTAATAACCTTGTACTAGCTGGGGAAGGAAAATTTGTATTACTAGTAAATACTGGACTTCCACTTGTCAGTTAAAAGAAAAGGAAAATAATGGACATCTTCACGGGTAATTGTACTAACTAGCTAAAGTTTGTGGTAGTTAGAACTCACTGATTTTCTGCCCAACTTCCATACCTTTTGCAGACCGTTGCCACAGTATGCATGTTCCTAGCAGGAAAGGTTGAAGAAACTCCTCGTCCCCTGAAAGATGTTATACTTGTTTCTTATGAGATCATTCATAAAAAGGATTCTGCAGCTATTCAGAGGATCAAGCAAAAGGTATTGCTCATTGGCCTGGTGGTTGTGCTCTGTACGTACCTATTAATTCCATGTTCTAATTTTAGGTCCTCTTTTGGATTTTTTTGCCCTAATAATTTGCTTCATCATGCTTATATCTGAAAGATTTTGCTTGTATGGTCAGTTGACGGTTGTTCAGTTTGGTGTTAATATGGTTCCCCTGGTACCTTGAATCATTTCCAGGGTCTTAGTATTACATAGTAAAAGAATTTGAAAATTTTGCAACTTATGCAGGAAGTATATGAACAACAAAAAGAACTAATTTTGTCCGGAGAGAGGGTTGTTCTTGCAACTCTTGCTTTTGATCTTAATGTACATCATCCATATAAACCCCTTGTTGAGGCAATAAAGAAATTCAAGGTTGCTCAAAATGCCCTAGCTCAAGTTGCATGGAACTTTGTGAATGATGGGTAATGTATTTTTCTTCTATATAATTTTTGTATGGT
The DNA here is from genome assembly GCA_035578085.1 of Solanum pinnatisectum. Lineage (NCBI taxonomy): Eukaryota > Viridiplantae > Streptophyta > Magnoliopsida > Solanales > Solanaceae > Solanum > Solanum pinnatisectum. The sequence continues at coordinate 44,024,897 of CM069085.1, read as the reverse complement.
ACCAATTGATGGTCACACTTATCTCTAGTTGACTTGGGAGAGCCGCGTGCAGGCTTCGGACGTCCTTATGCTTGCAATTTAAGCCCCATCACATTGCAGCAGGGGCCATTTTCCTTGCAGCCAAGTTTCTCAAAGTAAAGCTCCCATCTGATGGCGAGAAGGTTTGGTGGCAGGAGTTTGATGTTACCCCACGCCAACTGGAGGGTTGGTGTCTTGCCTTGGATATGTATACTTTATGAAATTTGTGGTATTGGATAAACCCAGTCTGGTTACTTTCAAGGATTGCCACATCAGTACATGGAAATGTTCTGAAATGAGCCTTTTGATTATTTTTTTCTAATTGAGGACTAAATTTTGATTGGGCGGGAGGGATTGTTGAGTACAAACAATCATGCAATAGATCTTCTCTATCTTACTTGTATTCTTTACCCTTGCAGAGGTGAGCAATCAAATGCTAGAATTGTATGAGCAAAATAGAGTACCACCTCAGGCTAGTGAAGCAGAAGGAAGTGCTGGTGGAAATCAAAGGCCTTCTGGAAAATCTTCAGCCGCACAAGAAGAGCATGGTGCAAATAACAGCAACTCCCTGGGTGGAGGTGCTAATACAAATGCAGGAAGCTCCAATCCTGCATCCTCTAGGGAAACTCCTGATCAACCGTATGCTGATAATCACAGTGGCCTTACAAGGACAGCTCAAAATAGCAATAATGACTATGGAAGTGCTGAACATAACTTTTCAGACGGTATTGGGGATGGTGAGATGAATGATAGACAGACCCATGAAAGAGAGCAGGTGTCTTATCAGGGTAGTACAGCAGAGGTACAAAGTAGATCAAGGTATGGTTCTGAGAGCAACACCGAAGATGATCAGGAAGGGAACACTAGGAAAACTGAACCAAGGCATAAAGGGGAATCAAAGGAAAAGTACCATCTTAGAGCCCTGGAGAACATGGATGGTGCAGTTGGCCAGTCACCACAAGAAGTTAGAAAGATAGATAAAGACAAGGTCAAAGCAGCTGTCGAGAACAAGGTCAAGGCAGCATTGGAGAAACGCAGGAAGTCTCAAGGGGATGTAGCCAAGAAAACTGATGTTATGGATGACGATGATCTCATTGAGAGAGAATTGGAGGATGGAATAGAACTGTCAGCTGGGAACGAGAAAAACAAGCGGGAAAGAAAGGAAAGCTGGTCTAAGCCTTCAAACAGGCCAGAGCATGAGAACACATATCACACAAAGCTTCAAGATGAGGCTGGGGATGGACATCACCAAGGGTCAAAGTGGAAGTCTTCACGCGGAGAAGAGCTTGACTATGTCGAAGAAGGGGAACTGGAACCATATGATGATGCTGACAAGGGTTATCGGTCACCAAAGTCAAACAGTAGGAAGAGAAAGGCAAGTAGCCCCTCAGACAAACCGATGGAGGGAAAGCGACATGAGTATTTTCCAGATGATAGAAACAGGCCCGGGAGGCTTGATTATTCTGAGAGGGACCACAAAAGGCACATGCAGGAAAATCATGCTTGAGATGTCTTTTATGCTTGCAGCAGCAGGCTAGGTAGTTCTGTTGAACATGCTGGACATTCCGATCTGAGGAGTGAGTTTATTTAAGGCAGGCACAGCTATATCCTAAAAATTTTGCCACAACTTCAATTGGTAAACGAGCAACTATTTATAGAACGAAACTGTATAACTATTCTCCGGATGATTTTGAACTGCTACCATATTCAGCTCTCATCATATTTCTGTTTTTGATTACTCAAATATGTTTGTGCAATTTGTAAGAACGGATTCTTTGTAACTGTCCAAGTTGTTAGTGGCCTCCGAAATGTTGTCCATTTTTTTCTTGTACATTTAATGGGTGAGTTGTCCCTTTTGCCAGTTGCCACTACCGACTTTGCTGTGTGCCTGAATTATACTTCTGCCTACTTGGTGAATCAATTAGGTCCTTGATTTTTCCCATTTCATTTGATTTAAGATTTCTTTTTTTTTCTCCCTTGTATTAACGATTTCCCATTTCTGTTTATTGAAAACTGAATTATGATCATTGAATATGTATACATGATATATTCAGTCTAGGTATAGTAATTCTTTAGATCATTTATGGAATATTCACTCTAGGCATAGTAATTCTTTAGATCATCTCAAGAGTTATTCTGCTATCTTATGGAGATCATAACTCACTCTAAAATGTATTTATACAAGTCTAGATGCTCTTGTTTAAACAATATGACCCTGAAACACTAAAATAAACTACGCTAGTCATGTCAAACATGGTGACTATTGGTCACCAAACCATTTCTGATGAAACTAGTAAATTTCAGGCAAATTGAAGCCGTCAACAAAAGCTTAGAATATACTAATAATACACACAAAAAGTCATCAATTTCATGAACCTGAAACGACATAATAAATGATGTTACTCATGTCAAACATGGTGATTGGTGAGTAGTGGTCATCCAAACTGGCTCCCAATAAACCCACCAAATTCTATGCGAATCGGAGTCGTCAACCAAATTCAGAAAACATGTACTAATATACACAAAAGTAATCAGATTCATGAGTTAAAGTTTCATGACCCTGAAACACCAAAATAAATGAGGCAAGTCTTGTGAATGTAATTGGGGTTTGATAACTACTGTGAAAAGATTGAAAGGGGATGAGGCCATTGGAATTACCCTAGAGCAATTAAGCTTGTATAATAGAAAGGATGAAGTGATATACACTTATATATTCTCTAGAAACCTGGTTCTGCAAAAACTGAACCAGAAACAATAACATTACTTCATCAACCATGAAAATTTCATCAGTTTCATAATAAATGCAATTAGTATCTAGTTTGATTTCATCCTACTAAGAATAACCTTAGCCTTGGCAAGGTTAAGAAAAAGGAATAGGATATCTAAATCAGAGAGAGTATCATCTATGTCTAGACATTATGGACTTGACATCATCCAATATCCGAACATAATCAAAAAACAGAGAAGACTCTTTGCCTTCAAGCCCATCCCTGCTCACCCTGTTACTGCCTGCAAGGTTGTTACATGGGCTTCCACCAATCACTAAATCAAATCCTCCAAGTGATTCTATTAATTTCTTCAAGCGATCTCTGCTCAGCAGCTGCACATCGTCAAAATGTATGAGATTCCCCCTCTGATTTGTTTGCTCCCACCAGCTTCTCACAATATTCCTGTTCACTTCAGACTTTTCAACTGAAACAACATTACTGAGTGGAACACCGAGACGGTAGAGAGCAACTTCAGCACCACCAATGCCAGAGAAGAGTGATAAGACATTGATTCCATTTGGAAACAAGTCTCTCAACACTGATAAGTGGTACGCCACTGTGTCAACCTAATACAAATATTGATACAAACGAAAAAAAGAGATTGCGTCAATCAATAAAAGTCGTTTCACTATATTCTGCAAACCCAAGACTATGGAGAAAAGGTTAAGGGAGAAGAAAATAAGACTTGAATATATGCAGTGAACATCAAAGAAAGAAGGTTTAGGCTAACCTGGAAAGAGTTACCAAGTGACTTGTATCGGTCGGTCCTACTTATACCTCCTCCCCTTGTGTGATTCTTTGGGAACCCCAATAGCATTTCAACTTCATCAGGTTCCAAAGGGGCAACTTTGTTTCTTCCTACCCAGACCAAATTCCACTTCTTGCAATGATAAAGTACATACTTCTGTATTTCCATAGGTGGCTCACCATCATACTTCTCGACAGCTTTCCTGATCTTATCCGTCAACCTTGCACTCCCAATGGCTGTTTGTAAGCAGTTCAACTTTGATCTAGTATCCCAAGATGGCCACCATCTCTTCGAAAGGGGAAGTGCCTCATGAATGGTCCGTGGGGGAAGTGGAAACAAAGGAAATCTGTTTTCAATCGGCAGATTATGAAGATACCCTCTTTTTCTTGCAGTTGCGGAAAAGTACTTCGAGTCAACAAACTCGGGCTCAATCTCATACAAATGCCTCTTAATGGTGTCCCACACACCCTTTGGAGCCAGGGCGACATTTTCATAATAGAAATAAGGCGGGCCAATGGTTTTCTCAGGAAGAATTCTTTGAACCATTCTCGGAACTGATTCGGTAGGAATTCCAAAGCCAATCATCGGTTTGGGCAATCGAATTGGCTCTTCACCAGAAATCTCCCTTTGCTTTTTCCGTTTGCACAATTCATTGTACATCTTCCTCTTTTTGTATCCACCACAATCATTCAATATATCCTTCAGGTTTGGCTGTCACAATGGGAAGGAGGCATCAATTCTATGAATAATGGTATTGCTAATTTGCAATTATAAATGCAAAAAAATTTGAATAAATTGTTAGCTCACTTGATTCCATTTCAAAATACTGTGAGGGGAAAGTTTACCTTCACATCTTCTAGCAGATAGGGATCTTCCGCTCTTGACATTTGAGCAGCACAAATAAAATCTACCAATTCAGGGAGTGATGCTTTTGGACCTAGAAAGTTGTGAAGAGGATATTAATTACCTGGAAATGAAATTAAAAAAAATAGGAGTTGCAATTCTAAAAAGATGTTCAGAAATGCTGCAGCGTCAATAAGCAGATTTTGTTTGAAATACAACATTGGCAAAAAGTTAACCAAGACTTCAAATTGGTAGCATCAACCAGAACTTGCATGAACAAGATTTCTTCGGTCAGTGATAAAACCTTGGCATGATTAATATATATCAAAAGCCAAACTAAGGGAGTGTTCGGATTAGCTTTTTGTAAGTAGCTTATAAGCTAAATGCTAAAAGCTAAAAGTTATAAGTTGGTCCTACCCAACTTTTGACATTTATCTTTTTTTGGTACTTTTTTAGCCTTGAAAGTAAGTGCTTAAAAGCACTTTTAGTCTTTCCTAAACATATCCAAAAATAAAAGAGCTTAAAAGTCAAAAAGCTACTAAAAATAAGTTAATCCAAACGCCCTCTAAATGTCAAATCAACTAAAAGATTTAGATAACATTAGTAATATAGAGGACAAATAATATACTTACCACATCTATCCATTGCTATGGAAGCCTCTTCCGCTGGATATCCCATATTTGCCAGGAATAATAACATCTTTTCTTTTTCAGACAAAGAACTTCCCTCGTCATTCAAGTAGCACTGCTTAACAGTATTCTACCGCACATTTTAAAAGGAAAATGTCAGAAAGGCCTTACATAGTTGTGCCCAGAAAACTAATAACAGGATTCAGGACCAGCAATATCTTAAATGCTAAAGAGAAGTATTCATTGATGCATAAATATATGGAGAAAGATGTCCTTTAAGCCCGTGAGCAGCTAAGAATAATTTTGAATCACTCGTCCAACTTTCAGCACTACCTTTACAGGTGACTATCTCTTCATTTGTAGAGATTATATCCAAACAAACCACTTCTTTGTCCCCACAAATCTCAAATCAAAAAAAAGAAAAAGAAGGACACCCCCCCCCCAACAGGAAGAGCATGACGACTGTCAAATATAACTATTGAAAATCACAGATACCCTTAATTTTGTTGGTACTTCTCCACAAATTTGTAAAACTAAACCACCTCATATTAGTCATAAAATCTAGTATGAGAAGAATCCATGGGCGTTCAAAAATACCATATCACCACATCGAATAACATAAATAATGTGTTGCAGAGCTTAAAAGAAGTGCTTGATCAGAAAAATGAACAAATGTATTTTTTGAACAAAGAGAAACCAGATTCACTAACTTCTATGTCACAGTTAGACATTGAAAAGAAATGGAGAATAGTGTATGGCTGAGGATAACATACTATATAGTTGTCTGAGTCAGAAGACCAACTATCTTCCTCGTAAACATTATCCAAAACATTCTCGTTGTATTCAGAAGCGCTGTCATCAGAACTAATGGAGGGTTCCAGCGGAGGGCTAACACTGGGCTGTTCTTCAGGAGAGTCATCAAGGGCCTGCAAAAACAAAGATTATTCTCTTCTTTTTTTGGAGATAGAGGGGTTTGCTAGTATTAGAGGGCCATTACTTGAGAAAAAAATGAAAGGACAGAAGAAAATCGTCATTACAATGGAGAGAGATAAAACTCATGGATATTCTCAACACAATTCAAGCTTGCTATCAAAACTGTGCAGACCAGATAAAGAACTATTGGCATCAATGATCGCACAGTCAACACCTAGGAATCCAGCATTCACATCTCACAAACTCTTACTGGGTCCTAATATGTGTCATCATCTCCATTTAAAACCTTGATTGATCTAGATTTTACTCTGAACAAGTAAACATGTGTTGCTAGACCATTTTAGGCAAGTGGTGGCATATATAGGCACCAATTAGAAGAGTAAGTGGTTGCCAAAGGAAGGGTGGATTGAACAAGAATTTCTTCATTCTCTCAAACATCCTGTTACTAAGTCTAAAATGAGCAGTTTGCAAAACAATGAGGCAAACATTACGCACCTTAAAAGTCAAAAGAGAATCCAGCACCAAATCTGAATTTTCTCCTGCGTCTCAAGTCAAACAACATAAATACCATAGTTGAAAAATCAAAATTTTAGTTGTATAAAGACTTGGAAAATTCAAATACCGTTTTGCTCTATTGCTTTTGCAATAGATTCTTCAGGAAATCCCATCACTACAAACTGCTGAATGAACTTGGACCGGAAGGGTACTGATGACGAGCTTGCCTTCAGGTAAGAGAAGACCAAAACAGACCAAGTTGAGATGCAATGTTATGAACTATCTTCTTCTTTTCTTTTTGGTTCCAAAAAGATGTCCTTGACAAGAAATATCATTAAGTATTAATATAGAATTGAAGCATTTACCTCCCCATCGCAACAAACAACATGCTGCCCAGTAGTTCTTAAATCCGTGCATGAGGAAAATACTGTGTCCTGTATTTCTTGTATTTCAAGTTCATCTTCAGTATCCCAGTCAATGTCATCATTATCTTCTCCAGAAAGATTTTTGTCCTGCACAGTATTGAAACAAGACATGCAAACAAAGTATAGATGCTTTTCCTCCATTTATGAAAACTATGATTAAAGAGACCATATACTTTCTTTTCTGATATATAAGACCAACTGCACACTATTAGAGGATCGAGAAACAAGATAAATTTACCATTTCTCAAGGTAAGCGTGAAAAAGAACTCCAAATTGTTCAGCAAGAAGAATAAATCAGCACCCTACATAACACAAGAAGGGAAACGTGAAATACTGCGATTAAAGCTCCACATAGGACGGAGCAATCATCAAAGCAAAAGTTGGCCCATCAAATCTCACACCGAAAACTCAAAAACAAAAGTTTTAATAAATGGCACTTCTTCAGGTTTCTTCCATGTGCAAAGAGATTTAAGGCAGGGTGACACGCTTTCGCCTTTCCTTTTTATTTTGGTGATGGAGGTAGAAAAATGTTGAATAAGGCTATTTCCTACAGATGGATAACAGTTTTACAGTGGGCAACTCACAATTGACACCTACTCAAATCTCACATGTACAATTTTCATGTGTGAGGTTGAGAAACAACAATTAGGTACCTGAGGGTGATTCTACTGGTTTTTAAGATGGTATCAGGACTAGGTATTAACTTGATAAAGAGCTGCATCTATGCAGTGAATGTACAGAATCTACAGGAGTTAGTCCAAAATCTGAGGTGTCAAGTTAGTACTCGTACGACCAAAAATTTGGGAATGCCCCTAGTTAGTAGTTGCACGTTGCAAATGATTTGGTAGGGGGTAATTGAAAAAGTGCAAGAAGAGAAATAGGTGATCAAGAAGTTGTATCAAACTAGAATAAACTTTTTCGTGGAAAGATAACATCGAGAAAAAGATCCAACTAATCAAGTGGGAAACAGTTATGCTTAATAAACAATGAGGTGGAATACAACAACATCAACAACAACAACATATCGGTGTAATCCCACAAGTGAGGTCTAGTGAGGATGGAGTAAGAAGCTCCATAATCAGAGTTCAATTATGAAATGGTTATGGAGACACTTAAACAAAGAAAGAGGCTTTGGAGAAAGTAGATTCAAATAAAGTATAGGTTTTTTCTTGTTGTGTTTTTAACATATATCATTTTCTGAAAGTCCATAACGTATTAGCTGCAAAAACAACTCAAGAAATGCAGCACTAGGTGCCTTCCCCTTCTCCCTTCTTTGCAGAAAGGTACTTTTGTCATTTTTCCCAAACCAATACTGGAAATATGCAATTCATACAATACAAGTCCAAATCAAATGGAAGACAAAACATTCAACAAGAATTTTAGTGCATTTTTTCTCTCTGGAGTCAACTTCTGCAACTGGAGATTAGCTAGGTCATGTTTTTCGCCTATCAATTTTGAAATAAAAACTTCAATTGCACCCAATAAACTCCATGCAAATAAAAATGAGTTCTTTGCGATTTTCATAACTTATTACAAGTAAGAAAACACCAAAAAAAAAATCAAAACCATAAAACATACCTGAATTTTTTCGGTGATCAATGCAACAATCAATTTTGATCTATATCAGTATCCTACATTACCCAAAAACCCAGAAACAACAAAAAGTTAAGAACTTGGGGCAAAAATCCACCATTTCAGCTAATTCAAAAACCAAAAATTAAGTTTTTTCTCTGTTTACAAAGTGAAAAAAGAAAGTAGAAGATATACGTACCCGAGATTTTAGAGAAAATTGTTGAAGAAGAGATTTATGAGAGATTCTTGTGTGGTTTTAAAGCATAAGATAGATTCCCATATTTGGAGTTTTACGCTTCAACACTGGACGAGAAGCCCTCTCTGTTTTTTGCTTTTACAGAGGAAACTTTTTCACTATTTAATAACTGTACATTTTTGGTCCCTCAATTATTGATATATTTGATTCCGATCCTTTTCATAAAATATCTTGATGGAATATACGACTGTCCTTAAATTTGTTTGTAAATTTCAGTTTAGATCTTTGAATTAAGATTTATTGACATTAAGCATCTAACTATGTGATAAAATATTTTTAAAAAAATTATGTGCATATTCACAAGCTCATAGTAACACCACTTGAAATATGCTATATTTTAGTTGTACCTATCAATCTCCGTTCTAACAAGTTTGAATGTGTTGTCTATAAAATACATTGAGTATCTTGTTATTGATGGTTCAATTTATCATGTAATGGATATCTGAGAATATAAATAGAAAGCTTTTTAAAATTTGAATTAAGAATAATTAACTAATAAAAACACTTTAACATGTATTTGAATGTTTAATTGAATCAAATCATAAATTTGGGATTCAAATAAAATACAATGAAAGTTAAGGGGTTACCAGTGTATTCTGTCAAAAATATTTAATGTTCAATTAATTTAATCTAAGTTGAAGGAATAATCAATGTATTCCGTCAAAGATATTTAATGTTTAATTAATTATATCTTTAGCCTTTTCTATGTAAAAAGTATGTCATACATATATGATTAAATAATAAAATAATTAATAAATCTATAACAAATTAAAATATATATTCTCATTAATCAAAAGGCTGCATATAATTAATTAATCATCATGTATTATAAGAACCAAGATTAATTAATTCATCTACTGGTCAAACACTGTCGCAATTCCCGAGAGAGACTGTCTAGCCAATGTATAATTAATTAATTGAAAAGGTTCTAATGAGTAAATTTAGGAAGATTTTTGGAGTTTATTGGTGAGAAAAGGCCAAAATAATCCCTCATCTTTGAGTTAAGACTTAAAGTTATTCTTGAATTTTCATATGGAGCATTAATAGTCCCTCATCTTTGAGTTAAGACTCAAAGTCATCCTTGAGTTTTCACATAGAGCATTAATAGTCCCTCATGTTTGCAATATTGGTGCACTTTTGGTCCTCCTTCAAAATTATGCCTATTTTTTAATATTGATTTTATTCATAATTTATGTATGGAATGTTTAATCGTCATTTTATATATTTAGTAGAAATAATAACTCCATGTGAGAGATTGTGAGAAGAAAAACACCTTATTTTGTTTAGTAGAAATCGTATTGCAGGTAAAGTCGAGAGGTTCATCACGACGATTTCACGTACAATAGTACAAATTTTTCTTTTCTTGCAATGTCATATGTTAAAATGTTCTTAATTTAGCTGCAATAATATTTATATTGAACAGAACAAGTGTTCTTCTTCTCACCTTCTCTCACATAGAGTTATTATTTCTACTAAATATATAAAAAGACGATGGGTCATTCCTTACATAAAATTATGAACAAAATTAATGTTAAAAAATAGGCAAAAATTTAGGGGAGGACCAAAAGTGCACTAATATTGCAAATATGAGGGACTATTAGTGCTCCATGTGAAAACTCAAGGATAACTTTAAATCTTAACCCAAAGATGAGAGACTATTTTTGGCATTCCCTCTTTATTGGTTACCCTATGTTTCATGTGATTGAATTGAATTTAATAAGTGAAAAAGCTAACTACAGAATTAAGGGTGGTATATAATTTTAAAGATAAATAAGTAATTTTTTACTTTGATGAAAAATGAAGAATTAAATAATTAGGAGGTGTTTATGCTCAATAAAATGGTTGAAAAATGTGTGTTGACATGCATAATGTGTAGATGAGTATAATGCGTTACAAAAGACACATGTCACACATGCATGAATGATATTTGCATGACCAACAAGTATCTCACATGCATGAATAAGGTTTGCATGTGTGACACTTGTTGTGTCAATCGTCATCCTTTCGTAAATAGTTCATTATGATGTCATTGTTATTCATCAAGAAAAGATATCTCACATGTTTCGATCTCATCAAATAACGTAAAAAGAAATAACACAGTACAAATGATAAATAACAAATAGTTTTATCGACTAATTGTGTATCGATCCTTCTGGGTTTTTTTGCGCCCTCCACCCTCCATTCAAACATTTTCTTACTTTCTATTACTATATTGTAAATAACAAACTAAAATTTGAAACTAAGTTCTTTTTCTTTATTAAATTTTAGAATTGATAATTCAAGCAATTATATATATAAAAAAATGAATAGTAAAGTATGACTTTAAGTTCTATGTACTCCTTTCATTCATTTTTACTTGTCAATTATTTTTAAAATAGATTTTTATTTTTACTTGTCATTTTTGACGTATATCAAGAAAAGACAATAATTTTTTTCATGTTTTAATCTCAGCATTAAATACTTATTTTTCAAATAATTTTCCAAGACATCATTTAATAAGGGATATTTTTGATTGAATACATATATCAATAATTATTTTCTTAATAGGTGTGCACATAAAAGTGTGACAAGTAAAAATAAATGGAGCGAGTAATTGTTAATGAAAAAAATATGTACACAAGAGGATCATTTATATGTGAGATAATTACAAAATGGTCAAAGGATATACACGAGTATTATCGGACGCAAAAAGGTGCGGTAAACATGCTCGAGAGGAAAGTGAATACCCCCTGAGAATATATATAAGATATATTTCTTCCTTTTATTGCATGTGGTACACATTTTAACAATAGAGCATTCATATTGAAAAATTCTACTTTGAATAATAAATGATTCCATATCAAAAGTGACTTTATTTTCATGGATATTGGTTCAGTCACACTTTAGAGGATAAATAACTTCATATCAAGAGTGACTTCATTTTCGCAAATGGTTCCTCACACTTTGAAGGATAAATAACTTCATATGAAGAGTGATTTTTTTTCACATATGATTTCGTCACACTTGGGAGGATAAATAACTTGAGTGACTTCATTACCAAGAATGGTTACGTAATACTGTGGAGGATAAATAACATGGGTGTATCTAGAGGGGTTCCATAGGTTCACGTGAACCCATGCTCCCCTCTCTAGATCACGTATAATAGTGTTATAGTTTTTTTAAAAAATACTTAAATAGAGGTGTGAATCCACATTCAAAGTATCGATGATAGTTGAGTGCACCTTTCTAAGTGAATATAAAATTTAAATTTTATATCTTACACTTTTGGCGTTTCAACTTCCGTCACACTTTGGAGGATAAATAACTAGCTGACTTCATTTCCATGAATGGTTTCGTTCTACTTTGAAAGACAAATAACTCGATATCAAGAGTGACTTCATTCCCACGAGTACGAGTGGTTCCGTCCGACAAAATTGAGTGGCTGCATCAATGCAGTGACAGTTGCAAGAGATATGCCTCAAGGTCTTTGTCTTATGCATTCTAATAACTTGCAAATGTCTGTTAGACATTTTGTCAAACACCTTTCAGCTTATGACCTTGGTGTCCAGGTCAGTTTCGCGACGCGCACCTCCACTAATTCCATGGGATACCTGCTGAAGTTGTTCTGTTTGTACATTTTTATTGATGGTTCTTGAGTTAAAATTCATTTTTGATTGATTATATAGTTTAATGTTCTTTTGGCTGTGATTTTTTGTTGAAATAGGGATGCTCAGACATGACAAATAACTGTCTTCTAATAATAATAATAATAATCTATAATTCACTACTAGCACTGTTTTGGTTTGTTCTTTAGTAACACCAGATTGTGGCATCATGGTGGATAACTACTCTTTTTACATACCATGTCCTACTATAAGTGGAGTAGTTGTTGTGTGGGAATATGAAACTCTTGTGGCACTTGTCCATATTCTCATTTGTCATTTCAAAAAAGAGATATTAGTCTTAATTGTTTATTTTCTAAGCTAAGAGATCAGTAACAAGGGAAAGGCGAAAAAAGGGAGATTGAGATATGGCTTATGCAGCTGTTACCTCTCTTATGACTACTTTAGGATTATTGTTAATGCAAGCCAATTACACTCAAAAACCTCTTCAGATTAAATCCCTTCGTGAAAAAGTTTGTTCGTTGCAAGCACTTTTAGAAACTTTGGATGACATGAATGATGTTGAGTCGGTAAAGCACTGTGAAACCAAAATCATTGTTGCAGCACGTGATGCTGAAGATAGAATTGAATCAATCGCAGGAGAAGTTTACTGGAAGAAGGTTTGTGCTGACAAATTTTATGAGGAATATGTGAAACGAAAGCTTGCTACAAGCATCTTATAAGTCAATTGATTCACAGAGCAAAGGCTTGGAGAGATGCTTGAAGAAGGGATCTCGTGGAAGCTTGCTACAAGCATCTGAGTCAATTGATTCACGGAGCAAAGGGTTGAAGAGAGATGCTTGAAGAAGGGATCTCGGGAAAGCTTGCTACAAGCATCGTCTAAGTCCATTCATTCGGCGATCAAAGAGTTGAAGAAACACATGAATAAAGATTTGCAACAAGCATTTAAGTCCATTGATTTGAAAAGAAAAGAGTTGATGAGGCGCATGAAGAAGGGTGTGCAGGCAACGAGAAGTTCCAATTTGCCTGAATATTCTCCGCCACAGCTTGATAATAATGTGGTTGGACGTAAAATTGAACTGGATGATATGATGAGAAAACTTACGCAAACCTCATCCAATGAACCACAAGTTGTGGCAATTGTAGGCATGGGCATTGGGAAGACAACTTTTGCCAGAAGAGTTTATAACGATCCAATAATTGAAGCTCATTTTGAAATTCGGGCATGGGTTACTATGTCAAGAGAATGTTGTATTAGAAAAATGCTCCTAGAGTTTTTTCATTGTATTGATGAATCACTTGCAGCAGAATTTAAAAAGGATTGTAAAATAAGTGATGGTGACCTAGCAGCAGAATTCAAAAAGAAATTGCAAAGACGCAAATATTTAGTTGTCGTTGATGGTATATAGAGCACCAATGCTTGGGATGATATAAGTCAGTGGTTTCCTGATTACAAAGGAAGTGAGGTGCGGAAACGCGGCAAGTTATGCTGCTCAAGGTAATCCACCTTATCAAATGACTCCTTTAAGGTCAAGTGAAAGTTGGGAACTATTTCAAGATAAGATTCTTGTGAAAGAACAACTCTCCCCGGAATTTATCGAAATTTGGAAAAATATTGCTAACAGTTGTCAGGGCCTGCCTTTAACAATTGTAGTAGTTGCTGGACTTCTATCCAAATGCAAATCTGCACTAGATAGATGGAAGCAAGTTGAACAAAATGTAAAATCAACATTGTTTGAAGATTCACATCATCAATGTAAAAAGATTCTTGCTTCAAGTTACCAGAATCTACCCCGGCACCTAAAAACTTGCTTTCTATATTTTGGGGTATTTCCTGAAGACACTGAGGTTCATGTGAAAAGATTAATTAAGCCATGGATTGCAGAGGGATTTCTAAAGGAAGCTGCTGATACAAGTTTGGAAACCGTAGCTGAAGGATGTTTACATGAACTTATCGACAAAAAAATGGTTTTCATAAGCAGACATAATTTTTGCAGAGAAGTGAAAAGATGTAAGATCCATGATCTCTTACATGATATAAGTTGTGCTTGAGAGAAGCTCAAAGTGAAAACTTCCTGTTTGTATCACCATGTTCCAGACAGGTCTGTCCAAAGGACTGCGATCGGACGATTGTCCAATCAATTTGTGATTTTGATGGGACAAGCTCTTATCCCTTTGATCCAAAGAAAATTCGAACTTACATCTATTCTGGTGAAATGTTGGTCAAAGATTTGAACATAGATAGGTTATTTGGCTTCAGAATTCTCAGTTTGATGAGAGTAGTGTCCTTAGGTAACTTCACTATAGGTGACTTAAGTTATCGTCTTTGTAATTATCCAACTAGACCATCCTATTTTGTGCATTTAAGATATCTATCCTTGGAAATTAGAAATAAGCCTGCATTTACCCGTATTCCCAAACTTCATAATCTGCAGAGTTTGATTGTTCATATGGGCTCTTCTCGCTATGACTATTCATTTATAGCTTTGGATATCTCGATGTTGCCACAATTAAGGAGCCTTCACTTTGTGAAAAAACGAGGTCCTTCATTTCCCCTGATTATGCTATCCGTTCAAATGAAACATACAGTTCTGGAGCATCTACGTACATACTATAACCGGAGTTCCTTCTAAATTGTGTACAAATGAAATCTTTGCAAGTATGCCTAACTTGAAGAAGATGGGGATTCAGTATGATGAAGAACATAGAATCAAAAGTCCATCGTCTGATCTTTCCTGTTTGCTTGTAGCTCAAGGCCTTGAGGCAGTCAAAATTGAATTTGATGATGTCGATGAGTCTTGTTCGGAAAGATTGTTGCGTCGGTTACCCCCTTTCCATTTTCTTAGAAAAATATTTTTCCACCAACCCTCAAGAAGCTGACATTAGTCAGACCACATTTTCCATGGGAAGCTACGGACATTGTTGGTACATTGCCTTACCTTGAGGCGCTCAAACTGAAAAACTATGCATGTGCTGGTGATGAGTGGAAACCTGCTGCTGGAGGGTTCTCTCTGTTAAAGTTTTTGTCACTTGACTGCATAAGATTCACCAAGTGGATAGCTACCGATGAAAACTTCCCTGTCCTTGAGCGCCTATGTATATACTAGTGCTGGGAGCTAAAAAAGATCCCAGAACACTTTGCATATATTTCAACACTGCAAGTGATTGAGTTAGATGAATGTTCTCTTCACTTTGAGAAATCAGCACAACAGATTCCGCAAGTGCAAGAAGAGTGCCATATTTTATCTTTTCAAGCTTTTATTGTCTTATCTTCAATTATACATGTTATGATTTTTGACTGATCTCAAAAGTTGTGTTCCATTATTTCAAATTCTAAATTTGGTTCTCTTTATTAGCCATGGACGCTGACGATTCAGATAGTGATGAGGAGCTCAATGAGGATCAAGCTTCAGAACTTATGGAGTTGGAACATTAAACTTGTATCAAAGATTTGAAAGGTTTCATTATCAGATAGCAGCCAATAAAGGATTAGTCATAGAATTTTATAGTTTGTTATTAATATTTCTTGTGCTGTTATGCTTATCTTTAATTTTGCAGAATGCTGAATCTCCTTGCAGCTGAAAGCTGCATTGAAAGAGCACAATGCAATCTCAGGCACCATTCTAGTGGTAAGATATTATATAGTCAAACCTACTGTTGTGTGAAACGAGGAGCAAATCATGTTGAGCGTTTCGCTCGCTAATTAGCAGGTGCTTTAGTGTTATAATCAAGGCTCTTCAGGATACTTTTCCTTGTAATATATGAGGGTAATATTGAAGAAGTGACACTAGCACTTTTCAGCGTTAACTCACGCTTTATTTGCTCTGGCTACCTTAAAGTTTTTATGCGCTTTAATTTTCGCCTTTGATAACATTGCTAAGGCATTCTTCCTCTCTCTTATTTACACAATTATTTATATACAAGACAAATTACAAGTAAATCTTGATGAAAATGTACGAGTAAGATTGTTGGATAAACACTTGAGTTTTTAGGACTTTCTCATGTCCTAGATAAGTTTGGTTTCTCAACATGATAAGGATAGCTTGTATTTGTATTTGATTATAATTATAAGTTTGATATTTTTAAGGAAATTGTGTAAAAAAAAAAAGTTTTAAAAATAAAGTGATTGTACCAAATAATGTAACTTTCCACCTACTTTTATGGGAAGTGTAATTAATATAGGAGTACTTAATACATTGAATTTATATACTTAATTAACTTCTTATGGAAAAGGAAAAACTTTTTTGATACAAGTTATTTTCATAGAGGGAACTTAATACTTAACCTTTTAAATTCACATTACAATTAGACTTTTGTTATTTGAATTTCAACCTTATTGTTATAAAAAAAAAAAAAAAATCTATCGACAGACATGGCGTTCCCCATTGAAGTTGAAGATGATCGCTATCAACTCTATGATGTCTTATTTTTTAGTGACCAAATCTTAACGACGGTGACTTGTAATCCTGACGTAGTAACGAATTGGATCAGTGGAATTGAGTATGTCCATCGAAGACGTCTCAATCGACTCATCGTAGGGCTTGATATAGAGTGGAGGCCTAATTTCCATAGATACCAACACAACCCAGTTGCAACTCTACAACTTTGTGTTGGTCGTCGTTGCCTTATCTTTCAACTACTTTATTGTGAATATATACCTGACTCTTTAACGGAGTTTTTGTTGAATCCTTGTTATGCTTTTGTTGGCGTGGGAATTGCAAACGATGTTGAGAAATTGGAGGAGGATTATATGTTACGTGTGGAGAATACAGTTGATTTGAGGGATTTGGCGGATTATAATTTGAGGAATGCTGGATTAAAGACGCTTTGTCAAGTTGTTTTAGGAAGAGAGATGGAAAAACCGAGGCATGTTACTATTGGGAGGTGGGATAATGAGTGCCTCGATTCCGATCAAGTGCAATATGCTTGTGTTGATGCTTTTGTATCCTTCGAGATCGGAAGGTGCATGAATGCTACTGCGTATTGATGTTCGTTTCTACTCTTTTTTTTCGAATTAGACTGTTTCTCTTTTTGATTTCTGCCTTCTAATTTGGTTCTTGCATTAAATTCTAATTTTATGATAATAGTCTTTGAACTAGGGTTCAATGTTATTGCTATGTGTATGCACAAATTAAAAATTTTGATCCACTCAAGTGTGGACACTTATTATGACTTGTCATTATAACATAGATTTAAGTTTATGAGTTATTACATTGATCTATATAAAGTTAATTAATATATAATAATTGAGTTTTAGGCCTATGCGTCTCGTAATAGTACTATTTCTTGCAATGTTTGCCCTTATATATGAAACATTAGAACATGCTTAGTTACATTCTTAAAAGAAATAAAGTTTTGAAGTTCAATACTTGAATAAATAAAAAATAATGGATACATTCTATTCTAGAAAGGTGTAACAATTTCACAAGATATGAAAGTAAAGCAACTTGGGGAAAATTACAAAAATATATAAGTAAAAGATGTTACATTACCCGTTATTCTTCTTACCCAGTGTCTGATAGTTAAAAAGTAAATAAAATAATTTTACATGTTCATTCGACATGTGTGTATAAGTTTAGAGGTAACCTAGGGGTAGGAACAACATGTAATGGAGTTTGCATATATGTTACTGTGCCAGGACTCTCCATCATATCAATATCTTCAACCTTAACACCATTAGGCAGTGACCAAACAAAATGGTGCAACAAATGAGCTAACATAGATGTGACCAAATTAATTGCAAGGTTCATTCCTGGACATATACGTCTACCAGCACCAAATGGTAATAACTTATAGTCATGTCCCTTCATATCAACATCCTCTTCTATAAATCTTTCTGGCCAAAATTGCAATGGCTCTTTCCAAATTTTTGGATCACGACCTAACGCCCAAACATTAACATGTACAATTGAACCTTTTGGAATGTTGTAACCACCCACTTTGGCATTATTACCAGCCATATGAGGCAGCATTAGTGGAGTTGGAGGGTGCAATCTTAAAGATTCTTTGACTACATGTTGTAGATAGGAGAGTTTGGAAATATCTGTTTCGTTTACGATACCATCTGATCCAATAACTCCATCTAGCTCCTCTTGGACCTTTTGTTGAACTCTTGGATTCTTTACTAGTTCCGCCATAGCCCATTCAACAGTAATGGCTACTGTGTCCATTCCTGCTGTTATCATATCCTACATGATTTTACAATATTGTCAGTGTAAATATCTTTTATGCTATTATTATATAAAGTTAAACTTACTATCAAAATATACCAACATGTACTTACCCAAAGGAGGCCAATAACAGTGTCATCACTAAGATCATACTCCTTTTGTAGAGTAAGCAAAGCATCAACAAAGTGTTGTTTAGTTTCCCCAGTTATTTTCCTAGCAATTGTGTGTTCTTCCATTATAATTCTTGTAAATTTCTCCAAACGTCTATCTTGTGCCTCAAGAGCTTCATCTTCATCTTTAAATGCCCAACGTAGCCATGGTACAAATTCTCCCAAATTTAATTTTCCTCCTATTTTTATCCCATTTGTTACAATAGCTTTGAGTTCTTCACCTTGTTTATCAACTTCACCTTCTGAGTTCATAAATCTTTTTCCAAATGTTAGCCTTGTTATATTGTTGAATGATACTGATCCCAAGTAGCCCCTTAGCATCATCCTTTTACCAACATTGCCTGAACACAAATTAAAGATGGGTTCAATATTTAAACTTTAGAAGAATAAGTCAAAACACTTGCTCCCTTAAATTAAAATAACTGACGAATATATAATATATGTATATTCAGACCACATAACATCTTATGAGTTTACATTTGTGTATTGACTAACAATATCTACCATAGTATCAGAAAATACGTTGACTATTATATTCATTATATATATTGTATCGATTCCCTTTGGATTATCGATTAAGAAAAAAAAAAAATAATAATAAATTTAAAAAATATATATATATATATATATATATATTATTATTATTATTATTATTATTTTAAAAGCGTGTGGTATGGGGTTCAATTCTATCTCATATGTATTGACATTTGACTATATATATATATATATTATTATTATTATTATTATTATTATTATTATTATTTTAAAAGCGTGTGGTATGGGGTTCAATTCTATCTCATATGTATTGACATTTGACTGGACTAAAGAAAAAACTTTCCGATGGAATTGTAGTGCTTATACCCAACAACGTTATATAAAAAAATTGCGAATAAAATTCCATTTAATGATTATTGATACAATTAAAGTACTTTAGTCACGTAATATTGAATAGTATATTTGATTTAACCAAATGATAATGATTGTTGCTCCTAACGTTGACTCTTAATAATTTCACATTTGAAAAGTTTATCGAATCTAACTTCACATACTGCATGATTGAAGTTATTTCGAGGTGGATAGACGTAGTAAAAAAAAAAAATAGTCGTAAAATTGAAAGGGAACTTACAATGCTTATTAGAATCTCTGAAAATGTTGTGAATCATGGCAGTAACTTCATCTTCTCTAATGGGCCTAAGAGCTTCAAGTCTCTTTGGAGTAAAAAGTTCAAGATTACAAAGCTTTCTTACTTTCACATAATGAGGTCCATAATCGGCCCATATCAAATCCATCCCATTTTTACTCACATTATCAAGAGGTTTTGTTCTAAACCTATTGGCCAAATTTTGATCATTATCTTTAAGAACTTGTTTAGCAAGTTCTGCATTATTCACCACCACGTTTAGTTGTGACCCGAGGTAAAAAGAAAAGATGGGCCCATAAATTTGGGCCCATTCGGCAAAACACCGAAATCTCACTGGGGTTATGTTGAAGAGGTTTCCGATGACCGGCCATGGACATGGTCCAGGTGGAAGCTTGGCCGTGAGCCGGTCGTAGAGTTTGTAACATAAGAAGATGATAAATATCGATAGGGAGAGTACTAAAGGAAAAGCCATTATGGGAAATTAATGTTTTGTGTGTGATGAAATAAGGCAAGCTAAGGTCCCTTTAAATACTATTTTTTTCATTCCCTCAAAGAAGAAAAAGTCGTACTATAATAGTTTATTCAAATTAGTATGAGATATAGATATATACACGCTTTGTGGAAAAAAAAATTATCCTATCAAATCATAAGTCATATGGCGTATGTTGTAATCACTGGTAGAGCTAGAATTTTTATTATACAAATAAAAAAGTAAACAGTCGATAAAGTCAAAAAGATTCCAATAATAAATAAATATAAATAATTTTAATCTCATATATATAATATAGTGTTTTCAAAGAAAGTTCAAATGAACCTTTTGCGGTTAACAACAATATATTCAGTGAAATCTCACAAGTGGGGTTTTGAGAGAGTAGAATGTATGCAGACCTTATCATTACCTAATAGAGAGGTATTAGAGAGATTGTTTTTTTGAAGGTCCTTCGATTCAGATATAGCAAATTGAAGTACTAAAAATAAAGAAAGACATAGCAACTAACAAAGAAAACAATGCAAATCTGAACGATAACACAAAATAGTGGGAACTCTTTGCGGTCCAACTCATTAATTGTGACCAACTTGTAAAGAGTGAAATAGTAGTTGAGAAAAGTGTGTTTATTATTCTGACCATATCGCCTTATTTAGTTGATTCATATATAAATTGAGTTGACAAATTATACGCAGTAAATTATAACTTGCGGCATCGCCAACTTGATTCTTTTATGATTTGACACTAATATATATAAATAATCATATATTAATTATGCATGTCTATCTATATTAAATTTATCGACCTTGCTCCCACTTCCATGCAGATCCAATAAGCTAAGAAAAAAACAGTTATTATCATTTTATACTTATTCTATCTTATGCTATTCATTTTTCAATGCAATTTTTAAAATATTGAATTTAGTATATCCAAAGATAATGATAGAGTCAGATTTTTACTAAGAGGTTTTGAAATATGAAAAGTAAATACATGAAGACGTCAACGAGTTCATGAACATCTATTATTTATATGTATGAAATTAATTTTAATCATATATAAACGTATAACTTTCCGTCGAAGGGGTTCAAATAAACTCTCTACCTCTGCAGCTCTGCCCATGTTCAAAGGAAAATATAGTAAACTACTTATCATTTTATTAATTACTTTTAAACATGAACAAGTAAAAGTAAACGAGGGAGTATAATGTTAAAATATCATAAATAATAAATGATATATTGTAGATAAATCAGAATATATTTAAATTCTAGTCATACGCACTCTTATTTTGAACGAGTTGAGGTTTTTTTTAATTGACTGAAGCTAATTAAGGCCTGCCTGCCATTTAATGCAAATTATTTTTCTTTTGAAATTCAAGAAAGAAATATTCAACTCAATTTGACGTGATTTTGCATTAATATTTTAGTCGAAATATTCAACTGAAATTCACGTGAATTTGCAATAATTTTTTAGTCGAAATAATATTTAAGAGAGTTGCAGTATATTGATCATTATCATTTACCACCGTAAAACTAATCGTTATGTGATGAAATTTAAAGCAATGTAATTACTAGAGCGAATCCAAACAACCTAAATAAAGCGATACATATCATAGTGTGACTCATTTATCGAATCATAATGTAATTGATTTTGAATTGAAGCACAATTATTATCATAATACTCATATTAAGACTAAGATCTTGGACATTTTTCTTGGAAGTATATAATAAGCTTTCAAACTAGATATGTCACCTTCAAATAAGCATGACATAACAAAATTATGGTTTTGTATGAAAAGAAGAAGAAAAAAAATCAACTTTTGAATGGTCAATATATATAGTTATATACCATCTAATTTGAGTAATATGAACAAAGCTATGATCTTATTTATGGCGTCACCGTCCTTACTATGAATAGTAAGAAAAGAAAAAAAGTCCTCATATGTACGTAAATGAATAAGCATGTGGACTTTGAAATCACTAATCTTACCGTGCTAGATTTATAGGTTGTTAGTCTATAAAGATGGAAGACTCATATTCTAGGACCATACAAGTCTTGTTACATAAAATCAAAGCAAGTCACCTGAATAGAACCAAATGAATTCCGATCAAAATATCTTTGACAAATTCAAAGAGGATTTTCCTACATCCATCATCACAATAAAAGATCTTTTCTACTACAAGAAAAAGTGTTTTCTATTTTCAAAACTCGAATACTATTATTTTTAATCATATTGGTGCTTCTTTTAATTTATTATAACAGTTAATATAGTAGTAGTAAAAAGCTTTGTGCGTGATACCTTCAAGTCTTCTTTGGTTCTTCTTAGTAAAAAGCTTTGTGTAAAATAGTTGTAAAAGCTTTGGGTTTAAAAATGACAATGTTTTTGAATTATTAAGATGATTTTAAATTAATATATAATAATAAATATATTTAGGGATTATACTATATATCTTTCTTTCTAATATATACTTATGTATATACTTGCAATTGAAGTTCATTTACATTATTGTCTAAAATAAACATTGCACATGCATTTCGAAATTTCTCTAGTACTTCAAAATAAAAATAATCCATATATTTTATTCCAGAAAGCTGTTACAACTTCATCAAACATGAAAGTAAAGTAACTATGGGCTTAAAATACAAAATATAAGTAATACAAAAATACTATTTATCATCCTGACTTATAATCTAGGGGAATTTATTAAAGTCTAAAATGATGTGTACGTAGTAATTTGAATAAAATGATTTTACATGTTCACTCGATCGACATGTGTGTATAGGTTTAAAGGTAACCTAGGAGTAGCAACAACATGTAATGGAGTTTGCATGTATGTCACTGTGCCAGGACTCTCCATCATATCAACATCTTTAACCTCAACACCATTAGGCAGTGACCAAACAAAATGGTGCAACAAATGAGCTAACATAGATGTGACCAAATTAATTGCAAGGTTCATTCCTGGACATATACGTCTACCAGCACCAAATGGTAATAACTTATAATCATGGCCCTTCATGTCAACATCTTCTTCTATAAATCTTTCTGGCCTAAATTGCAATGGCTCTTTCCAAATTTTTGGATCACGACCTAACGCCCAAACATTAACATGAACAATTGAATCTTTAGGAATATTGTAACCACCCACTTTGACATTGTTACCTGCCATGTGTGGCAACATTAGGGGAGTTGGAGGGTGCAACCTTAGTGATTCTTTGACTACATGTTGTAGATAGGAGAGATTAGAGATATCGGTTTCGTTTACGATTCGATCTGATCCAATAACTCGATCTAGCTCCTCTTGAACTTTTTGTTGAACTCTTGGATTCCTTACCAGTTCTGCCATAGCCCATTCAACTGTTATGGCTATTGTGTCTGTCCCTGCTTGTACCATATCCTACAAAAAAAAAATATATAATTAATATAAAAATCGTGATGTCAGTTTATAAAAGTTAAAATTATATTAACTAGTATATGTATACTTACCCAAAAAAGGCTAATAATAGAGTCATCGCTAAGATCATACTCCTTTTGAAGTGTAAGCAAAGCATCAACAAAATGATGTTTGGTTTCTCCAGATTTTTCTCTAGCAATTGTGTGTTCTTCCATTATAAGTCTTGTAAATTTATTCAAACGTCTATCTTGTGACTCAAGAGCTTCATTATCATCTTTAAATACCCAACGTAGCCATGGTACGAATTCTCCCAAATTAGGTTTTCCTGAAATTCTTATCCCATCTGTTACAATGGCTTTGAGCTCTTCACCTTGTTCATCAACTTCACCTTTTGAGTTTATAAATCTCTTCCCAAATGTTAGCCTTGTTATGTTGTTGAATGAAACTAATCCCAAGTAGCCCCTTAGCGTCATTGTTTTACTATCATTACCTGGTCATCAAAGACAGATTTAGAATTTAAACTCTAAAAAAAATTGTTTAAATGTCGCTCACCAACCATGCATGTATAGTCTATACTACATGTATGCTATGTGTATAATGATATATATTTAATGTATAATTTATGTATATCGACTAAAAATATAAACAATGAATTTGACCAAGTTTTTGATAAAGATCCCTAAAAAACTCTATGGGTTGAATATGTAGTTCAATATCATGGAACTTCAACTTTCTAAGCCCTGGTATCATAAAATACAGTCAGTGTTTTCATTCTTAACCAATTAAATACGTTAAAAAGAAAAGAAAAAAATTATCTAAAACTGGACTATATTTTAATGACCAAACTACACAAATATCCGATGTGTATGCCAAAAATGTTGTTTAAACTTCAGTCATACGTAACTGTAGACCTTTTTATCAATCCTAACTTATTCTGAAGTAAGTAAACATGCAAAAAAAAAACACTAATAATAAATGGATAGATATTAAATACTAAATATCTATCCATGCTAAATAAAATTCACATACCAGGCTTAGTGGTGTCCTTGAAAATATTCTCAATCATGGCAGTAACTTCAACTTCTCTAATTGGCCTAAGAGCTTCAAGTCTCTTTTGAGTAAAAAGTTCAAGATTACAAAGCTTTCTTACTTTCACATAATGAGGTCCGTAATCAGCCCATATCAAATCCATCCCATTTTTACTCACACTATCAAGAGGCTTTGTTCTAAACCTATTGGCCAAATTTTGATCATTATCTTTAAGAACTTCTTTAGCAAGTTTTGCGTTATTCACCACCACGTTTAGTTGTGACCCAAGGTAAAAAGAAAAAATGGGCCCATAAATTTGGGCCCATTCAGCAAAGCATCGGAACCTCATTGGCGTTATGTTGAAGAGGTTTCCGATGACCGGCCACCGCCAAGGGCCCGGAGGCAGATTGGCCGTGAGCCCGTTGTAGAGTTTGTAACATAGAAAGATGATAAATATAGATAGAGAGAGCACTAAAGGAAAAGCCATTATGGGAAATAAATGAATATAATTGTGTTTGTGTTTGTGTGATGAAATAAGGCAAGCTAAGCCCCCTTTAAATACTATTTTTTCAATTCCCTCATAGAAGAAAAAGTCATATACTTTAATATATTTATATTAGTTTGAGATTTAGATATATACACGGTAGGTGGAGAAGAAAATTATTCTATCAATGAAGATAATATAAGTCCTATTTTTATGACTATAATCTCAATTTTTTATTGAGTCTTACATGTAAATATTATTAAAAAGGCCCGCTTATATTAAAAAAAAAACGTAAAAATTAACATGGTATGTAACTTAAATCCAATTCTTTGTAAATTTTACTTTTAAGGAATTTGATGGTTTTTACGAAAGAGCCTGTAATGATATCATATTTAATTTACATTATCAAATCACCTTCACATGGATGTGAACATAAAGAAGCAAATAAACGAAGAAGCTAAAGAGATTCAACATTTATTATATATACATAAAAATAAATTTAACTCTATATATATATAGTGTAGTGTTTTAACGAAGAGAATTTGAATAAATCCCTTGTATCCTTAGGTCCGCGTGCTGATTGTGAATTTTTATCAACTTGCAGCAAAGAGAGAAAAAACTGTTTGTTGATTACTATTCCATACTGACCTTTGCTTCGTTGATTAGTAAATTCAGTTGACAATTAATACGTAATAACTTATTTCTAGTGGCATGACTATCTTGATTTTTCAAATCATGCATGTCTAATTGTCTATCCACATTAATGGGGACTCTTTTTTCTTCAAAATTTCCAATTTTTTTTTTTGTGAGATCTTGGGTGATTTTTATATTATAACTCATGGAGTAGTTAAAAATATTTAAGATCACCACTTTAATAATGCATAACATTTAGGAGCTAGTTTTTGATCTATCAAAAAATCACGTTATTTAAAAAAAAAAAAAAAATCTGTCTTGCCAATTTCTTGTAGATGCAAATATTAAGCATAAGCTGAGAAAAAAACACTTATTATAAACTATTTTTATAATTTAAATAGTGCTAAAATTAACATCATAAATAGTAAATGATATTTTGTAGGTAGATATTATAGGCGTATCTAAGGGGGTCACCTGGTTCACGTGAACCCATGGTCCCCTCCAGAGATCATATATAATAGTGTTATATTTTTTAAAAAAAATATTGAATTATAGATGTGTGAACGCACACTTGAAGTATCACATAATGCGATTATGACTGGGTGCACTTCTCTCCGCAAGGCTAGAAATTTGAATTTTATATTTATCTTGTTTTATTTTTCTTTCTAAAATTATATGACACTTCTCTAAGTGGTAATTGATATGTATATATATATATAAGAATTAAGTTTAGACCTATAATTTTAAAATTTTAGTGGTTTTCAGTAGTAAAAATCTAAATGTCGAACCAATCAAATTTATATAATAGATCAGCCATTTTATATCAGTGCACCCATCATTTCAAAATCCTGGATACCATTAAATAAGATATATAACAATAGATTAAAATTCTAGTCATACACACTTGTTTGAACGACTGAGTATTTTTGAATATTCTGATGCCATAATTAATGCAAAATGTCTATGTTGAATTCAAGAAAGAAACATTCAACTGAAGTTTTACATGAATTTGCATTTAAATTTTGGTCGAAATATACAAATGAGTTTTACGTGAATTTGCATTAAAATTTTGGTTGAAATACTCTCCCATCTTATATTAGTTAATCATTTTCTTTTTTACACATATATTAAGATATCATAAATAAGAAGACAATCTTACTACTTCACCCTTTTAAAAACTTTTTGGAAATTTGATTTTACAAACTTTGTGAACACTTTGAAAAAAAAAACTAATTGCAAGGTAATATAGGAAAATTTAATAAGGTGGACAACTAATGAGTATGAGACAACTAGTTTTAACAAGATAAATGAGACAACTGAAATTTACGTGAATTTTCAACAAATTTTTGGTCGGAATATATTCTAGAGAGTTGCAATAGTTTGATAATTACCATCGTAAAACCAATCGACATGTGATTAAAATTAGAGCAGCCATTGAATTAAGAGTCCTACATCGATCTATCGGGTGAAAAAAGAATTTGATCTTCTTATATGAACTTAGACGATATTTTCCTTATGAACTAGTTTTTCGAGTAGCGATATGGAGGATGTATATGATCTATATATCGAATTATAATTTACTATATATAACTGATTTTAATTTGAATTGACGCGAAACTATTATTGTAGTACTGATCATATTAAGACTACGATATATCTTTGAACCTTTTATTTATTTATTTTCAAAAAAGTATTTTTATGTTTCAAATTAGATATGCCACCTTGAAATAAGCATTACATAACAAAATTCTGGCTTTGTATGAAGAGAAAAAAGTTAAACTTTGCTATCTAATTTGAGTAATGTACGTGTTATGTCATGTGTGAACGAATCTATTTGAATACTAATATGATAATACTAAATAAACTTCACCTATAAATTCATCTTACAGTTTTCACACTTTTCAAGTTTGTTTTTCCGCTTCTTATTTTTTTATTTTTTTTTTTATAGTTTATGAGAATTTATTTTATATTAATAAAACTAAGTAGCATAAGGGTACAGAGGCTACGAAGGCATCATATTACAAGACACCTAAGGTTCGATTGAAGTAGTAGCTACTTGAACACTATTAACTACATTACTAACTTCAACTACTACGAGATTAGTACAAAAGATGTCACTATCTCTTTGTTTTAAAAAAGAATGACTTAGTTTGATTTGACACGAAATTTAAAAAAATAAAGAAGATTTTTTTTTCAATTTTATAGTCCAAAATTAAAATTATGTTAAATATACCAAATTATAGCCTTAATCGAGTCACATGGAAAACTGAAATTTGTTGCAAAAAAAAAGAAACATGATCACTCCAGTGCACTGTTGTCACTCCCTAGATTCAAGGGGCGCAACTGGCTCCTAATGCCAGAACTCAGCCTCGAGCCGACCCTGTTGAACCATTTGCTACTAGTGCATGACAACCACACGCAATCAAGAAAACAAACAAGTATATCTCGACTTAAAATTAAACCCTCGGCCAGCAAGGCCTCTGTCAACAGATCTATAAACAAAACAACTACTCCCAAGAGTTCATATAAAAAAATAGCCAACTAGCACAGAAGTCCTGATTGGGCCGTCGAGGCCACCATGATCTCTATACCAAAACTGAAAGCATGTATATATCAAGACAGTACATCAAACATCTTACAAGCTTCAGCAAACCAACAAACTAGACCATCATGGCCATAACGTAGCTATACACCCCACACACTAGTCTGCAAGCCTCTAAGAGTAGTAAAGATTGGCTGGACAGGGCCCCAGCCTACCCATAAAATTATATACAACAAAAGCTAACAAACCTCCCAACTCTGGCAGCTCTGGAGGAAAGGGGCTAGCCAATAGGATAGAAGTCAATCCTGCTGCTGAGGAGGTCTACTGGGTCGTCTGTCAGGACCTGCATGCATGAATGCAGCGCCCCCAAGGCAATGGGGCGTCAGTACAAAATAATGTACAGAGTATAAAAGGCAATAAACGATGAACAGGTATCCTAATATACTAGAATTATCCGATAAATAAATCAAGGATAAGATAAGTGTACTGACCTACTCCTAAATCTAAACTTATCAAAAATAATAAAACAGCCTAACCAAGCCCCCATAAGCTTGGCAGGTACAAATAGCACACAAAACCACCTACTCAGGCCCCCATAAGCCCGGAAGGTGCCAATCAGTCTATATACCCCTATCGATAGTCCCCTAGCCCCGTAGGCAGTGCATAGTCCTCTTAGGCATTAATATAGCCCCGTAGGCAGCACATAACTCTCTTAGGCATCGACATAGCTTATAGACAACTCATAGCCTCTTAGGCAACCATATGGCCCTGTAGGAAGCACATAGCCTTCTTAGGCGTCAATATTGCCCTGTAGGCAACTCATAGCCCTTCTAGGCATCAATATAGCCCCGTAGGCAACTCGTAGCCCTTCTAGGCATCAATATAGCCCCGTAGGCAACTCATAGCCCTTTTAGGCAACCATATAGCCTGTAGGCAGAACATAGCCCTTCTAGGCATAGATTACATTCCTGCAGCTAACCATAATAGCCCCAAGGGCAACAATAACAATCCAATTGCTAAAAACGAGCAATTTAGTTATAAGCAACCTATAGAAATAGCTTCTAAGTCGTGTCCAACATAGGGACGCTACTAAATGAATAAGAATCCCAACAAGGGAGGATTATATTAACTCGAGCAGCCAACAATCAACAATAATGACTACAAGTATAACAAGGATAACAACCCAATTACATTGCGCCCAAGCTTTAAGGAAATATGCTGTAAGTAGGGAATAGCCTTAACATACCTTTTTCGCTGAATTCACGTGGCCTAACGACTTTTACTCATAACCCCCTCGATACTACAATTAGGCATGACCATAATCAACACACAAAAATAGATGATACCACGACAATCCGATAAAAGATATGTATTTCCGTCGCAAATTGCTCTTTGCTGCTTATAAAAGCTAGAGTCGATGAAAGAAGGGTCTTACCTCGATCTTAAGTTCGTAATACGCCTCAAAACCTTCAAATATGTCCAAACCCTTCCTGTCCCAACACTATAGTGTGATATGCTACGAAATCGATAAAACAAATTATACCACGATGATGAGCCCAATGCGTAGAACAACTTTAATCAAGGACTTAAGTCGAGAAAATCTATACTTTAGTTGATCGTAGAAATGGGTTTCTGTAATTTTTTTGTTTCTTAGCTAAAAACTGAAGAAAAGGTCGAAGAAGGAGATATATATAAAGTTCCACCGACCTAGGACCCCACCTCACGTGCCTGCTTGCGCAGTCCCACAAAAACGCAAATATATCTCTATTCTGAAGTCGTATGAATGAACAGTTTGATGCGTTGAAAACTAGACTCGTAGACCTTCGATTTCATAGGTGGTGGGCCCCATAAATCTTTATATACTGGGAGAAAATATGACATACCACATCATTCTTAATTTATTACCCACTCTCCTTGTCTTTCCATGAAGATACGAGTAATTTTATACGTTTCGAAAAGGCGGGGTGTTACAACTGTATTGCACCGGTGTACAATTTTTTTATTGAAACAAACTTAAAAATAAAATAAAAAATTAGTGAGTCATTCTTTAATTTTAAAACAGGGAGTATTAGAAATATCTTTTGTGCCGGCAATCGAGTAGAACATAATTGCGTGAATTAGAAAAAGATGATTTTAAAATTAATTAGCCTTAATATATTTTAATACGTATCGCAATAAAAGATCCAAGTAAATGCTTCCTATGAAATATTTTTTCTATTTTCAGGCCTCAATACTACTAATTAGCAATATATATGTATTAATCATCATAATCCCCAAACCTATGGCGAGCTTGAGCGTCGAGATATATATGACTCCTCATTATAACATAGTCAAAAACGAGTTCAAATTTAAAGTTTATGAGTTATCATGTCTTCGTTCTTAAATTAACAAAATATTAAATATATTTAGAGCCTATATATATAATCCTTCCATTATGTAGTATTATTTCTTGCAAACTTTCCCTTATTTATATGGGACACTTGAACAGGTACATTCTTAAAAGAAAAAAAATGTTTTGAAGTTGAGTTAAAGTATTGTTCAAAATAAATAAATAGATTGGAGACATACATATTGAAATTTCTCTAGTACTTCAATAAATAAAATAATGATAAATTTTATTTCAGAAAAGATGTTACAAGGTCAAAGTAAAATAACTTGACAAAAAACATAAGACATAACCAGCGCAAGAATAAAAGATGTTACATACTATATAATTTAAAATTAAAATAAAATGATTTTACATGTTCATGCAACATGTGTTGTATAAGTGTATAGGTAACCTAGGAGTAGGAACAACATGTAATGGAGTTTGCATATATGTTACTGTTCCAGGACTCTCCATCATATCAACATCTTCTGCCTTAACACCATTAGGCAGTGACCAAACAAAATGGTGCAACAAATGGGCTAACATAGACGTGACCAAATTAACTGCAAGGTTCATTCCTGGACATATACGTCTACCAGCACCAAATGGTAATAACTTATAATCATGTCCCTTCATGTCAACATCTTCTTCTATAAATCTTTCTGGCTTAAATTGCAATGGCTCTTTCCAAATTTTTGGATCACGACCTAACGCCCAAACATTAACATGCACAACTGAACCTTTTGGAATGTTGTGACCACCCACTTTGACATTGTTACCTGCCATGTGTGGCAACATTAGGGGAGTTGGAGGGTGCATCCTTAGTGATTCTTTGACAACATGTTGTAGATAGGAGAGATTGGAGATATCTGTTTCGTTTACGATTCGATCTGATCCAACAACTCTATCTAGTTCTTCTTGAACCTTTTGTTGAACTCTTGGATTCTTTACAAGTTCTGTCATAGCCCATTCAACTGTTATGGCTACTGTGTCCATCCCTGCTGCTATCATATCCTACAATTGATGATAAGTTATTAATATAAAAGCATGCATAAATATTTTTTTATATTATCAGTGTATAAAAGTTAAACTCTATTAATGTACATACGTACGTACCCAAAAAAGGCTTATAATGGTGTCATCACTAAGATCATACTCCTTTTGAAGGGTAAGCAAAGCATCAACAAAATGATGTTTGGTTTCCCCAGTTTTTTTCCTAGTAATTGTGTGTTCTTCCATTATAAGTCTTGTAAATTCATCCAAATGCTTATCTTGTGCCTCAAGAGCTTCATTGTCATCTTTAAATACCCAACGTAGCCATGGTACAAATTCTCCCAAATTAGGTTTTCCTGAAATTTTTATCCCATTTGTTACAATGGCTTTCATCTCTTTACCTTGTTCATCAACTTCACTTTGTGAGTTTATGAATCTTTTTCCAAATGTTAGCCTTGTTATGTTGTTGAATGCTACTGATCCCAAGTAGCCCCTTAGCATCATACCTTTACTAACATTGCCTGCACATGATATACAACGATTCAACATCGTCTAACGTTGCGTTTTTAGCATTAAACTCATATATTATAAGTATGCTTAAAATAAAAGGGTCAGACATACTATTTGTTGTAGTTTTAGTATTAAATTTACACTAAACTTAAGTATATATTATATTTGTCACCTTTTGAAGTAGTGATCTTATTATCCATTTAATTAAAATATTCAGTCTACCTACTATACATGTACCTTTTTTTATGGTTGTGAAAGCTATATGTGTACTTAATTTAATATCATTTGGAACTTCCACTTTCTAAACATAGTATCATAAAATATTAACCAAGGTATGATAATGATCAAATTCTATCATATTCGATTAAGTAAATTCTTTGACTATGAGTTACCTAAAAAATATTAGTATTATTTTTTTATAAAGCGTGTGCTATGGGATTACTTTAAGTCTATCTCCTATATATTTTGACTGGAACAAAAAATAGACTTACCCTTGGAAAGTAGTACTTATACGCAACAGCTTTAAATAAAAAAATGTTAGATAAAATTCCATCTAATGATTATTGATACGATTAGTGAACTTTAATCACGTATTTTAATATTAGTATTTGACTAACGAAATGATAATGATGCTCCTATCGTTTTTGTCTAATGTTGAGTAAGTCGAGTTTTCACTCTTAACCCATTATTAACTACGCACGTCGAAAAAAAAAAAAATCTATCGACACCTCATTGTGACATGTGTTGTGTGAAGTCTTATATAGCTAAAGTTTAAGTATATACGACTGAAGTTTAATTTATTTTACAATTATATATTATTGAAGTTAATCATCTTTGTTTAAGATTTGATAAAAGAAAGGTGCATTAGAATTAATATGCATATATCGTAGAGTTCAATTAGAAATGCTTGAACTTTAATTAAGGTAAAAATGTCTTTAACTTTAGTCATATGTAACGTTAGACATATTCATCAAGCCTAACTTATTCTGAAGTAGGTAAAACATGCAAAGTATTTAAAAGTAGGTACAGATTAAATAGCGATATCCGTGTAAAGTAAAATAAAATTGACATACCAGGCTTAGTGCAGTCCTTGAATATACTTTCAACCATGGCAGTAACTTCTTCTTCTCTAATGGGCCTAAGGGCTTCAAGTCTCTTTGTAGTAAAAAGTTCAAGATTACAAACTTTTCTAACTTTCACATAATGAGGCCCATAATCGGCCCATATCAAATCCTTCCCATTTTTACTCACATTTTCAAGAGGTTTTGTCCTAAACCTATTGGCTAAATTTTGATCATTGTCTTTAAGTACTTCTTTAGCAAGTCCTGCATTACTCACCACCACGTTTAACTGTGATCCAAGGTAAAAAGAAAAGATAGGCCCATAAATTTGGGCCCATTCGGCAAAACATCGAAACCTCACTGGCATTATGCCAAAGAGGTTTCCAACAACTGGCCACGGCCAAGGTCCTGGCGGGAGCTTGGCCGTGAGACGGTGGTAGAGTTTGTAACATAAAAAGATGATAAATATTGATAGGGAGAGTACTAAAGGAAAAGCCATTATGGGAAATTAATGTTGTTTTTTTGATGAAATAAAGACAAGCTAAGGCCCCTTTAAATACTATTTTTTTCATTCCCTCAAAGAAGAAAAGGTCGTACTTTAATAGTATATTCAAATTAGTATGAGATCAAGATATATATACACGCTTTTGTGTAAAAAAAAAATTACTTATACGGTGTATATAACTTATATAAGCTTACTTTTAAAAATTTTATGAAAGAGGGAATAATGATATATATTATAATTTACATGATCAATTCGGTTCATAGTGATCATATATGATTGTAATAAGGATTGCTTATTTCTTTGATTCATAATTGTATAGAGAGTTGACAAATTTATATGATTATGCTGTTCCTATCTGCAATAAAGCCAACACATTTTTTTTGGTAATGGGGGATATTTTGCTTATAATAGATATTTATAATCGCTAAATTTCACAAGTTTTGTTAAATTATTACAAATTAAAATATATATACTCATTTTTGTTTTTTAATATTATGTCCATAATTTTCTACTTGAAGACTTTGCAGCAACAATCAGCCACTTTGTTGTTATCTCTAAAGCCAAGGCCTACTTACTAATGCAAATGATTTTTAATTTAATTTGTCGAACTCAGAGAAAGAAATATTCAACTAAAAATTACAATTAATTCTGAATCTGAAATATTCAACTAAACTGACTAGAGTAATTCAGCTACTACTATAGCTAGCTTGATTTTGCATTAGATGACGACATCGGAAACGTTTATTGGTAGGACTCACTTCCCTTCATAATGATTTTATACGATATAAATCTGAATTAATTAGAATTAATTAGTATCAAATATCAAATAAGAAATCAAAAAAAATCAAAAAACAAATATATTTAAAGAGATCCAAAATAATATATGATGTTTGAATTGAAATGAGCTTGAATAGGGTGACAAAATAACAATTTTAATCTACATATAATAAATTTTTAGCTGACTTAAGATTGAGGCGTCGTTATTATAATACTCAGATTAAAATCGATGTATTAAGATATTATATTTTTTGAAAGTATATTTAGCTTTCAAACGAGATAGACACGTATAAAATAATAGATGACATAACAAAATTATGGATTTACATGAAGAAACTGTCAACCTTTGAATAGTCAAAAATATCTAATTTGAGTAAGGATATATAGTGTGATCAAGGCTTAGCTCACCTGGGGTCCTTACTATTTATAGTAAAAAACAAAGTTCTCATGTATACTAAACAAGAAAATATTTGGTAAAATATAATATATACTTCACTTATATACACAATATTCATGTTGTTTGTAAGTTCGCTAAAATAATGATAGATTTGTATAAATAAAAAGTAACAGTAGATATAGTATAAAGTATAATTAAGGTGTATTGAACTAACCTTGAAACTATCCCATATTATCAAATAAAGATTAAATTATATTAGAGTAGACTATAGTTTACTTTTCTAGAATCCTTACAACTACAACACTAAATGAGACAAAGAAACTAGGTACAAAGGTTGAGTTTATAATAGTATGAATTCTTGGCATAAATGTTTAAGTTTTATATAATATTCAATATCTTTTTTAGGATAAGAGAAACTTATTGTTGTTGATTTTTGAAAAGAAATTGCATTATTGAGAAGGAAAAACTTGAAATAAAATAGGATTTAAAAATGTGACTTAGCAGTTAATTAAGTGATTGAGAATCGTGAAGCTCAAGTTTAAATTTTAATAAAGCCAAAAGTTATTATTTCAGTTCATATATATCATCTAAAACCTAAATGACCGTGTATTAATAAAAAGTAGTAGATATCACACACAATATAATTGAGGTGCGTCAAACTAATTAGAGTTATCATTAACCTAAAATAAAATTAGAGCATATTATAGTTAACTTTTCTAGAATCTTAATTAGTATTACAACATTAAATGATCCAAAGAAACTTAGGTAGAATGGTTAAATTTACAAATTGGGCCTAATGAGTAAATGGGAAACAAAGTTGCAGGCCTAATTTTATGGGTCATTAAATGCTGCGGACCGTTACGCAGATACATCTTTTCATGACATAATTTGACCATTTCAAATGTTGACACTATAGTAAATGTTTGAATAAATTTGCTAAGTTCAAGATCATACCATCTAGTTCCAAAATCTAGAATACAATTTTTAAGCGGCCGTTTGGCACGAGGAATAAAAATAATGATTTTGAAATAAATTACAAGACTATTTTATTCTGTATTTGGTTAGAAGTATTATTAGTCGCGTGAGTCTTTTACACAAATACCTCAATAATTTCCACTCATTAATACATACCGTCTAATAAGCATATCTTGCGTTGGTACGGAAATGGGGTCCCAAATAGAATATCTCAATTCATAAGATAACTTTATTTATCCATCTCCCTACCAAACAACCCCTACATCTTACCAAACAACCCCTACATGTTATACAGTACTTTTTCGGTCCCAATTTATGTGACTTACTTTCATTTTTAGTCAATCAAAAAAAAAAAGACACATTTCTATATTAAGTAACAATTTAACTATAAAATGTATATTTTATTCTTAATGAAATGATTTACATCCACACAAATTTTTATCTTTCATTTTGGACCATAAGTTTTAAAAGTCTACCTTTCTTTCTTAAACTCCGTGCTAAATCAAACTACCTCACATAAAATGGGACGGAGGGAGTACTTTTTATTGTTATTTTGGTCTTTAGTTTTATTTGTATAATATCAAATTAAGATGTGTTCAAATAAACTATATAATTAGTGAGTATTCATAAGCTTATTTATGCGAATTATCCTTTTTCTTAAAAAAAGTTTGTATTTAGATGTTTAAAAAATTTTAGATCGTAATCTAAATTTTTTTCACATTTGTTAGAAAGAGTCATCTATGAGAATCAACTGGCAAGAAAGTTTCGAGTACTTGTATTTTTACGTGTCAAATTACGATTTCAAGTTTGTCAATATAAGAGTACGATATAATTTTCTTTTTATAAGACTATTAGTGTTGATGCTGGAAAAATGTAACGTTAATGTTTGCATTATCTCTTTTAATTGAAAATTAAAAAAAAAATAGAAGTCTATAGTATTGAAATTAGGGTGGCATGTTAGTCAGACTATGCAGGATTAGTGCACGAGTTGACTTTAGTTTTAATCGACTAATCCAAACCTTAAACTTGATCAAATATTAAAATCATGAATTTAATTTAATATCTCCCGACATTTTATAAGTTGTTTATGTAAATATCTATACTTTATATTGAAAGCGCTCCTTAACACAAGGTAACATCATATTTAATAGGGCTCAAATCCAAAACATTCGATTAAAGAATAAAAAAAAATATTTTATCACTCTATCACAGTCTTAATTGGATCTATGTAAAATTTATTTTTACATCAACGACCAAAACAACACGCTGGAAGAAAAAATTATGTAATTAACTGGTGAGGTGTAATTATAATCAATTTAGAATAGTCGTTTTTGTTAGGCTATTGACTAGACCAAAATTCACATTGGAAATCTAGAAAAGTAGAAATATTTCAAACTTAAATATGCATACTAATCAAACTCACCTAAATGAAGTTAATCAGATCAAATAAGCCCATGACCTAAATATATTGGACACAAATGGTAATGGGCCTATGGGTCTGAACTAAGTCCATTCTTCTTTTTTGGGTTTGGACCCATTGGGCCTATCAATTGACTAAAACATCAGGATTGCAAACACCAACCTGGTGGATAACTAATCTAATACAGTACACTTATGATTGAGCAACAAAGCAAATAAGATCTCACTGAAATAACCTATCTTTTTGGGATGATTTGCACAAATAGACGAGCAATAGCGCAAATAAGATCAGACTGAAATAAACTATCTATCTGGAATGATTCCCACTTTTTTATTTTATTTTTTGCCCAAGTGTACATTTAAATTAACTTTAGACATACAATATATAATATTAGTCTTGAAAAAGTTTAACTTCAGACATAATATCTAAAATTTTATAAAATTGAAATTTAGGCAGCTTTAACATAGGCGGATGTGGAACACAAAAATAATAGATTCAGGTACTCCTGAGTCGAGAGATTCTTCTCCCTAAGTAGCATTCTTATAACTACAAAAAGAATTCTCATGTCTCTGAGAAGATAAAGCTAAAAGCAATCTCTACAGATTCCTTAGTGAAATGATTCACAAGTGAAAATTACGAACAACCTTAAGTGACTAGTGAGTAGACAAACATCTCCTCCTTCCCTTTCTCTTGGACATCTCACTTGTAATTAATCCTTTCTTTCTTCCCATTCTTGTTGAAGTGGCTATATGTGCAAAACATTTGAGTAGGTAAATGTCAAATGACGGCGTCAATACAAGCTACCATGAAAATTTTACTTCATATAGGTCATCATGTAAATTGTACTTGTGTTTGTGTTGTTTAATTGTTCACAAATTTCGCTATACTTGATACTATCTTTATTCTACCCATCTTCTTAACTTGTTCACAAGTCCTGTCGGATAAGCAAAACTTGTATGCGTTGGGTATATATTTGCACAAATTCTTTGAAATAAAAATGTAATAGCATCTTAAACAAGAACATCCCATGATTTTTTTGGGTCAATAATTATCATTATTCTCGGTAATATATTTATATTTGTTTGTTATGAGATTACATTCTTACTTGCTTAGTCTCTGTTGAAACAAGCTACAAAAATGGAGACGTGACGCAAAATATGAAGGAATAAACTGACAAAACGAAAAAAAGCCTAAGATGATACAACACTTGAACAATTTACAAGGCGATATTTGTCCTTAATACAAAATGCATTATCAAAGAACTTAAAACAACACCATTTAATTGCAAGAGAATACATAAAGTTTCTGATATGAATTTAAAACAAACATTAAATACCCAAAATGCCCCCAACAAACTCATGAAGTACCCAAGAATTCAAGACTAGAAACAAAAAGAAGCAAACAAGATTTTTACATATCCATTGGCACACGTTTATACAAGTGTGCAGGCAATCTTGGAGTAGGAATAGCTTGTATTGGATTTTTCATGTAAGTAACTGTTCCGGGGTTCTCCGTCAAGTCGATATCCTCCGGGCTAACACCCGGGGGTGGAGACCATGTAAAATGATGCAACAAATGACCCAACATAGAAGTGACCAAGTTGATAGCAAGTTGTGCACCAGGGCAAACACGCCTTCCCGCACCAAATGGTAGTAGCCGATAGTCGTGTCCCTTCATGTCAACGTCTTCCTCAAGGAAGCGTTCTGGTCTGAACTCCAATGGGTCCTTCCACACTGCTGGATCACGAGCCACAGCCCAAACATTCACGTGAACAATGGCTCCCTTAGGAATGTCATAACCGCCGATTTTGACACTGGCACTGGCCTTATGTGGAAGCATTAGGGGAGTTGGTGGGTGCAACCTTAGAGCCTCTTTGGCTACACATTGAAGGTAAGGAAGTCTAGAGAAATCGGTTTCTGACATGATGCGGTCTGATCCAATTACCCTGTCAAGCTCTTCTTGAGCCTTTTGTTGCACCCTTGGGTTCCTAACTAGCTCCGCCATTGCCCATTCTACTGTTATGGTTGTTGTGTCCATTCCTGCTGTAATCATATCCTGCACAATTTCATGTACAAACATTTAATATGAATGAGAATGAAAGATACAATTTGTATGATTATGCAAAAACTAAATGCTAGACAGTTCATTGAGTCCTATATTCTAAACATTGATTTGCTGCACTTGAGCCAAAGGTCCTTAAGAAACAACCTCTCTACCTTCATGAGGTAGGGGTATGGTTTGCATGCACTCTATCGTTCCCAAACCCCACTGGGTATGTTGTTGATGTTGAAACCACATCAACATAAATATCAATCATCATACCCAAAATCCTAACCTTTTCAAATCCTTGGGCTAACATAATATACAATATCCTTCCAAAGTTCTTGTTCTAATGTCCAAATATTGTTCGTTCTTACTCATATCATAGACACATCAATGTACTTGTATTCTTGGTATACATATATACATTTTCAAATTGTTCATTCTTAGACATATCACAGACACATTTTCCAAAAGATGGTTCATTCTTTATCATGTCATAGACACATCAATGTACTTGTATTCTTGGTATACATATGTACATTTTCAAATTGTTCATTCTTAGACATATCACGGACACATTTTCCAAAAGATGGTTCATTCTTTATCATGTCATAGACAAATTATCATTGCATACTCTGCACACATATACACATTTTCATATTGTTAGTTCTTGATCATTCATAGACTTACTTTCAAATATAGATCCTTCTTTATCATGTCACAGACACATCATTGTACTTGCATACTCAATATACATATAGCATTTTCCTAGTGTTAGTTCTCTATCATGTCAGATATTCATTCTCAAAAGATGGTTCGTTCTTTATCATGTCACAGACGCATAAATGTACTTGCATAGTTATAGCCCCAGTTATAGTTATTTAACCAATTGAAGCTAACCTCGTGACTTTATAGAATGAAACATTAGCTCTTTTACCAGATAAACACAGTGATATGCACACGTACAAGATACAACTTGTACTTACCCAGAGGAGGCCGATAACAGTGTCATCACTAAGATCATACTGCTTCTGAAGAGTAAGCAAGGCATCGACGAAATGCTGCTTAGTATCACCAGTTTGTTTGCGAGCCAAAGTGTGTTCGTCCATGATAATTCTTGTTAACCGGTCTCTACGTTCAGAGTGTTTGACGAGTGCCTCGTTTTCCATTGAGAAAAACCAACGGAGCCATGGAACATACTCTGCCAAGGGAAGTTTTCCACCGATTTTGATGCCATTAGATACAATGCCCTTAAATTCTTGGCCTTGTTCATCAATCTCACCTGCTGCATTCATGAATCTTTTACCAAAAGTTAGCCTTGTAATGTTGTTGAATGCTACTGATCCTAAGTACTCTCTCATCAACAGGCTTTTACCAGTATTATCTGCAGATTATTAAGCATTATAGTTAGCACATGAATAGATTCGACAGTGCTCAATAAAAGTCAACGACAAGCTGTTTGAACCATTGAAAACTAGACTCAAAGAGCTTTAATTTGATATAAAATGCACATAACTAAAATAACATTTTATAACGTATCATATGAATCTAGCTTCAAAATTATATGAAATATAAGCAATAAAATAAAATTAACATACCAGGCTTAGTACAGTCATTGAAAATATTTTCGACCATGGCAGTAACTTCATCTTCTCTAATAGGCCTAAGAGATTCAAGTCTCTTTGGAGTAAAAAGTTCAAGATTACAAAGCTTTCTTACTTTCACATAATGAGGTCCATAATCAGCCCAAATCAAATCCATTCCATTTCTACTCAAATTATTAGCCGGTCTAGTTCTAAATCGATCTGCTAAATTCTGATCATTCTCTTTCAATACTTGTTTAGCTAATTCAGCTGTAGTCACGACAACGTTTAGCTGTGAACCAAAGTATACTGAGAAAATTGGGCCGTAAGTTTGGGCCCAATCGGCGAAGCATCGGAATCTCACTGGTTTTATGTCGTAGAGGTTTCCGACCACCGGTAACGGCCGTGGACCTGGTGGTAATTTGAATCGGAGACGGTGGTAGAGTTTATGAGCTAGGAAAAGTAGGGCTATGGAAGTTAGAATTAAAAATAAAGCCATTGATAGGAGATTTTTTTTTTTTTAATTTTTTGCTTTTTTCGTGAGTGTTTTTTGGTTATTTATACAAGTATGGAGTTCAATGATTTGCGTTTGGAGTTTTGGTAGGTGAAACAAAATTCAAACAAGAGGTTGTTGGGACTGAAAATTGGTAAATTTCTCAATCACGTGGCTGCTTTTACACCTTTCCACATTGTTTTTCAAAATGATAGTATAATGTGATAAAAAAATGATAATATAATGTGATAATAATAAATAATAGAAGATGATGATGGAATTTAAAATAATACAATATAAGAAAAACGACTACACCGTTCAAAAATCAAGACAACCTATTTCAAATATATTTTTCCATCTATTTCTACCTTTCTTTGTACTTGTGATATCCAACCTGTTGTACCGAAACATCTTCTCTTCTCTTCGTATGTTCAAACTTCATATCATTTTAGTCTCGCTTTTTTCAAATATTGTCCTCTCACTTATAATATATTGAGATAAAAGAAAATATTATTTTTTAAATGAAATGAAGACATGAGGTAAAAAGGAACTAGATCTAAGGAATCTGAAAACAAAAATTTGAAAAAGAGTCACTATTGAAATTAACGTTTAATTGGACACTTTTATCGTTGACTTACGTGATTAGATTACAGTCTTCCCCTTATAATTATATACTCTATAGGAAGTTTTACAAGTTCAATGTAACTTTTGTTCATTTCATAATTTGTTGTACCATCCATTAATATGAAAAGTAGTGATTTATTTAACTTGATCCTTATATTAAAATTAAATATTCACCAACCAAACATGCTACACATAATTATTGCTATAATAATAAAGATGATGGATGCTGCCAAATAAATGTTTGCAGTACTAATAATTCGTTATATAAATACTATCATAAATGAGATATCTCTACACTACTTTCTGGACACTCTCCTTCGGCGTGTAGCTTCTTCTCTATCATCAATCAAAACTAATTGTGAAACGAATATGACTATTTTGCCATATACATCAATATTAACTGATTTATAGTGTTATGCGTTTTAAAAATGATTTAGGAAATGAATAATTAGTATGATAAAAAAAAAATAATATGCTAAAAGTGACAATACAATGAAAAGTGATATTTTTCTAAATAATAGACAAATAAAAATCAAAGTAGAAAACACATTTTTCTATTAATATGTTAAAAGTGACAAGTAAAAATAAAATATATTTTATAATAGACAAATAAAAATAAACTGGGCACTAGGTATAAATGCACAATATTGTGAGATCCAAAATTCACGTGGAAGAATTAATTGAATATCGAATTTCACGATTAAATTAACTCACGAATAATAAGTTGTTGGATTACTCAATGTTTTTTACAACAAATATTCAATGTTATAAGTTGAAAATATTACTACTGTAACTTTACATCTTTGTTTATAGAACTTCTGGCTAAATAATTGTCATCAATTTTGGCCAACCTTGATAGCATGGTGCTAAATATTTCAACTTCATGTTGTGCATATTGCTTTTGCTTATTCTTCAGTTCCTTGTACATCATCTTCACATCTCTGGAAAAATCAATTGTTAATTTTTGAGAGCATGATGAAGAAAACATCTCACGAAATCGAATAAATAACATATGTATGTATGTGGTAGACTATGTTGCTCAGACTCATAATATGTTGCATGTGTGTCGGATAATCCAAAATGCAATACTTTTGGAGGATTGATGACATTTTTGAA
This sequence comes from Solanum pinnatisectum, assembly GCA_035578085.1. Classification (NCBI taxonomy): domain Eukaryota; kingdom Viridiplantae; phylum Streptophyta; class Magnoliopsida; order Solanales; family Solanaceae; genus Solanum; species Solanum pinnatisectum. Next base: position 43,981,695 of record CM069085.1, on the reverse strand, counting down.
GAGTTCGAGCAGTAGGTATATTGTGTACCTGTTGTTTGGATCAACTTCAAGAGCTTTCTTAATATCAATTTCAGCCCTTTCCAGTTCATTGATTCTTAGATATGCTTGAGCCCTTCTGAATAGAGCTTTGACATTACAAGGATCATACTCTATAACCTGTTTCCACATTATATAATGAACAAGATTTAATATATCAAAATACTTTCAATAGTTAAAGCTGTCAATATGGACTTGAAAATGCTATTCATGATTTGATTGAGCTAGACTAAAACTTTTGGAGCCCATATAAAAGCGAGACATTTTTTTGCCCAGCCCAAATACACCACTGACTCATAGTGAACTTTAATCATAAGTGTGACTTTAAAGTGAAGAGGAAACATGGTAAGTAATAAACCTTGCTACATAGTTTTGAGGCTTCTTGATGCTCTCCCATCTTCAACTTGCAAGCAGCATTGTTCAAATAACACGATAATCGCAAAGTATTTGCCCGACACTTCTCATCATTATTGAACGAGTGATCAAATTGGATGAATTTCGAGGCCTGGAATTCACAATACATACACTTCAGCTTACAGAAATAACATTAGTTGTTCCTAACTTGTTTGAGACTGAGACGTATAATTATTGTTATATGAAATCAAAACAAAAAAGCAAGAATGAAAAGCTATTACATTCCTTCTCATACTTCCCTGAGGCACATTGAAACTTCCCATCTTTAAATAGTACATTTCCCTCATTCTTGATTTTATCACATGCTTCAATTTTCTCTTTTGTGTCCATTTTCCAAAATGGTTTCTCCTGTATGAATAGAAAAAAAAAATAGTTTATTTTTAAAAAATATTAATTTGATAATTCTGAAACTAGAATTAATTCCTTGTTTAGAAAGAAAGACCTTGTTGAAATCAACCAATTTGATCTCATAAAACATAGAGTTTGAGTTGATAGTCACTATTGCTTCTTCTCCTTTTTTCATAGTCATGATAGCTCTATCTAAATTTTCATTTAATTGACCTGCATTGATTAACATAACAATGACGAAGCCAGAATTTTCATTGAAAAGATTCAGATGAACCTCTTGAGCCCCCTAACTTCAACACTATCCGCATGCAAGCTGGTCCAAACAACATCGCTATAATTTTTGTTTAAATGAAACAAGACAAAGGATAAAAGTTTACCTTCTAAACATACATATTTAAAAGGTTCTTCATCAGATCCTTTTCTTTCAAATATAGTCCCATCTTGTAGCTTTCCAATATAGATCACTTAAAAAACATATATAAAATATCCAAACTTTAATCTTCTTGATTTTATAAATTTATTGAACAAAAACATTTGTGAAAATTAATTACCTTTTGCAAGGGATCCTTCTTTAGGATGATCATAACCTTCACCAACCTTAATTGACTTCTTAAGAACCTTGTTATCTCCAATAACATCAACAACACTTTTCCATGAAATCAACTCAAGATGAATTATCAAATTGGAATTTGATGATTGCAATATTCCAATTCCATCACCATCAAAACTTGAATTTCCAAAACAATCTTCAAAATGATTAGACAAAATTTAATCAAATATCTTTCTTTTTTTTTGGCTTATGAATATTAATACTAACTTCTTGTTGTGTTTATCAAACTTACAAGCTGGCTTCACAGTTAATTCAACTATTTCTCCTTTTCTCATTGTCTTTAGAGATTTCTTCATGGCTGGATATAAGTGACCTAATAAAGGTGAAAATTGTATTAGTAATAATGTTGTCGCGCCCATGTCAGGTCCAAAAATGCACAACTTTTTGAGGATCCGACACAGACAAATAATATTCTTGAAGAGACCGAGCAACATAAGTCTTAGAATGTAAAAAGTAGTTCTAACAACATGTATTTACCTTCCATTAAAGAAAACTCAACAGCATCATCATATTGTGATAGAATGTTTCCATCTGCAGAGCTTGCTACATACTTCACTGTCCAATAAAAAAGAGGTAATAGAAATTAAAAATAAAAACATAAAGAAAACTTTAAGTTTTTGGATTGAGTCGTACTATAATTGTTTCATAATAAGTGAAATAATTATGACAAGATGTTACCTAGTACTTCATCTACATCTCTAGGTGTTGCCCATCCTTGACCTTCTTTAATTATTTTTTTCAATATTCCTCCATCTCCACTAATATCTCTAATTGAATTCCAAGAAACTAATTCTATTTCAAAAATGAGTGTTGAATTTGGAGGAATTAAAGGGGGTGAACCAATTTCTCCATAAGCCAAATTTGGTGGAATTGTGAATATTGCTCTTTCACTCTTTTTCATTGTTGCAATTCCTTCATCCCATCCTTTAATAACTTCACCTGAAAATTGAAATGAACAATGCCGCTTTTGTTTCATAACATAAGATAAGCGATTTTTTTCTGATACGAAAGAAAGAAATGTGACATTTTGAGTGAAATAACATAAGATAAGTGATTTTTTCTGATAAGAAAGAAAGAAAGAAAAGCATGTGATATTTTGAGTGAATTAACAAAAATTAATTTATTTAATCCAAAAAATAATTTTATTTACCTATTTTCAATATTTCAGTGACCTTTTTAAAAAAATATATAGTAAACAAGTATTTGAGTAATGTAAAAGAAAGTAGAAAAATACCTTGTCCTAGCTTGAATGTAAAAGTCTTTCCTCTATCATAGCTTGAATCAAAAAATTCCCCATCTTGAAGTTTCACTCTGTAATGAACTAAATAACCCAAAAATGATAAACAAAAAATCAAGAAAAAATAAATAAATAATTAATCAAAAAAAAATCATACCTAGGATTTTAACAACAACAACAACATTGACGCAGCAGTATAGTCTCACAAAGTGGGATATGAAAAGGATACAATCGAGTGTACCTATTTCTAGAGTGTTTTCAATAGCCCGTCGACTCAAGGAAAAATAATCCAAAAAACAATCAAGAAAAAAGAACTAACAAAAAGTAAACGCATGACGTAACATTTGGAACTAGATAATCAAAGTACAAAAAATAACATATAGTAATAGTGAAGCAATACTATGACTAGGAACCTTGGATTTCATCACCATGAAATGGTGTCTTCCAAGAATTACCATTTTGCAAAATCCTTTTTCTCAAGCCTTCTTTCCCAATTACTATCTCTTGTAATTCTTGAATTTTAGTTTCAAAATTCACTTTGTTACTTTTCTTAGAATTAAAATCCCCCATTTTCCCTTATTTCTCTTAAGTGAAAAAGAAGATAAGTTTTGTTGCAGTAGACAAACAAGGAGAGCTCCAAATTGAAGATAAGCCGTTAGTTTCCCACACTTTCAGTTAGAATTTCTTTTCCAAAATTGCCCCTGTTAAAATAACTCTTTACAAAAATATCCTCGCCGTTACAATTCGATATGTAAAGTATTAAAATGGCCATATTCTGCAAATCATCCCATTGGTACTACACACATGAGCTCGACACATTATATGTTAATTGGGCTTTGGCCCAACAGCATTAGACCCATAGTATTCCTTTAGTACTTTCTTATCCTTCGAATACTATTATTATATGTTGTTTCTTATATGCTTTCAATTATTGTATTATTTTATTTTAGCATTATGTTTTTTCTAGACTAATTTTTCTTGAGTGGATGGTCTTATCAAATCAATCTCTCTACCTAGATTTAAGATAGAGATTAAAAAAATCTTTGTGAAACTACACTAAATTTGTTGTTATTATTATAAAACAATAATTTAACACAAGTGGTAGGTAATCTAATCATATGATTTTGGGGTGGGATGATTAAGTAAAGTAGGCAAAAATGGATACGTCAAGAAAAAAGCAAATATATGTCGAAAACAGATGTTGCATGTGATCATATATACGTCCACCAAACTCATCCTAGTGAGTGACTTCCACTAGATTAACCAATATATATAGGAATTATTGATATTATGAAATCAAATGTTGGAAATTTACATGAAATTATTTTATTTTATGAGTATAATATATACATATATATAGAGAAAAAAGTTATATTTAAATGATAGAATTTATATGCATATGTGTGCTGTTTATATATTAGTTTAAATTATTATTAGGTGGAAATTTTATTTTATAAATTCTGTGTCTTAAATCAAATTATGATAAATAAATAAATCGTACATCACATGAAAAAGTTAGCATTATTGACATTGACAAGGATTCTGCTAAAAGGTCATATAAAATGGAACTCTATCCAATTTTTGTTAACTATTTATAGAAGAAAAGAGAGAATATATGCTAGTGCTCCTAATTATATCTAAAACATTTTACAAGAGATCTATAGTGACAAGGCTTTTCTCTATGTGTATATGTATATATATATATATTTTTTTTATTTTATTTTTTTAATTTTTTTTGGTCAAGAATATAACGTACGTGATACATAAGAATTGGCATATATATTATTTGTATTCATAATATGATCATGTCACAAATTAAAGGCATCAAGTGTTTATTAATTGTTGATTTTGTTCTAATCTTGATTATTTCATCGAGTATTTTCACCAACCCCACCAAACTAAAATATTATTTGCTAACTCTTCAACACATAACTTGGTTTTCGATTACTCAACATATATAAAAAGTTTTTAGCAGTAACTTTCCACATATCCAATATTAGCTATTTTAATTTGTTGTATCCATCTACTTTTTTTTTTATTCTTATTCTTATTCTTTTTATAACTTTGATAAAGGGGGTGGTATTTTCCCTAACTACTTAAGAAAAGAAAAAACAAAAGTACTTTTTGTCCCAAAACACAGATATAATTTTGTTGCTTTTGTCCAGTTGAGCTTTATGAAATAAGTACTTTTTTCTGTCCAAGTGCAATGAATCTTCTGTTTATATCAGACGAATCAATTAGTTTTATAGCTCTTTACTAATTTATATATAATTTTATGTACTTCTATACGAGATATTTATTTTTACATATATAATAGATATGAAAGTAACAATTATATAGGGCTATGGTCAATCGTTGAGATCAAGTATATATGTATATTTAAATGGATGAAATATAATAAAATAAAGTCACTTTAAAATTTCCTTTTAAATGAGGAATGTAAAAGAGTTACTAGGAAGCTGAGAGTTATAAATGAAGCTTCAACTTCATATAATGTTCATTGGATTGAGAATAAGAATTAATTAGAACTATATATCTGAGAGTATAGAGTGCTTGTTACGAGTTTGTTAGAATCAATAACTTTTGCTAAATTTTCATATTTATGATATCTATAAATAATTTTTTCAAAATTTAAAAAGTTGTGTTGTGTAGAATTTAGAACTCATAAGCTCAAAAATCTGAATATTTTTCACGGGGTGCATGCTCTTATAACATGGGAAAAGCTTAAAGCTCCATTATATTCCTACCCCCACTAATTTCTACCCTATATGCATACACTTGTTTTGAATTACCAAATATAACAAAGAGACAAGTAAAAGAAATTTAATTAGTGTGCAAGTCTATTTTCATTTGCCATTCAATTTGTCATTTATTAATTTGCAATTAGTTAAAAGGTAGAGAACTTTAATTTGTGTCAGCATTTGATAAAAGAAAAATACCCTTCTCATGTATCCATTGCTAGTAACTGTTTTATGAGAAATATTATATGATACTCTATAATAGATTTGTCTGAAAAAATGAGAATATATTAGTACGAAGTATTATATTAGATAACACCAAAAAAGTTACATTATTTCCACCATTACATAACACAGGAAAAAAAAACAAAATACCCATAATTAAAAGGGTGAATTAATTAAATTATCCCTTTTTTTTTATCTCATCCTTAAATTAAACCAAACTCTCTTTTTATTGTACTCTATTATTATTTTTTAACAGACCATTGTGGTCCGATTCTTCCTTATAAGTTGTACAATAGTAAGAGTTTAGTGTATCGAACGGCCTTTTTTAAGCTATTGGAACTTCCTTAGCCAAGATGGTAGGCTGTTGCATGGGAACACCAATGACTACTTCACTTGTTTGCATTTCTATGTCATTTGTAACTACTCCCTTCAATGGTCCCTCAATTTCCTTCTCTTGGTACTCCTTGTATTTTCCCCATAAAACTGAGTATAGCCCTGCTACAATTAACACTGCTCCAAGCACACTGAAATCCAACAAAGAAGAAAAAAGTAAATACAACGACAATATATGCAGTATAATCTGATACAGAGTGAAATATATACAAATCCTCGGCTCAAGAAAATTAGTCCAAAAAAAAAGAATGAAAGTAAAGCATAACAAGGCATTCTGAATAGTAACTACATCAAAATAATATGACAATTGAAGTATAAGAAAGAAACAACAAATAGTAATAGAAGTTAAAAGACAAGAAACTATAGCGTGAGACAAAAAAAAGAAGTGAAAATTACCCTCCAAGATAGATTTTCTCAGCAAGAATGAAAGAGCCCATGATGGCAACAATGATCATCATTAAGGGACTAAAAGCAGTCACAAAAACAGGTCCTCTTTTCTCCATAACAAGACCTTGAACATAATATGCAAGGCTTGATGATACAATCCCCTGAAATTTTATACAATAACATTCATAATCAAAAGCAGAGCTAGAATTTTGAGTTTATACGTTCTAAATTAAAGAAAATACAGTTACTGAGTTCTGTAGAACCTGTAGGTGTATGAGGAATAAAAAAAACAAGAAACATACAGCATAGACAGCAGCAAGAAGATTCATGTCAAAACCAATAGCCCAAGCAGAAGGTTTATGTTCCATCACTAAGGTGACAGCAATTGATTGCAAAGTTCCCATGAAGCAAACAAGTGTAGTTAGAGATAGAGGAGCAGTGTACTTCCTCATTGCAATAGCCTATCAACAAAAACAAATATTTTCTTATATTGTCCGTGTACATAACATAAACTCGTCTCGAAAAAATGGAAAATTAGTTTTAGTGGTTGGGACAAACCTGAAGTATAAAGAAAGAAGCCCATGCAAAAGTAGCACCAATAAGAAGAATTGAACCTTTAAGCCAATCTTTATCACTTGTTTCATTGGATTGAGAAACATTAGAAGTATTATTTGTGTTTGCCCATACCAAATTAATAACATGTCCTTTGTACAATGTCATTAACATGGCTCCAGCCACTGTCACAATAGTACCTATCACCTTTGCTTGGCATCTCAACTTTTTTATATGAACCTTCTCCATCCTATACATTTAAATTATTTATTCATTATTTTATTATTATAAGTGCCAAACTTCTGGAAAAAAAATTTGGAATATATAGAATATTTTAATATTATATGTATGTACCTGCAAAGGACAGCCATGACAAATGTCATTGCAGGAAGCATGTTACTCATGGCACATGAGAATGTTGGAGATGTGAATTTTAGTCCAGCATAGTAGAAATTTTGATCAATCACTGGCCTGTTTTAATCAAATTATATATATAGATTTAGAATCTCCTATATATATATATATATATATATGTAAAGATAATTTATTTACATACACCAAGAATTTCAAGATTTCTTTATATTATCAATATAGTTTAACTTGTCGCAACATGTTAGTATTTTTTTAACAAAATTGTCACCAAATTTTACCTATAATTATATTTTAAGTGACATGATTATATAAATATGATTATATAAATATATTGTGTATCGACAAGCCAAATTTTGAGGAAACATCTGTTGATAGTAAGTGAGAGGTATGCACTCACCCAAGAAGACCTAATATAAATATTTGCAAGAACATCATGAAAGTCATCTTTGGTCTAAGTTTTCTGTAAAAAATAAACAAAAACATAGAATTAGTAATATTTTCATTTTGCATAACTATATATAATTTACACCAATTAATTAATGAGTAATATATACCTTTCAAGAAGAAGAGCAAAAGGTGCTATAGCAAGAGTAGCAAAGGCATGTCTATAAACAACCAAAACATAATGACTCATTCCTCCATTTAGGCTAACTTTGGTTATAACATTCATTCCAGCATAACCAAATTGCAATGAAATCATTGCTATGTATGGTTTTCCCCTTTGGTAGAAATTACTTAAACAACCTCCTCCTACTTTGTTATTTTCCATAATTTCTCTTTTCTTTATATATATTTGGAAAATTAAGAAGAAGAAGAACTCAAAACACTTGGAGGAATCACTTGTGTTTTTCCTAAGGAAATGAAGTGAGGAGCCAATGTATTTATAGACAACAACTTCTCATGTTATCCATATAGTGGATTAAGATAAAAGTAAATTTGCGCTCTCTCTTAGGTGTCATGCATTGGTATTATTAAAGTGCGAGTTGGTTTTTAGTATGCGTAACTATGATAGACAAAGCTAGGGGTATGAACCCTCCTATCGAAAAATTACATTATATATATAAAGTAAATAAGAATTGGCGAAGTTTAAAAAATGAAGTTTTTCTAAACTTGTGATCTTTATGTATACATGTTATCATATCTCTATGACTATTATTCAAATATAAAGTCTATATAATATTCTTTTTAAAACAGAATAATAAGAGTGGAAAACAAAAAAAAATAAGTAATTTGCTATGTATAGCCGACTACATTAGACTTATAAAAAGATGCTCAATATTATTCCACAAATGAGATTTAAGAGAGGGTGGATGTACACAAACTTCTTATTTTTATTTTACGTTTCTGATAAGCCTTCAACTAGATCTACGTAAAGCCGACTACGTTATAATAATATAATATGAAAAATCTTTTTGAGGTACATTTGATTAAACAGATAAATCGTATATAGAGAGTTCCACTAGGGGAATTTTACTAAAGAATTTTTGTTTTTTCCCCCATATATCCTCCTAGTGGTATAAAGTGATTCGAGAGCTACCAAAATTAATTTTAAAGGTTAAATTTTTAGTGCTATGCTGATGCAAAATTAATCAAATAGGATTTGGTGGTGGGATCCACCAGTGCTATCGTCACTAATAATTATGCGGCATATCGACGACGCTGGTGATCGGTCGGAACTCCGGTGGCATACATCGGAATTTTAATAGTATGGTTGATTAATTACCATAAATAAATAAACAATTTTTGTTTTTTAATATTATGGAATTTGATGATGTAAATTAAAGAAAAGTACTTTAGTTAGTGTGCCACTAGCTAATCACACATGATTAATGGTGTTTGGTTTTGAATTTCCTATTGCATTAATTTACATTACTAAAAAGATACTCGATTCGTTAACTTTTACTTGTTACGTTTCATTTTATAAGAGTCAATCTGATTAATTTTTGGAGCGAAATTGAATTAGATTAACTCAGTATTTTAAATTTAGATTGATATTCAAAGACTATACGAAAATAATTAAGTTAAAAATTTTCTCATATTAATGTGATGAAAAAATACATCTCAAAATATTGGTCAAAATCTATGCAGTTTAACTCTTGAAAAGTGAATGATGACAAGTAAAAATGAGTAACGAATAAATTTGTAGCTAAATATCAAAATTTGTGGCTAATATTTATGGGATTCGGCTCCTCTCCATTTCCATTCCCTCCATTTTCCCCAAGTTCTTGCTTGGATGTGAGACACATGGTATAGATAAATATCAATGGCTAAGATTTAATTGGTTAAAATAATATTCTAATTATGATTTAGATAATTAATTTTTCATAAGAAAAATAACACTAATACCATAATCATAAGTCATAACAATATAATATCTTGTCCATAAATATATTATTTCTTTTTCTTACTAGTATTATCTTCTATTTTTGTCCATAAATATATTATAAAATAATTTTTCTTTTTCTAATTATTTTTTCCCGGCGAGTATTTTTTATATTAATTATATGTAAACTAATTTCAAAGAGAAAGTTCAAAGTTGCTTTCTATGACTTACTCTTTTTAAAAAAAAAAAAAAAAAAAACGGAAGATAAATACTCGTAGGATTTTTTTTTTTAAGAAAAGAGAACAATTTCTATAATATATTTATGGACAAGATATTATATTGTTATGACTTATGATTATGGTATTATTATTATTTTTTGTGAAATATTAAGTATCTAAATCATAATTAGAATATTATTTTAATCTATTAAATCTTAGCCATTGATTTTTATCTATGTCATGTGTCTCACATCCAAGCAAGAACTTGAGAAAAATGGAGGGAAGAGAAATGGAGAGGAGCCGGATCCATGTTTATGAGCTATTAACGATTAAGTTTGTAGCTAGCTAATTCTAATTCTTTTTTATAGTGATTAATCATCCAATAATATAGCTAATTAATTACACGCTAATGGTGTCTGGTTTCGAATTTGCCATTGCATCAATCAATTATCCAATAATAGGAGAAGACTTGTAGATTAATATATTTGGTTAACCTCTTTTTATATTTGTTGATAAAAATAGAATATATCCCACAAATAATAATGTGTTAATTAACTTGTGTGGCTTAATTAGACAAATAATTGTTTTGATGACATAGGATGAAAACGTTGGTACTTCTAGACAAAGTAAGATTCTAAATTCCACGAATAGTCACATAATTATAAGTTTTTTTTTTTTTTTTTGCATCAAATTAAAGTCATATACCTTTAGTTTCCACCAAAATAACATAACTTTATTTAATCACCAAAATCGATCTCTTGCGTTATTATTGCATCAAATTAAAAAGAAAAATCATGTAGAAATTTTCACAAGAATTTTTTCTATATATTTTTACTCGAACGCCCCGAAAAATAATAGGGAAGAAAAAAAAATGAAAGAAAATGGGGAAGAATATGTCATCACTAGTACTGGCTACCTTGTATACATGCTAGTGGAAGATGATGATTCACATAATTAATTAATGGAATGCAGTTCTGATTCCTAAAATCTTCTAGTATATATTAATTAATGTTTAAGCATAATGATATTGGTAATTAGTGCATGATGATAGTATTAATTAAAATATATTGTGAATGTGACTTTTTAATTTTACAAGGGTATATCATGACTCATAGTTGTGTTACAGTTTACTACTACAACTATTTTGCTTATTCACTTTCAATACAAGTTAATGCTCTTCATTTAGATTCCATACTTGGTAAATCTATGATTCAAAATTTCATTACATCATCCAACTTAGTAAGTTATTTTTTTCAACCCCAAGGTAAATTCGTTGTCGTTACTTTTTGGGTGTGCATCTGAGTAATAACTTACAAATCATATAGGAGATATAAATCGCACTAGACAAGTCTGGTATGACGAGCTCAACTAAACAGACATTGACAAGGAGAACTCGATCCCTTAACATCTCTTATGATATACCACGTATTGCACCATAAAAAAGTTATACAATTGGCTGCTTGGCTAAGAAATATTAACATGAGTCCCTAGTCAATATATGCACGGCTATGCATATATACATGTATTATATATTTGTCGATCAGCTATTTTTTAGTGAGCAATTATATTAAGTAAAAATCCAAGAAAATAAAAGTTTTGACACATTCTCTTGCAAACAGATACCTCTATAACTTTTATTTATTTTGCCTTAGGTCACTTCAAAATTTAATTATTTGTTTAATTTCATGTCCTTTTGACTTCCCATTTCTTTGGGGTGTTTAATTATTCCCACATAAATTAAATCTGTATCTGATAGAGGATCTTTTCAAGGATGAGTGATTTAATTAGTGGATTCTATGAAAGAATCCATGATTGATCAGTTTATTGTACTATTTTAATCATAATAAAAATTTAACCAAAGAGCATGAACACCACCACAGTGTTCAATGATTTCACTTACAAAAAAATCTAATACAGTTTTTCTTGCATCCATCATAAAACTAATTACATAAAATATAGTAGTAGTAAGAAAATCGTGCAAATAATATATACATAGTGAATATAGTGAGTCCTCCCCTTAATAGATGTTGTGAGATGAACGAGATTTTTCTTTATCTAAAATATTGAATTTAGATAAACTTAACCAAGTAACATCAAGCTACATCTATCTCGATTGTATAGACAAAATTTTCTAAGATTTATAATAACCTATTACACTATGCAAAGATAATATGATGATACAAAAATTTCTTAGGCTGATAATATAATATTATTTAAACCGTCTAAAAAACGTTAATAACATGATGAAATCATGAAATTGCTTGCTTACTCCTCATTTTCTAAGTTTGAATATTGTTGGATCTGTTTATGATGACACATGGCAAATTTCTTTTTGGTTAGAGATTAATGAGCAATAAAATACTTGGTTCATTATGAGGACACACATCACATATTTCTTGGCTAAAAAAGAAGTTATATATAAAATTATTATATACTTGGTTCATTATATTGTGACACATCTTTATTGCCAGGTCAATTTAGCATTGTTTAGTATTAAATTTATTTTGTTTTCCGGCTAAATATTTATATTTTAAATTTAGAAAAAGATACCGTAACTATAGGTACCGTCTATAACGAGTGAAATTAGTAACTTCACACATAAGATTTGTAACCCAGTACAAACATGTAGAATATTTTATATGATATATTTTTGTGCATATAAGTTAAATTCCTCATTTGCTTGGTCACGTATCTTTATTTCAAAAACAATAAAATCCCCTCCTACAACTTGTGGCTGTGATTTTTTAAAAACTAGAAGAAAAAAAAAAGTTCAAAGAAAGTGACTTCATGAATAGTTTAAACTAGAGAAAAAATATGGTCTCATGTTAAATCTAGAAAGATAAAAAACTAGAGAATTGACTACGAATTTAATTATTTATATTTATATAAAAAAATTGAGGCATATAGCTTAGAGGGCTAATGAATCACAATATTGTAATCCTCAACTATGGAACTTTTTTCCCTTGCAACACTTATCTTCATTGCCCTAAGAAATCTGCACAGGTAATATTCAAAAGAAATCTGCTAGCTATGAATTTAGCACCACATCTCTAAGAAACTTGGTCATGCAAACTGCACAGGTAATATTTAAACTGCTCATCTATTAACTCAGCCTATTTTAATCTGCTCAAATTCAGCTCAATCTGTGGTGTTTTGAAGTTATTCATATCTTTATTGAATGTAAATTGTCTTATATTCACTCTTGATTCTAACTATCCAAATCAAAATTTAATTAAATTTAATTTTATATTGAAAAATTCTCCATTATAATTAAAACTTCAATATAATATTACTCAATAGAAGTTTTAACTTTTACAAATTACACATTATAATATTAATGGCAGTGACATCATATGAATAAACTTTTATATTATTAAATCTAGTAAGAAATAACGTAACTATAGGTACAATCTATAACGAATGAAATTTGTAACTTACTAATTAAGATTTGTAACCCAGTACAAACATCAAACATATGCTATATTTTATATGATATATTTGTGGAAATATTTGAATTTTAATTTTATATTGAAAAGTAAAATAAATTTAGAATTATAGCTTAGAGAATTAGAGCACGCAATACGAATCTATCGAAAGTTCAAATTCCTCCTACTCCATATATGATCCAAAAGGAAATTACCTTTTTTTTTTGGAGGGGGGGGGGGAGCGGGAGAGGGTAGGAACATCATGATGGAGATAGCGAACCAAAATCATGAAATTTGAGTGTGAAATAAAATAACTTTTATTTATTATTTATTATTTATGAGAGAATCGTTACTTATAGAATACATGTCCAAATGGTGTAACTTTTTCTTAGTTAGGTTTGGGTACAATAATAAAGCAAGTATTAGTAACTTAATAAAAAAATCTTCTTTATCATAAATATCCTTAAATCGCGAACCCCTTAGAAAAATCTATGACTATATCAGACACACAATGCTAGTATATCTAATAGATTATTAATTTAAAATTATCAAAGTTTAAAATTTTAAATTTTAACTCAATTCATAATAATTCAAGATGTCATGTTCGTTATGAAATAAAACTAAGGTGGAGCAACATGTACGTAAAAGTTTATTGAAGTCATGCTTTCCACCTTTGTTAGCTATTTTGTAGGTTCACTTTTTAATGTTTCGAACCCTCGTTAATGAAAATTTCGACTCCATCAATATTATCACTAGCATATTGGAGTCTATCTTATCATTTTCGTCTTCTTCCCCCATAATTCCCAAGTCCCAACCATGGAACTTTTCTCCTTTCCAACACTTATCTTCATTGCCCTCATCTCTCCTTTTTTCTTCTACTTTCTCAAAAAAAATCCCAAAAAATCTGGGTTCAAAATCTACCCACTCGTCGGAGCATTGCCGGATTTTCTCCTTAACCGTCACCGATTTCTCGAATGGACCACCGATGTACTCTCTAATTGCGCTACCAACACCGCCGTCTTCTATCGCCCTGGAAGTGTTCACGGCGTCATGACGGCGAATCCACTCAACGTTGAACACATGCTCAAAGCCAATTTTGAAAATTTCCCAAAAGGATTTCGATTCTATACCCGGCTTGAAGATTTCCTCGGCGACGGAATTTTTAACGTTGATGGTGAAATTTGGAAAATTCAAAGGAAATCTGCTAGCTATGAATTTAGCACCAGATCTCTAAGAAATTTCGTCATGCAAACTGCCCAGGTAATGTTTACGTCAGCTTATTTTGATTTGTCAGCTCAACCCGCTAATGATCGATTGATTGTAAGTAGTTACATATATACTGATTGTGTAGTTTAACATATTTTTATTATTAATGAAAAAAAGATATACTTGCAAGTTGCAATTATTTTATATGTGACTAGAGAATCCCACTTCCTAAACACGTGACTTGATTCTGTAAATACAATGCAACTCAAACTCAAAATTCAATACTTTTATTTAGGGAAAAACTCAAATATCTTACTTTTACCGTCTATTATATTTTGAGGTTATTCAAACCTTTATTGTAAATTGTCTTATATTCATTTTTAATCATAATGAATCTCGTATAATGAAAAGTAATTTTAAACGATAATCAAGGGTAAATTTCAACCTTTTTGGACGTATGTTGGCATATTGAATTCACGAGCTCCACAAAAATTATAATATAATTTGCTAATAAGAAAAATCCAAATGATCCATGGCAAAACATATGGATATGAATGATCTTAAAGTATATTTGATATAGTAAAGGAGTAAATTTAGACCACTCTTCCCCTTCATTGCCTATGTAACTATAACCATAGATTATGTTTGCCATCAAATTTGGAATTTAAGTCCTAGAATCGAAATCGTCTTAGTTGAATAACGCTTTTATCTCTTGAAGTGGAATTTTTCGATACAAATTCAAACTAGTTAGATCCTTAAGCAGGTGTTCAAAAACCATGCGAAAACTGAAAATAAATAAATTAAAGTGACTCCACTAGAGATAAAAGTATATCTATCTTTTTATCATTTTCGTCATCGTTCCCCATTCTCAACCATGGAATTTTTCTCCCTTACAACACTTATCTTCACTGTCCTCATCTCTCTGTTTTTCTTCTACTATTTCAATAAAAATCTCCAAAAATCGGGTTTCAAAATCTATCCACTTGTCGGAGCATTGCCGGATTTTCTCCTTAACCGTCACCGTTTTTACGATTGGATGACGGATGTACTCTCTAATTGCCCTACCAACACCGCCGTCTTCCACCGCCCTGTAAATGTTCACGGCGTCATGACGGCGAACCCACTCAACGTTGAACACATGCTCAAAACCAATTTTGAAAATTTCCCTAAAGGAAGTCGATTCTATACTCGGCTTCAAGATCTATTCGGCGATGGCCTTTTCAATGTTGATGGTGAAAGTTGGAGAAATCAACGGAAATCTGTTAGCTATGAATTTAGTACCAGATCTCTAAGGAATTTCGTTATGGAAACTGCACAGGTAATATATACTAACAGTGTCCACTTGTAGCTTAACAGAGTCCGCCCAATTCGTTTAAGTTTAAACGGATCTCATATTTAAAATTTGGGACTGTCCGAATGTATGCGTAAATATTGTAGAAACAACGCATATGAATGTATGTACATCTCTCTATGCATAGTTATGATTTATACATTAGAGATAGATGGCTATATACTATTTATTCAATATGGATATATTACGTATAAATGTGGCTATTTTGTTGGAAAAAGTTTTTATCACTTGTATAGTTATGTAAGAATCCTTGTCAATATACTTTTAAATATTTTGTTATTTGATATATTATATATGGACATAATAATAATGAAAATTATTAGGTATTAAAAAATAATTACAAAAGCACAAAGAAAACTTAGTAATAATTGGGCGTGTTGGATTTTTATTCGTTTTTTTATTCCATTTCAGTCCAAATAAGTTTTGGGTACAATAACTCGCACATTTATTAGCTCAACCCATTTTAACTTGCTCAACCAGTCAATTTGACACTTATGTAACATATGATGATAGATTGGCAGTAGTTATATTATATATGACAAGAGGGAGTTATTGACATTCAAGTATTGTCACGAAATACTTTTATTTACTTAATTATGTCATAACAGGTGGAGATTCATACGCGATTGATTCCAATACTTGAAGAAGCATCCAAAAAGGATAGAATTATTGACATTCAAGACATCTTAGAAAGATTTGCATTTGATAACATCATCAAGCTTGCATTCAATGTGGATCCAAATTGTTTAGGAGGAGCTGAAAGTGAATTCATGCAAGCTTTTGATATTGCAACAACTCTAAGTTCAGGTAGATTCATGTATGCAATTCCCTTCCTTTACAAAATCAAGAAAATCTTCAACATTGGTTCAGAGAAAAAGCTACAAAAATCAATCAAGATTGTGCATGAATTCGCGGATAATATAATAAATTCAAGAATGGAAGAGCGCGCTGAGAAGAAAGATGAAGACTTGTTATCAAGATTCATGGGAGATAGTAATCAAGTTTCAGCTAAATTCCTGAGGGACATTGTCATTAGTTTCATCCTAGCTGGTCGAGACACGACATCATCAGCTCTAACTTGGTTCTTTTGGATATTGTCTTCAAGGAAAGATATAGAGCAAAAGATATTAGAAGAATTAGTTCAAATTCGTCAAAGAAATGGGAAAAGGATTGGTGAAGCTTATAATTTCGACGAGTTAAGAGAAATGCAGTATCTCCATGCAGCTATTTCAGAATCCATGAGGTTATATCCACCAGTACCAATTGATACAAGGTGTTGTTTGAAAGATGACATTTTACCAGATGGGACTTTTATTGGTAAAGATTGGTTTATAAGTTATCAAACTTATAGCATGGGAAGAATGGAGAATATTTGGGGTAGAGATTATTGTGAGTATAAACCAGAAAGATGGTTCGACGATAATGGTGTTTATAAGCAAGAAAGTCCATTTAAATTTCCAGTGTTTCATGCTGGACCAAGAATGTGTCTTGGAAAAGACATGGCTTATATTCAGATGAAGTCAATTGCAGCTTCTGTGTTAGAAATGTTTGAATTTGATGTTCAGTTGGAGAATGGCAAGTGCCCTGAATATGTATTATCTTTGACTTTAAGAATGAAAGGAGGTTTGCCTATGAAGGTGAAAGAAAGATGTAAGTAATATCATTTCACGAGTCAATCTATATCGATGTAATGAAAGTGAAAGACTCGCCATATTGTGAATAATCGTCACGAGTTTATATAGTATAACTATGGCGATGTAATGTCTAATGTATTAAGAAAGAAGATTTATGATTCATTAATAATGAAGATACACAATCAACGAGTTTCAGAACTGAATCAATTTTATATTATATGTGGACCAAATGAATACCAATAAAGCCCACCATAGCAACGGAACTTGGAAAGTATACAGAAAAGATAGAGAGCACACACATATAATACATATAACTTAAAGGAGAGTTTGGATTCATTTTTTCGATAATTAAGGAGCAATAGTGTATTATTGCATACACATATTACACATAAAAAGACGATCATCACCCTCCATAAGTTAATGATATCTGTTTAAAGTAATACTATTACATATCGAAATTCAAAGCCATGTGAGCAGTGAGGACTACTAGTAGATCTTATGCTATCTACAAAATTGTTTATCAGTGATGCTACTGCTACACAAACACTCTATCTTCAGGTAGTCACCAGAGGAGCAGCTCCTATAAATGGAAGCATACAAGAGTAAGTGACATACTTGACACTGTCAATCAGCACAACAACAAATATCCGAGAAAGGGACTTCGGACCCATTATGCCATCACCATCAGTATCACCTGCCTCTCTTGGATCAACCAGAACAGACACTACCATGGATGACAGTGACTTGTTCCCAGTGAAATTCTCTTGCTTTCCAGTAGTTCCAGTTTGTTCTTCAGAAAAGTTGTGAGAGGGTTTAGAAAGGGAAACAGGAGTACCATTGAGGATCCTTCTATTTCTGTGGATGCGTGTGGCATTCTGCCTTTCTTCCGTAGATATATTTCTAGCATTGGTAGCACGAACTATGGCCCCTGGAGCAGAAGATGAAACATCAAACTGGAACACTTCTGTACACATGCCTGAACTCATCAAAGGTCCTGTCGAAATGAACACAAACAATGAATTAGAAGACTGGAAAGCAGAAGGCTTCTACAAACAATAAATTTGTTAGAACACGAACTATGAAGAGGATAGAGTGAGGTCAGATATAAAATTAAGGGACTGTACAAGCTAAAAGTCATTCCTAGCAACTCAAAATGCCTAATTCTCAAAGCAAACATGTGAAAGAGAAGCAACTCATAAACAGATTTGCTTTCGCGGAAATTTGATTAGGGTGTAAAAGCCAGAGGAATACATTTCTATCAAGAGTAAGAGATTTAAACTAAGAAAAAGAAAACGAAAAGCAGAAAGATTAAGAATTAATAGAGTGAGTCCAGATTGCTACAGTACTTACCGGCAACACCTTCAAGGTACCACTGCTGCATAGTTGACTTTGCATTCTCCTTTTCTACAGTCCCAAGAGCCCTTTGTCCCACTGCAGAACTTCGGTAAAGGCGAGGATGGCTTCCGGGGATAGCAAGGGCTAAATCTCCAGGAACTGCAAGGCCTGTCTCTCTCTTGTTCTTATCAGAACCTCCATGAGATGCCATGGCTTTCTCACTTGCTAATACAGACTGAATAATCAGGTTCCCGTCAATCTTAACAAGTTTATCATTCCTCGGGACATACAAAGAGGCTGCTAGAGGATTACTACCATTGCCCACGTGAACAAACTCATCTGCAGCGTTGTAGGTGTTTTGCTGATTACTTTCACTGTGACCACCCCGGCCACAATGTGAGCTATAATCTTTTTCACTGTACTTCCCAGAATAACCAGTCCCATTCACAGGCCCGTCCACAACCAAAACTCTTCCATGATGTTTCTCGTAAAATCCACTCCCAATAGAAAATCCACCCATAAATGGTTCCCTCGTACCTCCATATCTCACATTCAGTAAAGGAACCAACCCACCAAAGAGCAGCATGAAGAACAACACGCCAAGTAAGCTAATACTAGCGACCTTCTTAGTTTTTACCTCACTCTTCTTTTTCTCCCCTTTCTTGCTACTCTTTGGCGCAGGCACTGCTGCCTGTGGTTTCAACTTGGGAATGGGAACCAATGGCACTTGTGACCCTTGTGGCTTCATCATATAAGGTGGAGGATATGACATCCATGGATACACCATAGAAGGATGGGGATACATCCCAGGGGGTGGCTGCACTTGAGGAGGTACACCAGTACCCCCAAGCTGTGTCTTAAGAGTTACATTTTCCGCCATTACGTAGGATATCTTAGCATTCAAATCTTGAATTGTTGAATGCATTATTCTAACTTTATCCTCTAATTCCTCAACATAATGCTTCTTCCTTTGCCTTGACAAGTGAGCACTCTCCCTATTCCTAATTAGTCTAGCCATCTTCTTTTCGTCCTCATCATTATTAACATTATCGCTAAGGGAAAGCATACTGGATTTTTGATGTTTACTTGCGTTATTCAAATCTTCACCACCCTTTTTCCTTTTCAATAAAGAGCTACTACAGTTACTTATATTAGCACTGACACCCTCTAATTTAAATTTATGTTCTACAACTCCACCTTTTACTGAATTACTTCCTAAATTGGGAGAAGAATGTACCGATTTGTTCGAATCTGACAGATAATTCAGCCCTCCGCAATTGCCAGAACCCTGCGACTCCGGTGAATGACAATTCAAAACCTTTGCATCGCTCAAACCTTTCTTGTCATTGCTAGACTCCCGAGAAACATCATGGTTGGATCCATTGGACTCCGGAGATGGCACATTCAAGTACCCGGAGACATCAGTAGAAAGCTGGTGCACCGACGGCGACACTTCATTCGAAAGTCTCGAGCTGCTGGAACTCTGACCAAGCTCCGGCGATGACGTGTCCATAACCATCACACCTCCTGCTGCCTGATTACCAGAAAAATTGCTCATTTCCTCTGACTTCAACTTGACATTAGTAGAAGAATCGACAGAATTCCCAATCAATAGACTTCCAGATTGACCAAAGCAATCAGGGTCCATCTGGACCGAATTGGAACCCGGAGCTTCCTCGAGAGAATTTCCCGAGGTCGACTTGAATATTCCAGAAGCATCGTCAAAACTCCCGATCAGTTGACTACCCTGTTGACCAAATCTACTCGGGTCCATCTGACCCGGCTCCGACCCGATACAATCAGCCAAGCAATTAGGTTTTTGAAACGCATCTCCATCCGTGGGATTAGGGAAGAGATCATCGAATGATACCTCAAAATCGAGGTCATCAATCGAGAAATCTACGCTCTGAAATTCCATCGGGAAATCATCACCGATCCCCTGATCTGCTTCGGTGATATGTTGGGCGAAAAACGTGTGGTCAAGCGGTGGAACTGCAAGACCATCGAATTCCCCGGTGAGGTTCTCCTCCACCGGCGGCGGTTGATCGGACATATCTAGAATTTTCCGGCAATTTGATCAGAGATTTAGAGAGAGAGAAAGGGTAGAAATAGAGAAGAAAGTGAGATTTTCTTATACAATATAGTTTTATTTATTATATTTAGAGAGAATGAAAGAATGGATTACACGGTTTAGATTGCTTTTCTTTTAAGGGAAAAAAATTATTTAAAAAATTGAATTTGTGTTTTGGATTATATGATGCATTACAAAACAGAAAAGTTTTCTTTTTTTCAACTTTCCACGAAGGTCTAACCCATCCAGAAATTTCAAAGACTAACTTCCACTTCGATATTTCAACTGAGCTGTTTCATTTTAGACACTCACGTGATATCCCATTGCATCATTTCGACACTTTTCGATACGACATAATGAGCTGACACACTCTACAATGTGGAGAGCTTATATTTAACCTATTTTTATTTTATTTTTTTCTTCTTCTTCCCCATTTTAGCCACCATTTTCAAAACTTAAACTCCTAAACTCCTTCCATGGAGAAATAGATCTAATATAACACCAACAGATTTCAAGCTTAAACAACTTTCTTATTTTGTTGCCATTCTTCCTCCTTGAAATGTTTTGAAAAAAATCGAAATATATTTTTTTAAAAGAAAATCTAGGAAATTCTTTTAGAGAACTCTTTGTTTAGATTTGAATAATTTGGTTTTATTTGAAGTTATAAGTAAGACGAATCACTTTTTGCGAAGAAATTGTGTTTTTGGAAAATAATTCTTTTCAAATAGTTAAATTACTATGAAAGTATATTGGAGAAAGACAATCTGGATTGGGGAGAGGTTGGGGTTGGGGGGGTCGGAGGTGGTGGAGAAGATACATTAAGTATGGGAGGGGTAGGGGTTGTGGACTCTGGAGAAGACAATTTGGTGGGGGAGGGGGTTGAGGATCAGGGTTGGGGGTGGTGGAGAAGACAACATAGGATGGGCTTGTAAGTGATTAATTTTTTAAAAAATATTATTTGGATAAAAATTGCCACGTGTCATTGGCCTTTTTTTTTAAAACTCAAAATTTATTATTTAAAAATTATTTTCAATATATATACCACATGTCTTTGTTTAATTCGTCATTTTGACACGTCATCGGCGAGTGTGTTACACACGCCTTACATATTTGACTGATTATAAAAAGGTGTCAAAATGACACAGCGGGATATCACATAAGGTGTCTAAAATGAACAAAGCCTAGTTGAGGTGTCGAAGTGAAAGTTAGTGCCAACTTTAGGGGACCACCGATGGGTTACCACAAAAGAAGACCAAGTCCATAGACTTTCTTGGACTCTAGCTCGTCGGCTCGGATTCAATATATATTAATATTCTTTTATTTTAATTTATATAGAATAGATGAAATTTAAAAAAAATTAAAATTATTAATTATATGATTTATAACATTTTTTATGTAATTTTTAAATAACATATATTATTATTATTTTCTCTATATCAATTTATGTGACATAAATAGAATTTCAAAAGTCAATCAAAATTTATGTGTCTTTTAAATATTTTGAATTGTTAATTATTGTGATTTATAGTACCTTTTAAGTTATTTTCACATAATATATGTTTCCTCCTTTGTCTCAATTTATGTAGCATGAAAGAATTTCGAGAACCAATTGAGAAAGTACTAAAATTTCATAAACATCTTAGTTAGAATCAGACACGTCAATAAAAAGGTACATACTTTTAAACTCGTCTATATAATAGTAATTTACAAAATAGTATTCGTATACATTTATCATTTGTAATTATACTAAGTCATGTACTTTAATAATAACAATATACATCATGTAATTTTATAGATGAAGTCTGAAAATGATAGAATATAGACAGACTTTATTTCAATTTTTTTTGGGTAGAAAAATTATTTTTGATAGACCAATTGCTCAAAAATGATGTGACCAATGCAAGATTATAAGAAAAAGGGACAAAATAGCAAGATAGAAGACAAGATAGTAATACAAATTAAAGAATAAGAAACTACACAATAACTAAATAAAATTACAAAAAGATAAAGAGGGGACAAGAAAGCTAGCTCTTACCTCTCTCATACAAAATGCGACAACATTCATATACCTACTAATCTTACCATTATTCTCGACTTGCATAATTTATTTATTTTATCTAAAATCATGTTCTCAATCACCTGAAACTATGTCATGTCTAATTTAATCACCTTTTCCCATCTCTTCTTCAACTTCATCTATACTTTTTTTTTTTACTTCTCAACTTACCTATACGACTTCTAATATCTACTACATCAAATCTCTCATATCTCCTCAGTAACGGATTTTTTTCACAGACTTTTCACATGCCTAAATACTACACCAACCAAACAAATCATATTATTATTTATTTCAGGTACGTACGATCAGATTTTTTTGTATTGTAAATTAAATTGAATAGAAAAAGGTAGTACCACTAATATGGTATTTGCTAACTCGTTTTCCACGTTCTTGTATAGTCAATTTTTCATATCTTTTAAATCTTAGCTAACGTGTAACTAATTTTGGCCAGAATTATATGCAATTCGAATGAATTTATCCATTTTATTCACAAACTCATGAGGGCGGTGAGGCATGAAAAGTGAAAAAAGATTCTCATATTGTTTTTCGCCCGTCGATTTTAAATTAACTTGTTATTAATAAAATTAAATTATTAAGTGAAAAATTTTATTTACATAAACAATCTCTTAAATATGTCACAATATTTCATTAACACACTTTAGTGACTATTAAATTTCAAAGATCCCTTAATATGATGGTGGAACAAACTTTAATGAGGATCTGAATCTTTTCAACAAGGTATATATGTGATGTTCATGATAAAATACGTGTTAATTAAGGGAGGTCAAAATAATGATTGATAAGTTTTTTTGTTGGCAAAATTTTTAAGAAAAGGCCCATAAATCTAACGATTTAGGTAAATTTCATTTCGAAATGAGAGAAAAAGTAATTTTTTTATAGTATATATGTATTTGTGAGTTTGATGACAACATATACATCAAAGACAAATTCAAAATTTAAATTTTATGAATTCTATTTTTAAAAATTCTCATATTAAACACATTATATTTATAAAATCACACGTTCAAACTTATTATTTGTTGCAAATTCAATAATTTCTTTTAATGTAATCCAAATGAACCCAATATCTCTGTACATTTAGAATACAATAAACTTAATTTAACAACCCATTGATTGATATTGACTACAGGTTAAGAGTATTGGGAGGGCAAAGTAGACATATAAATTTACCAATAAAAGAACTATTACAACTCATTTTAGCATTAATTGATAAACTACTTCACTTATAACACAAAATTAAGAATTAAAAGATTGTGTCATTATTTTTCGAAAACTTTTAAAGTTGTACAATATGTCTGAATCAATCCACAATTAAAATAAATAAATTTAATTTTTGAAATTCTATAATATAAATTGAAATATAGGAATTAGGAAGACATAAGTAATATTCTTCTTCTATGATTCATTTGCGATGGAGTTGATTTTACATATGATGTTCCAATTGAATTGGATTGTTCAACTTTTCTTGATGATATTACGTTGATTGAATTTACCTACAAAATATCAACATTCAACTAAACATAATTTTATTATTTTAAGAGTAATAAAATGAAATTAATCAAATTGCATGATCAAGATATACATGTTTTTGTCTTTTATTAATAATATTAACGAATTTATTATTTCAAATAATAATAAAATGAAATTAATTAGACATAGATACACTCCTTGATTTTCGCCTTATATTAAGGAAATCAATTACAACCAATTAATTTAAACAAATAAAATATGTATCTCAATTTTAAAATTCGTCAGATACATGTATCTTACGGATTCAAACTCATGTATCCTAAGTATGAAATATGGTAGAGAAAGTAACATTTAAAATTATCGGGAATCGGAGTAATTAGGACCTAAACTAGTGGGATTTATGTAGTTTGCCCATTTTATTTTGTGATTTGAAATTATAAAATGAAAAACGTTTGCATCGGATATGTGATTTCATTTCATGAGATAAAATTTCAAATTCTCCGAAAAGTTTAATTTGAGAATTTCATATCACGATTTAACATTTTTTCAAACACAAAAATTAATTCAAAAGTTTATATTTTGTAAAATATGACAAAAAATATTGTTTTCTAGTATCAAAATTCAAATATGTCAAGGTCTGCATTTTGATCTTATGAAAGTACGATAGAAGGACGGTTGTCAACGTTTACGTGGGGAATTAAGTGTTTAAAAATTGATTTAAGGAATCAAGAAATTACAATTACTCTAAATAAATCTCTATAACTGTTTTCACTTTTTTCTTTTTTGATTTATTAGTAATTTATATTTACAAAAAGAATATTAAAGGATGGTAGCGTTCTTTACTTAGATTGTTATTATATAAAACAACATAAGAAAAATATAAATTGAGAAACCTTTCGCGGAGATTTTTTTTTTCACATACAAAAGAACTTTGTTGATAGAAAAAGACTCCTCTAATTTGATAACAAAGTAGAAGACCACTCATATTTATACTTGGTTATTGATGGTTCTAAAATTGTTTAAGATATAACAATAAGAAATTTTTTGTAAGCTTTTATAAAAATATATGACTATTGTCTAATAACTTTCTACAATATTTTAGAAACTTTTATGATATTAAAAAATTATCTTTTAACTTTTTTCACACTCCACCTTAAAATAATATTTTAAAAGTTATCTCAGTTTTATTGCGGAAGAACTCAACTGAAACTTTAGAAAATGACTTGGTAAAGATATCAAAACAATATTCTCTTAGCTTCCTACTTAAAGTATTTATAATTCCATCAAGAGTTTTTTCTTGGATGAAATGATGATCCACCTCAACGTACTTACTTCTTGCATAAAATATCGAATTATTTGTGAGTTTGATCACATTTTGATCGTCTCCAAAAATAGTTGGCTTTGATATAAATAGTCTTTGGAGCCATACATATTCGATCATGAGTTTCAGGAATCAAGAGCAAGTCAATTTGTCCATTTATCTGTCGGAGCAACAAGTGGTTTAACAAAGACGCTACACAGAATGCAATAAATGATCCTAGGATATCACAATCACGCCATGCTTATATCGAATTTAGCCGGTGATGATAACAACGACAGAGTAGTAATAAAACTATTTCAGCTATTAGAATGGGTTTTGTTAGTAGTGAAGATGTTAATAAATGGGTGAAGAGTTGCTTGCAATGTGTTTGTGAAAATGTGTGACAAATGAGTGAAAATGAAAGAAAGAAAAAAGTAACGAACGTCTTTGGACATGTGATATAAAATATGATTTGAAATCAAATCAATTTGAAGAAGTTTTGTTTGGATAAATTTGAAGTTCTTAAATTGTATTTTTTCTCATGAACATAAAAAAACCTCACAAATTATTAAAAACTATCAAAATATTCCTCAACTAATGAATACTCCTTTTCTTATTAAACATATTATTTCTTATGTTTTTAAACACATAGGACAACTTAAATAGAATATCGATCAATCAAACCACATGGTCTGGTTACCAAATTTTTGATACTGATTTTAGCTGGAAATCTGCATTAGTATAACACAAATCAATACCACATGATATATACAATTTGACGTATTATTTTAAAAAAATGAATGTTAGAAGATGACATGGTCTCCAATAATATCCAGATTTGAGCATTGCACAATCCTTTTTCGGAGGCAATATTTTCAATAAGATTTTTTCTTTTATTCTTAGGGCTCAAGCTCGAAACATTTGATTTCTTCTTCTTTTGTTGGCTTCAAACATCTGCTAGTCCGCTTAGTATCATAACTTGTCCCATTTTTCTTCTTCATTTGGTTCCAAACATCCGCTAGTCACTATGCGAAACCTACTACTCGGACTAATTTAAATCCGTTCCATCAAAAACTTACTATTAAGTTTGACTCATTTTAGCATTTTGTGTAAAAAAGAGCTTCAAAATCTATCTATCACCTCAACATATATCATCATAGAAAGCTTACTATGACATTTTATCGTTATCTATCAAATCGATTCATATCTCAAAATTTTAACATTAATCGACTTAACTAATCTAAAAAATTTACTCCAGAACTTCCACCTCTCTTTATTGACAAAACGTTTCATATTCAAATATCGAATTCAAAACCTCTTATTAAACTAATATGTTTTATTTATACAAATTTTACAAACAAAAAAAAACGTATTCACTACAGAATTTTCACCCCTCTCTATGGACACGAGACTTTTCATATTCAAAAATTGAACTCTAAACCTCTTATCACACTCCATATTTTATTTATAGCAATTTTTCAAATAAAAAGGAAGCTTTTAATTGTCTAATTATTTTTTTCCCCAAAGCGATATTTTTAGCTAAATTGGCTTTTCATGTTCCATAATCCATAGTATGTTAATTTTCTTTTTCTTTTTTCAAAAGGAGTCGAAAAAAAGACAAAACCCAATCTCTATTGAATACCCTTTTCTTCTTCTTCTGCTTCTTCTTCTTCTTGGGGGATAAGAAGCAAATAAGGGTTTTCTCTTCTCAAAAATTCTCTCTTTTTGTTTCTTCTCCAAGAGAAAGAGAGAGTTCTTCAAAGAAAATCTCTTCTTCTTCTTCATATCCCTTTTGGGGTTGAAGAAAAAAGAAGGAAAAAAAAAAGAAGAAAAAAACCCTTTTGTATTCCAATTTTTGGATACATCTATACCCATCCCTCTATACATATCTTTTTTTTGGGAGTTTTTACTTTTTAACAATGGATTCGGGTTCTTCTGCTTATTTGTCAATGGTGGATCCTTTCTTGGTTGAAGCCCTTCAAAACCCACGTCATCGTCTCACCAGTAAGTGCAAGTTACGAACCAATTTCGTGTAATTGAGTTGTGGGTGTTTCGTATTTGTTAGGGTTAGGTTTAGGGGTTTCGTTTCTTTTGTTTAATTGTGTAGAATTGGGTTTGTTTTTGGTTTTGCTGATCTGGGTTTGTTGTGTATGTTGGGAATTATGGTTATAGCTGTAGATCTGAATCTGATGATAATCAATTGAGCTTGTTTATGTGCATGCTGTGTAATTGATATATGTGTTAGTAATTTTGTTGGGTTTTAGAAGTTGAATTTAGTTGCAGATAAGCTAAATATCCTGTTGGGAGAATGGGTGATTAGTTTCTTTATGTTTTTGTTAGCTGAGGTCTATGGGAGCAGCCTCTATACCTCCTAAGGTAGGGGTAAGGTCTTTATGATCCACAAACCCCACTTGTGGGATTACATTGGGTGGTTGTTGTTGTTGGGTATGTTGACTTACTATTATGTGTGGAGATGTATGTTGCATAAGAATTGGCGTTTGGGTTTTATGTGCCTTTGGTTTGCTCCCCTGCTTGACTGATAGCATGAATGTTTTATATTGATTTAGTGTTATAGTACTAGAAAAAGCTGTATGATGTATGCTGATTATGTCTGTGAGAGTATTACAATGGTAATTAGCATAGAAGTTGAAGATTTAATGCTTTGCCGACAATTTGTTCTGTTGATTTAGAGATACGTTTATTTAGTTTATCTTTTGTGCTAGTACTAGTTATTTCATATCAGTTCCTATTTCTTTGTCAGTGTGCAGAGCTCTTCTTTTGGCAGGTGTTATATTAGATTATTGTGAGCGCGCTCATTGTTTGATATTTGTGTGCTTTTTTCAATAGAATAATTACTCTATAGACAGAAGTATTTATGTCTGATTTTTCCTTGCTGTTTGGCCAGTTCTAAGAATGGAACTCGACATTCAGAAGTTCTTGCAAAGTTCCGATGTGCAACAGTTTGAGTTCCCACATTTTCCAACTTCCTACCTTCGTCTTGCTGCGCACCGTGTTGCTCAACACTATGGTTTGCAGACTATGGTTCAGGATAATGTTGTGGATGGTCAGGGAGCCAAAATCCTGGTGACAAGAAAACCTGAAAGCAAATACCCTGCTGTGCGTTTATCGGACGTCCCACCTAAACAATCTGACAGTGACAAATATGAGAAGATGAAAATAGTAATACAACCAAGGCCGAGTAACACCTCTTTGAAAGATAGTGAATTGGGTGCAAAACGCAGTCAAGTAAGAACTGTGGAAGAGAGAAAAGAGGAGTATGACAGGGCACGTGCACGCATTTTTAATAGTCCTATTAACTCTGAGACTAGAGACAATTTGGTTCGTGTTGCTTCTGACCTCAAGAACAGCATAGATGAGAATGAATGTTCAAACAGATTACTCTTGGATATGGAGAAAAGCATCAGCAACAGAGAAGGTGGTACTTCTTCCCGAGTTGCCATCTTTAGGGACAGGGAGAAAGAGCTGAGTGACCCTGATTATGACCGGAATTATGTTAGGTAAGTTATTGGCCTTCTGCAACCAGTTGTTCATATATCTGTATATTCTGCAATGCTTCATCTCAGTTACCTTACTATATTTCAAACTAAGGATATATGTCTTTTGGCTAAATTTCTTAAATTTTTTATTCTCCTCTCTGTTCTGCGATAATTTAAAACATGAAATAGTGTCTGAAGATGGTACATTTGTCTTTTAAACTGATGCAGATATGTTAAGAGTGTTCCATCTGGTCAGTGCTTTAGCGTGGCACCTTTTGATGTGCAGAAGTTTCAGCCTCCATATGTGCATTATGATACTGTTTTTCCTCAGATGAGTCAGCTGCCCAGTGCTCAAGCTTCACCAAACTACAGGAACCCTGTTCTTAGCCCGTACCATGCCATGGGATTCAATCAGACCCCCAATGATGGAGTATTCATGCAGTGGCCAACCCAGAGCATGATTTATGCACATTCATATGATCAAGTTAGACATGCCTTCTTTCAGGTACTAATCAGCTTCATGTCCCTTAGATATTATTTTCCTTCTTGAGTTGAATCGGCAATCATTATGACTCAAATATATCTGGGACCTTGTTCTATAAAGCACCAACTATTTTGCTGTATGACTATTAGGAGCCTTTTTTAGTAATAAAACGATTTATGGCCAAATAATATTTTAACAGCGCACCAAAGGATCCACTTATATCAAATTATATAATTTTGTGTTTTGGCATATATGGGAACTCTGGTTTGGAAGCTAAGGTGAATGGAATAATCAATCTTTATGTTTTTTATAATTAAGATGTTGCATACAAACTGAGTGCCACATATAGAAGCGTTCCTCTAGGGTCTCTTTCCTATTTCGTGGCATTAATAGTGACATCTATAAATTGGCAGCTATCCATATATGTCTTACCATAAGCTCTTATGTTTGGAGCGCTGGTTTCTACATATAATAATGTGTTCTGGTGTGGCTAGTCTGTTTGTTCTATAAGCTCCCAGTGTCTTATTATTGGCAGATGCTAATATAACATTAGAATCTTGCAATTTTGTGTTCTTTACCTGTCTTTGCATTTTGACTAACTATATTCCAATGAATATCGGGTATGCATATTAGTATGAGATCTCCTTTTTGAGTCTCAACCACAGCAGCAATTGTCATTAGTTGTCCGAAAATTGGACAATTATTTTAGCAATTTATTTCTTTGCCAACTGATGGAGACCTCAGGCCTACAGAGATTCCTTTTTGAGCAAACTGAAAATCATATGAGAAAACTAGACCAACAACTACATACCCAGCGTTATCCCACAAGTGGGGTCTGGAGAGGTAGCATCTGCAGCCTTACCCCCTACCTTATGAAGGTAAAGAGGCTGTTTTCGATAGACCCTCGGCTAAAGTAAATGGGAAAACTAGACCACAATCTAAGATTTTGTGAGTCATTGCAAATGTTAGATGATGGTCTATGTTTTGTCTGTCTGTAAGGTTGAGAAAATATGAGTAAACATTAGGGCTGTGTCTAGTGTTATCCGAAAGGGTAATTTCTTAGGTTTATTTAACAACTTTCAGAAATGGGGACCTAAAAAGGGGCATTTGCATAGATCAGCCCTCTGTTGGTGGTGCACGCCTGCCCATCTGTTCATGTTGTTGTTGATCTCTGTTTTATTTCTCAAGTTATATTTATAATTTTGAATTTGTGTGATACATGCAACTTAAGGGTCAATACTTATTCGCACTGGGTGGTACACCAAACCAATTCAAGTTACCATGGTAAAGTGGTTTAATGAAGTGGAAATATATATTAACTATGGTCATGATTAAAACATAGTTGTGTATATTCAAACACTTTGGTGTCTACCTAACTCAAGTTACTAATGCAATCCTTCTTTTATCTTGTTTTGTTTGTTGCAGCCTGCTTTCTGTCAGCAGCCGCTAAGCTTTGGATACTCCCAGAACCACAGTTGATGGTGAATGTAATTTTTGTTCTCTCTTAGTGCTATCCTGGTTTAGGTTAAAAATGTAATACTCTAGTAAACTTGGTGCTCTGCATTATTAGTCCCTTTTGCTTTCATTTTTCGGAACTCAGTTCGAGTGGAAGAATTAAGTACTGACTTCATATTAACTACTATATGCATTTGCTATTATTACTCCCTTAAAATTCTTGTCTTGTATGACTTTACATTCTCATACTCAATTCATTAGCTAATATAGAAAGAGATTTCCGGATAGTAGTAGTGATTGGCCAGGCTGAATTCGGGAACCACTTGGGATGGAATGGCAACTGTGTCAATGGGAAATGAGAATGTCAAAGTTGGCTAGTTTCTAATTTTTATAAAAGGACTTTTTTGACACGGCCAAAAGGGAAAAGTCTCAAACAAGTTGGGACAAGGAAATACTAAACTAGCATATCACCATTTCAAATAATTCTCCTATCCCCACCAACAGTATAAAACCAAAAAAAGGTGTAGAAAAAATGGGGCACATAGATCGTTTGAGCTAATATTAAAACCCTTTATTTTTAGTTTTTAATAACTGTGGTGCATCTCGACTATTCTATTGGATTAATATATGGTTGTTCATTGACACATTAATATGAAATTTTGTTAGTATAGATCTGTCCGCTTGATTTGCAAACCACGATGGAAGCAAATCCATTTAGATCCATGCAAAGTCTTTGATTCTTCTTCATTATAATAATAATAATTCCACATATCAAGGAAAGTGCATGATGAGGACAAAGTGTTCAATATTGTGAAATCAATCTGTATATAATTTTTACAAGACCTTAATGGATCAGATCTGTTTGGAAGAACATGTGATTTAGAATTAAGTTATATACTCATATAATCAAGAGGCAGACTTAAAATTCGAAGACAACTAGAACACTATCAAAAGCAAATATATATGTCAACTGAAAGGGATGTCATGCAACACCGTTTCATATATTGATTGCAGGGTCATGAAACAAGAATTTTGGATTTTCTTAATTTTTCATGTGTATTAATTCATTAATTTTTAGAGATAGGACTATATTTGGCCCAAATTATTTAGGATAATCCGAAATGAGCTAGTAAATCATTCCCATAGCCTTACATGATTCACGTCATTTTTTCTCACTTTTTGACTCCTAATTTTGTATGACCATTTGTAATTACCTAATCAATGATATTCATAGCTTCTATAGGATCCACGCCACTTTTTTTTTTAACGTTTAGGGGTCACAAAACAGGAATTCCACGATATTTTTTACAGCTCCTTTTTGTCTTGAGACAATCAAACAATTACTGATCAAAAACTATCTACCAGCCACTTTTTCCTAATATATCAAGCTGAAAAAAATACATATATTACTCAATCAAGCCCAACAAATATGACTGTTATGTTTAATTCAAAAGATGCCTTCTATAGACTTCAAAAGAGAGAGAGCATCTTCTTCTATATGTTTTCAAAAGATTTTTTTGGCATTATACTGAATGATAGTGACAAGATATTAATGTATGACAAAATTTGAGTTGGCAACACCAAAAAATGTTGAACAGAATTTTAGGATTTATAATGTAAACTTTAGATATACAGCTAGCATCACATGGCCATTGTGAAAATACTTTAAAAACTACATAAGAGGAAATAACAAGGAATACTATTAGTCCCCACCATCATTCTATCAGCTAAGACTACTAACAATGAATTTGCTCATATCAGTACAAAAAATCTATGTTCCTCAAACTCTCCAAAAAATGCTGCCACACTCGTGAGTCGTGTCCAAGGATCCAACATGCAACTGTTGCCGTTTTTTAAAGAGTCCGAGCAACAAATAAGAGGAACAAAGTAGTAGTAATGAGGAAGTCCACAAAGGAAAATATGTATTAAGAGGGAAAGAAATAAAAGTTTTATATGATTGAGTAATACATAGCCAGAAAGGTTTACATTATTCTTTGTGATAACAAGCAAATGTAGTAGAATAATCCATGGTACTTATTTAGAAGATTGATTCGCATATGATTTTAGTGCTGAATCTTAGCACAGTAAATCTGCTAATGTGAGGATGGACTTCAATCACACTTCCAGAGTAAAGAACAGGAAGAAAAAGCAGAGAAGATTTCGACAAAACATGAACAACGGGAAAAGCAAGAGGCAGTGAGGTTTTCTTACGAAAAGAGATGAAAGGAGCTAATTCCATATAAGAAAAGAAGTTGTGGCATATTGTGAACCATTCAAACCAGATGTTTACAAGGCTCGTGCACTTGACGAGTTTACTACTACTACTTCAACTGAGAAAACTGACAGATTTTCAGAAAGGGGATGAACTCATTCTCCCCACACCAACAGAGAAACACACCTCATCATGGCAAATAAAAATGGAACGGACAGTTATCGAGACCAAGAAAGAACTTCACAGAAAGTTGAAAGATTATTGACCTATTTGCAATTTGCATATAATTATAACATTTAATCTAGATTTAGTTGTCTTGAAAGACTGAACAAATATTATAGTAAATTAAAAAAATTTATAGATATACTGAAGATACAGCCAACACTACACATGGCCAGTGAGGAAATACTTCAATTTTTTATTTTTAAAAAGAAAAGAAATCACACACAGATGATGAATTTCCTCAGATCAGTATAACAAATAGCAGGAACAAAGTAATAGCAATGACACTCAACTCTGAGTCCAATCCTAGTTAATCAAGTAGTATAAAGTTTTCGTGTTCTGATCCTTCTTTCTCTATCTCAGATGAGGGCAAGTATGTTTTAAGAGGCAAAGAAATACAAGTCATGCATGGTTGCATACATAATTCTTTTGTGGTTCTAGCCACTGAAGTAGAAAAATCAATGATACTCATTTAGTAGATTGACTAGCAATTGATTTTAGTGAAATGATTTTCTTGAGCCGAGCGTCTATTGGAAACAATCTCTCTACCCCACTTGTGAGACTATACTGGATCTGTTGTTATTGTCATTCAATAGAATCAATGTTACTAGAGCAAACCTCTTATTGTGGGATGAACTTCCATTCCATTTCCAGAGTAAAAAACAGTTAACAAAAGGAGTGAGGATTTGGACAAACACGAACAAAGGGAAAAACAAGAGACGGTGAAGTTTTCAACACAGAAGGAAAGGAGCTAATACCATATAAGAAAAAGTCCTTCAACATATAGTAAACCATTAAAAACAGACTTCACAAGGCTCGTGCACTTGACGAGTTTACTACAACTTCAAGCAAGAAAGTGAGGATAGAGATTCTTAGCAGGTTTTTACTTATTTTGGCATTTCAGAGGGGGGGAAATAAACTCATTCTCCCCAAACCAACAGCGACAAAAATACTTCAGTGTGGCAAATGTAAATGTAAGGGACTATTAAACAAGTCAAACTTGTCACAACGTAATTACAATAGTAGAATTCATCTAACTGAACAGTTTCAGGACTGACACTAGGCATCAAATCCAAATTCTTATAAAAGGGGATTCACAGCTCCATTAAGAGTTGAAGACCATATCAACAACTCCATATAGATATTAACACTATAGCACCATTAATCCAATAAAGGGTACTAACACAAAGCGCAAATGTTATTCAACTCAAATTCTAGAATACATAGAAGTCAAATTAACAGGATTTATAGAAGGCTAAAAATCAACAGTTACCCTGATATCAATCTTCCCCTGTTGGAAACAGAGTTAGGACCTTCCTCCCATTGACGGCGGTGGCTGAATCCACATCCTCCACATAAGATGACACCACAGGACTACCATTATGCACTGATGTCCCCATTCTCTGAACTTGCTGCTGTGATTGCCTAGACAGAAAAGGATGCTCAAAATGTCCATTCGCCGGTGACCCAAATTGCCTATACTGCTGTTGAACTTGTGGATGGTGTCCAACAACCACTCCCATATGATGGTGATGCTGCATCGGTGTCACTGGCACAAACGGCATGAAATGGTCAGAGTTACCCCTCCCCGGATGCAGAAAATGTGCCGGAACAGGTGAACTAGCAAACAAATTATCCATTGCTGGATCAACACCTGCCCCTGATAAAGACTGAGCATTGCTCCCACCACTTCCACTGTTAGAAAGACCTTGCATACGTTTCAAATAAAGCCTATACTTTTGCAAATGACTAGCAACATTTTCGCGTGTTAATCCATCTACACTCATCAGTTGCATTATAGTCTTAGGGACAGCATTCTTGATCCCCAAATGAGCAACTGCATCCACAAATCTCTTATGTAGCTGTGGTGTCCACACAAGGCGTGGCCTTTTCAATGTCCTAGCTGGTTCATCTCCACCTCCTCCCCCATTCAGCTCTGTAGACTCAAATTCAGCTGATGAATTAGGCTGAGAAGATTGAACATGAGGAGTCTGCTGCTGTTTGCTCTGAGGATTTGGGCTTGTGGGGTTTGGAATATCAAAAGCTATCGCAAGATCCGGAGTAATAAGGGTTTGAGATAAAGGCATTAACTCTTCTGGTTTAGGCAATTCTTCTTCCCACTTAGCAAACCAATTTGAATCTTCTTCCCTCATCTTCCTTATTTGGGGTAGGGTAAGGGGATTACAACCTGAGGAATCGAACCCTTTAAGCCAACCAACTAAGCTACTAAGATTCTCCGATCCTCATCTTCCTTATCCTTCTTGAAAACCCAAAATCATGGATTTTTTTTCCACCAAGATCTCACCTTTATGACTCCAAGTCCAACTTGGTTAACAGATTAACCTGAATCATAACAAGTTACTACTTGGATTACTACTTAGAACTAATAAAACTAAACTTAAACCATCAAAAAGGAAAGAAAAAACAAAAAGATAAAAAGATCTCTCCTTTTATGGGAACTTAAAGATTGACATAAGAATCTAAACAAACCAGGTGATAAACAGATATAAACAAGATATGGGGTTGGAAAAAGACAAGTGTAGAAAGATGAGATTTTTTTTTGAGATGGGTGTTTGTCTTTATCACCCAACTCCCTCTTAGTGAAGAATCTTGATTTCTGGGTATTGAAGGAAAGAGGGAGAAAATGAAGTTTTACTTTGGAATATCTTTTTTTTTATTTTTTTGCAATTGTGGGAATTTTATGGATAGTGGGGGGTGAGGAAGAGTTTTGTGGAGGGGTGTTCGAGGTGGATCTTGTTTCTTTTTCAGCTTTTTATTATTAGAGGAAAAAAAACAGGCACAAAAACATATTACAATTATGGCGAAATTATTAGTTATAGTATATCTTTTATGTGTGCAAGTTTTATAATCTTCAAAAGTGGAATAAATATCGATCTTAAAATTAGACATTGGTATGGAAAATTGTTTACGCACCGCCATGTATATATATATTTTGCATTTTTTCCTTTTTTTCTTTTTAATTATATCCTTCTTATATGAATTTGAGCGAGGAAGAAGATTAACAAAGAAATGAATGAAAAATGTCGAACCAAAGTCATCAATAACCTTTATTTGTTGGTGAAAAGTTATAAAGTAAGATCTAAATTTGAATATCGATATGATGGCGATGAAATAATGATGATATTGTGGTGAGAAATAAAAAGGAAAAATAAGATTAAAAGAAAAATATGAATACAGAAAAGGAAAAATTATTCACGGCATTAAAAATGCGAACTAAAAGATAGTAAAGAAACAAAAAAAAATTATTTTTACCCTGTGTCAGTTTAATATTTAAGGATTTAATAATTTCAATTTTAAATAGTTGAGGATTACAGAAGCAAAGAAAAATGTGTGTAAGTGATAGTTTCACCAAAATTGAGGTGTGTTTTTACTCCTTTTGTCTTTATATTATGTTACTGTTGAAGATGCTTTTTCTTAAGATTTTTTATGGAGTTTTATTAGGAGCCATGTGGATGTGAAGCTAGGTGGGGTCATAAACTCATAGGGTAGCTAGTAAGATAGGGGGTATGTGATGGAAAAATTATAAATTATACACTCACAATAGTGTTTAACCAAACTTATGATAACATAATTTGTGTTAATCACTTACTTATGATAAGTTAATTAACATTAGTACTATTTAGTTAAGTACTAATCTTCAGTTTTTTTTTTTTAAGTTATCATTTAATCTGATAAAAACTTTATGATGCTTGTGACACCAATGAAATTGATGAGGTGGCTATGGAAAGGTGCATTTACAGCTCTAAGTCAAAGGTCACAAAGATTCTCTTTCAGAAAAAATCAGATATTATGATTGGATAGAGGAAATTAAAAAAATTATGAAATGGAAAGACAGAAACACTTTCCCACATATAAATTAATATTAAAAGGGAAATAGGAGAGAGAGAAGAAGATGAAGTCCAATGAAAGAAAAGGAAAGTGGACAGGTGACCCCATTTGAAGTATTTATGTACTAATAATATGCTCTATTGCATATTGAGTGTGTTATAATTTCTAGATAAAGTTAAAAATATAATAAGTGAGAATTCATGTAGCTCAACTCGACTTATTTGAGATTGAGCATAGTTTATATCAGACCTTACCCTAGCTCAGAGATAGAGAGGCTGTTTCCGACAAACTCTCAACTCAAAAAGAAAAAAAGTCCAAAGCAATCCAATAAAAAAAGAAACGGAAGTACAAGGAAGAACGCGATCACCAATCAACAACAATTGCTAATATGTGATTTGGTATACATATAGAGGATGTCAAAGGTTGTATTCAATCAGAAAGATGATGTATACCTACTATAGTTCTATATAGTTTACAAGTTATGTTTATGCATAATACACAAAATACCATGTACTTTAACACATCATCCATAGAGTGCAATCTTCTGTTTAACACCAGAAGTACCCATACTGGAGCTACCTTGCTATCTTCTTAATATCACCATCATAAATAAGCATTTCATGTGTATCGAGGCCTTGATTGAAAACAACTCGTCGAAGGATCAGAATAAGAAAGTTTCAGTTTGTGAAACATTACTCCACTGAATAGCTGTTACTCAGCTCATTGATGGAATCAAATAGTTGACATTAACCAATAGAAACACTCATTCTGGCCCTGCTGAATGGAATAGACTTTCCCTTGATGCATCTTAAATAATTAGTTCGTGTGAGATCTACTGAATATATGTTTTTGCAGTAGATTTCTGGAATTAACATGGAAGATGTGTAAATTATGCCAACAACATCCATTTGTGCAAAGAAGACTCGAATGTTGAACCTGATAGCAGTAATCAAACAAACACCACAATTGATCAAAATCATGCTTCAACGGTGAAAAGTTTATGTTCATGATTACTTCTGTATAAAGACACATGAATCTCCTAGACACGGAACTCATACTATGAGCCATCATTAATAAAGCAGTATGGGCAAATTAGTAAAGCTTAAAACAGCCCTTGATTCGAAGAATGATTTCAAAACGATATCTTCTGCTTCTAGTCGTGCTACCTATAAGCAATGATTTTGTCTGATAAGAATGTTACTGAACTATAATGCGTACATACCATACTATAAAATCTTAAAGCATATCCATTAAAATATCTTTTTATCAAAATCTGCATCCTAAATTTAAGATTAGAAAACACTCATTGTGACTTCAAATGTCCCAACATTCAAGGAATGCTATACAACATTGACGACAAACAAAAAGAAGAGTCCAGTAGTCTGCTTATTGAAGCACCTTTCAACAAACTAGCTTTAAAATCAACTTTCACAATCTAATACTTAGATGACAAATAGGAATTTAATAGTTTTAGTGAAGATTCAAATCTAAATCAAAAGTTAGTTAATCAGGTCATTTTTATCACTAGGATTTTGCGTCACTAATTTATGCTTGAATCCTTTCAACACTTCCAAATTTGAAGCATTTTTTTATCAAAAAACATTTCATGTTTCAAAGTTTTGATCAGTACATGTTACGGAGTGCATAAGATACATCTATTCCTGATCTTATAGGATTTGTCTTCATATTTAGACTCCTTTCTTAAATTATAAGAACTCAATTAAATATTCTAACAGATCTAGTTTAGAATTTTTCCAACCCCAGTACCCCACTGATCTTCTCAATTGGATGTCAGAGATCTAAGTTAGAATACATCCAAGTGGGAAACCCCTCCATGAATTAAGTACCAACTTTTTATATCATCTCTTCCACCAAGAAATAAAAAGATACTAAAGCTTCCTTCATAAGAACTTTATAATAAAATATATAATATAGGTAGATTTACCTCCTCCTGCGCCAAAAGCCATCAATTCTAATGTTCCATTGATGATTAATCATCTTTCACAGGGTCTGAGTGCACTAGCCTCTGAAACCTATTTGATAACTCCTGATATGAATGAACTTCAGATGGAGGCACTTGCCTAATGGCGGCCTTCAGATGCTCCATTGTTATTTCAGATGCATCAAGGCTTTCCTGATACCAAAAAGGTTAGGACAACGAAAAATATGCATACACAGAAAGAGAGGGGGTTGGGAGGAGATGTAAATTACACAGCCACATTAAAGAGTGAATTTACCTCAATAGCTGCAATAGCTGCTTCACGACATATCAGCGATATGTCAGCACCAGTACAGCAGCTGGTTAGCCGAGCTAGCTCTTCAATACATATGTCAGAACTGCATGGCATCTTCTTCAAATGTATGTGGAATATTGACTCCCTGTCTTTTTCATCTGGAGGTCCAACGTACAGCAATCTATCAAAACGTCCTAACAAAAATAGCACTATCTTTAAGGAGCTCTAGCAGATTTCAAGCAAAGAATTGGTAGTAGCAGCAAAATATAACATAAAAGGAGAAACATCGGATTTCACCTGGTCTTAGAAGAGCAGGGTCAATCTTGTCTGGTCGATTTGTTGCAGCAATAACAGTGACATTAACTCTCTGATGTAAACCTTTAACAAGAAAATAGTAAAATTCCAGCTTAAGCCAATCATAAACTTGGACAATCAAAGATTCCTCATACATAACGAAACTGAGACAATTTTGAACTGTTTTTCCTCATTAGGATCCTAGTTCTACAAATTAAAATAAGCCACAGCTTACGGGTAGTCCCAGGCATTCTATTAAAGAACTCACAATCTTCAGTCAAGTAAAGGAAACCATATAATGAGATGTCATTACTTTTCCCTTCCCCAAGCTACCCGTCAAGTGTCTCAGATTCAATGTGAAGATAAGCATCTCATGTTCTGTGCCCTTAGGATGGATTTTAAACAACAAAAACTTCAAGAAACTACATCTCTAGACAGGAATCCTCTGCACTACATCACTCCTCTGGTTATTAACAATACATCATTAAGTACCTGCTTCTGACATGAATAAAGACTGGAATTCACTCACTGATCAAAACGACTAAAAACTAAATTGTACACTCTTTTTTGCTTTGTTGTACCCATGTTGAATGTGTATGACGTTGGTGTAGTTACATCATGAGGACCCTCCTTTAAAAATCAATAAAAAGCCTACTAAAAGCTGAAGGTTTGCATCTCGAATACATATCCACATGAGATACTTGTACTCATTAACTTTGGATTCGACCCTGCTAAAACTCACCACCCTAAACAGGTCGTTCATACCTAACCCAAAACATACCCCTTTTTTTTTAACATCAAAACTAGGACAGCATATGGAGAGAGATGGTATCACAAGAAGGTAGGCAGCGTCTAGTATATGGCATTGTTCTTGATTAATTAAATTTAGAAGTTCTTTCCAGACCCATGGGAAATGTAGAGAGTCCAGTATATGATGTTGATCTTGATTCATTAATCTAAGAAGTTACTTCCAGACCCTATGAAAAACATAATTTTGTATCCCTATAAATTTTGCGGTGTAGCTTTGACAGAATGGTCATTGGGTTTCATTACAAGAAAATGCCTTAGTCGAATGGCCACGAACTAAACTTGCTTACCTAAAACGAACAAGATTGGAGTATAATGACCTCTAATGTTCTTCAATAAACTACAAATGTAGAAACAGCAGAGAAGTCCTTTTAAGTGTGGAACACTCACCATCTAATTCAATAAGAAGTTGACTCATGACCCGATCCGACACAGAAACCCCATCACTTTCTTTGCCACGCACAACAGCAAGGCCATCTATTTCATCAAAAAATATAATTGAAGGAGAATTCGCCCTAGCCTTTGCAAATAGTGTCCTGACAGCTTTTTCTGATTCACCCACCCATTTGCTGTAAAGCTCTGGGCCCTTCACAGCAAGAAAGTTCAACCCTGCTTCAGAAGCAACTGCACGAGCTAACAATGTTTTGCTGCATCCTGGAGGACCAAACAACAAAACTCCAGTAGGGGGACGAGTGCCAATGCGCTTGAAAGCCTCCTGGTGTTTCTGAGGCCATTCAACAGCTTCTATGAGTTGCATCTTAACCTCCCTCTGCCCTCCGACATCATCCCAGTTTACCTTTGGAACCTCAAGTATAACCTGATATTAAGAGGAAATATTTCAGTTCAGTGCAGACTGCAATTCCAGATGTCTACCAATGGTCGTTCAAATGAAACAACAGGCAGTACGAACTTCAAATGAAAAAGAAAGCAAAGATGTAGACAGCCATGATCAACCTTAGATCATAACACATCATAACACAGCTGCACTTAATCAATCAAAGGCATGTTAAAAACTTAACCCATTACAAAAAATGACTCAATAAAGCAATTTGATTGGGGTCAATCCCAAAACTGCAAGGATGATGGTCAAACACCATACAAGAAATCTGTGGAACTTGTTATCATACAAATATCTGAATGTGACCAGCAATTCAATATAGATAACATCACCGAACTTAAATTTCCAACAATGTTTAACAACAAAAAAACTATAAACAGGTAAAACATACCTCTCTCATGGCACTTGGTCTTATTTTCATTCTAGCCCTTTCAAAATCTTTATAAGTGATTCTAAGGGTGTCTGTTTGCGCCATGGGAGTGAAGTTTCTCGGTATATCTAATGAAATACATGCTTCTGAAATAGATGAAGATGCCCCCTCAAAATCACTGTTAAAAGAAATGTCTTCATTGTCTTGTAAGCAATGGGTACCATTCCTGCCAAGGCATGCATCATATCTTGGCATTGAAGGTTTATATTGACTATTTCCAAAGCATGTTTTTGACTCAACATGTTCACGAAGACAATTCAAAGCTGCTTCATTGCACAAAGCAGCTAGGTCAGCGCCCACGAAACCATGTGTAGCTGTTGCAAGGTCGTGAACATCCTTGTCCAAAAGAGCATGTTCCATTTCACCAAGTAGTGTCTGCAGGATTTCATACCGTTGTCTGGCAGATGGTACGCCTAAACATATTTTTCCATGAAATGAGAAAGGGTCACATATCACATCAAAAGCACTATAACCAAAAAAAAAGGGAGTAGATTCAATTTTCGAGCACATGGCATAAGTCAAAGATCTCAGGATGACTCTATGCGACTACTGACTATGCTCATTCAACTCACAGCAAGAGTATGAAGAGTAACAGCAGTAATGATAAACCATGAGAAAGATTGAATTGTTATATGAGCATCCAGTAATTTGCAGTAGATATCCAAGTCATTTGTTGTTATAATTAAGTT
The DNA here is from genome assembly GCA_035578085.1 of Solanum pinnatisectum. NCBI lineage: Eukaryota > Viridiplantae > Streptophyta > Magnoliopsida > Solanales > Solanaceae > Solanum > Solanum pinnatisectum. Next base: position 43,938,959 of record CM069085.1, on the reverse strand, counting down.
TGATAACAATAAGTGATAGGATTCTGTAGTGACCTATTTCAATTTCCCTGTCAAGTCTTCCAGGTCGTCTAAGAGCTGGTTCAACACTGTCAGGTCGATTGGTTGCAGCAATAACAAGTACACTATCAGCTCTTCTTATTCCATCCATCAAGTTTAACAATGTAGCTACCATTCTTTGAGAAAGCTCTTCACCCGCATCTTTACGAGCAGGCGCAATGGCATCCAACTCATCAATGAAAACCTACAAATGAAAAAAGGCTCTGGGTCATTGAAAACTTAATTAGTTGACATTTGAAATTAGAAAGCCTATATATTGCAGCAACCGTGACCTGACACAAGCAATTTTATTGTTGAAACAGAAGATATCTAAACTGGATTACAAAGTGAGGAAGCAAACCACGGCAGGAGCTGCTTGACTCGCTGAATCAAACACCTCGTTCAATGCCCGTTCACTTTCGCCATAATATTGACTAATTACTTCAGGCCCATTGACAGAGAATAGGTTTACACCAGCTTTATGAGCACATAATCGTGCCAAAGCAGTCTTTCCAGTCCCAGGTGGCCCATGAAGAAGTACTCCCTTTGTAGGTCGTAAGCCCATGCTGAAATATTGACAACTGAACATTAACATATGATAAAGAAAGTAGACATTTTCTACATTGACTGATTTTACTATATTGGTGTAATAGGCAGCGCATTAGCTGAGCAAAACAAACAACATCTCCAGAAAGTAAAAGCTGATTTCCTGAATAAGAGATATACATTTGCCTTCAGAAATTCCAATGATTTTCCTAGGGACCAAACTACTCCCAACCCAATAAAGGAAAAGGGGAAAGCTTCTTATTAAAATTCTGGCAGGAGTTGGGAAAACATATTAATGCTATTAACAATGTGCTGCAACAAAGGTAAATCTCACAGTAACTGATATCAAGCGTTAAAAAATTTAACCATTTTTAAAGGAAAAATTGCATATATATAGGTTCAGACTCCAAATGGCATTATAGCAGGAAAAAGGAGCAGTGGACCAAGGTGGTTGAAGGGAAATTAAGATCGATCAATCCTCTAAAATAGGCTAATCCATTATTTGGTACAATTGAAACAACCTAGAAAAGATTGCAAACCTACATAACCAACTTTTCATACCCAGAAAGCAAGCAGATCCCTATATTTCTAAAGATAATTTTGCCATAGTAACAAAAGTTATATGCTTTTAGAGAAAAACTGGCATTTACATTAGAAAGAGAGTGTACCTAGCCATTGTACCCTTCACAGCCGACGATATTATTATGTCCATTAGAACTGCAAATTCTTCAGAAAGACCACCCAATTTTGCGTAGTCAACTCCATCCTTATTGTTGATATTTCTATGTTCAAGGTCTGATGGTGATAAGCTTGTTATTGGAGTTCCCACTTCAGTGTCCTGGGGTAAATGTAGAACTACTTTTGTTTTGTGATCTACAGAGAAAGCAACACTACCATAGCCCTCCAAATTTTGGAGAGGAGAAGCACCCATAACCTGGAAACAACACAACCTTGAAAGCAGTGGGACTATCACAAGATTTCCAGATAGTAAAATGCGAGAACACAACCACGAAGCTGTACAGGTTTGTATAAGTTTCTTTGAATGGTCATTCACCAAAACTTCTCTTATGTTGAATATTTCACTAGTTGAGCCATCTACATCAGAAGGGATCGACACTGACTCTTGATCCTTGGGTGTATTGAACTCCCTAGTGCTAGGAGAATTAAGTCTAGAACGAGTGTGTAATGGAGTCCGAGGAGATGAACCTGCTATAGTCTCACTTCGACCATTTCTTGTTTCAGTTGTTGAATATTGAGACGATATGAAGCTGTTCATTGGTGGTATTCCATTACGAGATACCAGCAACAAAGATAGTTCCTCACAGTTACTAACCAAAAAGGAACTAACTTTACCATTGGACGGTTGATTGCTTCCACTTGCAATACTCCTTATGGTATGATCACGAATAGGGTGAACAAAAACAATCCTACCCGAAGCAGGGTAGCCCATACTCCATGAGAGGCTTGAAGATAATCGTGCTCCATTTTTTAAAATCTGCAAAGAGATGAATGTCAAGTCAATGCAAAATTTTACCCGTTTGATAAGAACAACACCTCTCTTCAAAATTGATAATAAGCCAACATCAGCGCCAGTAATAACAAATTTTATAACTTCTAAGAAAAATTTCAGATTATCAAAAAAAATAAAAAATCAACATTTAAAGCAAGTTCCAGCTTTATATGCTTATTTGTCAAATTAAGTCACAGGAATTGGACAGCAGAGGAAAAGCCAAAAAGGAAAACAAAACAAATATTTGCATCCAAACCTTACAAGATGGGAAAACAGACGCAAGAGCAAAGAAGTTTCCTGCTTCATGAGACACATTTTCTGTATAATCAAGCCCAAAATGCCTTGTACACTCATCTATTAATGAGCTAAGAGGGAAGTTACTTTCATATTTCTTCAAAGAAGCAAGGGATACCTGTTAACATTAAAAAGTAAAATAAGATCAAAGTCTGACACCAATAAACGTTTTAACTTCAAAGGAAGATTGAAAATTGATGAGGAAGCAATGGCATATGGGCAATTACATACTATAGCTTATGCTGCACATGTGTAAAGCCTGAGAAAGCACATTGCTTCAGAAAACACCCCCTTCCCAAATCAAAAACCAGCTCAAAAGATTTCAAACACTTTCTTAAGTAATACACTGTATGAATTTTTTACGAGTTCCTTTTTCCCTTATTCAAAATCTATCTGGAAGAAAGACAAATATTATCTTCACAATAGGACAATTTCTTTAGCAGACGTGAAAGAGAAAATAAAAGCAGCTTTTTTTAATGGTTCTCATGAATATATTCTTTAGTTGAAAGAGGCTCATCTTAAGTTCTAATTCGAGCTCAAGTCATAATTGAAGAAAAAATATAAACACAAATTAGTTACAAATTAAGTTTATTAGCTAAATTCAAGCACAAGCAGAATTCATCTCACATTAAGGATGCAAATAGCGAGACATACATGTATCAACTGATCAAAGAGAAAAGAGAACAACTTGATGTAAATCAAAAGTAAAGGAGAAAAAAACAAACAATATTCTCAATGTTCAAAAGAGACTAAAGAAAATTCAACTCATATATATATGTGTGTGTGTGTTTGTATTACATATAATATGCACAACCACCACACACACACGCACACATAACTATAACTTTTCCATTAGAACCACATCAAACCCCTGAAATACCTACAATAAACAGCAAACACACACACAGCTATAATATTTTCCATTAGAACCACATCAAACCCCTGAAATACCTACAATAAACAGCAAACACACACAGAGCTATATTTTTTTCCATTAGAACCACATCAAACCCCTGAAATACCTACAATAAACAGCAAACACACACACACAGATATAATTTAATGTATGTTTAAGTCATAACAACCACAGCAACCCCTAATAAACAACTAGTAAACAGTGGCAGAGCCACTCCTTCATTGGGAAACTACACTATATAGCTATGTAAGAAAATTCTCTTTTATGTATATATACTACCTCTGTCCCAATTGAGTATCCTACTTACCTTTTTGGTCTGTCCCAGAAAGATTGCATCTTTCCATATTTAGTTAAGTGTTTCAATTCCAACATCCTTCATGACAAATTCAAGACCACACAATTTAAAGAACTACACACATTGAACTTTGTGCTCAGTCAAACTAAGACACTTAAATTGGGACAGAGGGAGTATTATATATTGACCCCCTTGACTTCTTCGTGGTTTTGCGCCTTTATATATTGATACACTTGCTAAAATCCTGGTCAATAACACATACATAGAAAGATTAAAAAAAACGAATCTTTTTTGAATTACAACTACAGAGATAAAAGAAAAAAACAAATTTACCGATACAATGGAGCCAGGAGAAATAGAAGAAGCAAGCATGGAAGATTCCGATAGCCAAATTTTACAGCCTTTGGTATCCACAGTCTCCACAGCATCTTCTGATATTCGACCAATAAAATCTGTTTTAGAAATCAAAGACGGGAACTTTCTCGAAGCTTCTTCAAGACAACACCTAAGCTCCCCTTCAGTAAATTCCACATCTGATGAACTCAAAACTGATGAAGTATCACTAAGTTCTGAGTGTGAAAGCCTTGATGCTGACTTCAGATTCTTCTTCTTTGAAGGCATTTTTCTATAATCGAAAGATTGCTAACCAAAAAAATGAGATTTTTAATCAAACAAATTGTGAATTGAATGGAGTTTTTCTTGTGTATCTTCTTCTGCTGCTGCTATGGCTGTTAAAACCCTTTACAGAGGTTTAGCACCTGGGAGGAAAAATAAAATGCTATTTTCGTCCCCAACTTTTCAGGAATTGTGTTTTTATCCTCAAAAAAAAAATGTATATATATATATATATATATTAATTTAAAATTTGTACTTAGTCAAACACATGACATAAAACGAAACGGGAATAATAGTAACAACAAAAATACTCAATATAAGTGGGGGTATGAGGAGAATGGTGTATATGCAACCTTATGTCTTTATTATTTCTTATCTTGTGAAACGAGAGCAAATAATATGGTTGCTAATCCATTTACTTATTTTACTTCACAATCAACACTAATTTTATACATGTGAGTGAGTTTATTAGAAATATTAATAATAATTTGGACCAAGAGAAACCAATCGGAAAAACGTTATAAAGAAAAGAGTAGCATATATCGTAACGTAAGAGCTCTGCTAGAACTATGAATAGTATGCGCTCATTCCTATTTTGACTCCTTTACTATTTTATAACTTTTACTTGAGTCAATGATCTATCGAAAACAACGTTCCTATCCTTATAAGATAGATGTACAACATGCGTACACACCACTCTCCATAACAAAAGTATTATACAAAGATCATAGAGGGTAGTGATTGTCCCACATCGTTTGGAGAAAATGTGTTTTGATGGTTTAAAAATGTAACAGAAGAAGTATAGCAACACTGGGCTCAGTTACGTGGGCCTGTAACCCAAGTGGGAGTAATAAGATGGTGGGAGATTATTATATGAATGATGAAAAAAGGTGGATGTCATATTGTATTTGGGGGTAGTAAGGTCTAATATGAGGGCCAGTCCAAATACCACTCTGGTAGAGTTTAAAACCCTCTACCCGTTTGGGTATTCTCTCGACTGACTTAACAGAGCAGTTGCAGCAGGAGTTCACTATCTTTGGTGGCATTAAGGTGGATCTCATATTAGACATCTATGCTCCAAATACCTTCCACCCTTATAATAACAACCATTATCTTTTTTTCGTCCACAACATTGGAAAAGGAATAACAATCAACAATCAAGAATTTAAGTTCCATTTCTCAGTTTAGTCGTGGGGCTACACTACTTGGAGCTCAAGTAGTACTATTTATAGAAACCAAATAAAAGGGGATTCTTGATTGATGAAACAAAAAAAATTAAGTCATCTTCCCAGTCAGTAGTATTAAGGGGATTCTTGCATTTGAGGCAGCAGCTTCAGCTAGCCAACAGGGATTTGGCTGGAGGTAGTAATGCAACAGCACCTCTCTCAGAATTTGAGTACTTCTTGTAAATCACCTTAAGCTTGTGATTTGCAGCCTCAGAGTGATAGCTAACTAACTGCCTCGCGCACTCTATTACTTGAGACTCTGAGAAACCAGTGTGCAGCTTAAGTGTCCCATTCCAAAATGGTGTCTGGTTGAGAGTGTGTCGAGCAGCATAGACAGCTGAGGCAGCAATCATTGATGGACAGTAGATAACAGTTGCATAATTCATCAACCCCAGCTCAGCCAGAAAATATACCATGTTCTCCATCTGGTTTTTCAAAAGGGATTCATAGTTAGTACCATAAACTCATTGGGACACAAACAAATAGCCAAGAAAGTAAAAAGAACTTACTTCTGAATCAGGCAGAGAAGCTTTAATGAAACGTACGAGGAACACGTAAGGTGTTGGGACTGTAAGGTACCATTCCAGCTTCCCAAGAATTTGTTTCTCCATACTTAACACCTGTTCATGACTGTAAGTTTTGTCTGCGATGCACACAAAGTCATTGACCTGAAAAATCAAATTAGATCATTCAGAAAGTTATTAGCATCAGCCATTAGCAGCTCATATGGTTAAAGAAACTTTCATATTTCATTTGATGTAAGCTCGAGAAATATACCTCAGGAGCCCAAATTTCTTCATATTTGGAGGCTATGAGCATGGCACTAATGCCCACCAACTGCAATTCCCTTCTTGATGAAGTCTCCACAGCGAGGTAGCGATCAACAATGTTGATTGTGAGGTAAAGAGTTTCTGGATTAAGTTCAAACTTGTGGTGGACTTCAATTAACCAATCAATCAGAATTGCTCTCATTTTTTCGCTTATCTCAGGCTGTGAATCAATGTAGTCATGAACTCTTGTCTCACTCTGCAAAGAAGCGCAAGTATTCAAGTTGATCACAATATTACTAGTAAACAGGAAACAAAAATAGACACCAGCAATTGACATAAGCTCAAGTTCAAGACAATGGATACCTCGGCTAGTTTGTAGAAGTTGTAAATGTCTTCAACATATTCCAGAACTGCCAATTCATTGTTCACATCTGCAGCATCAATGTCCACAATCTGCTCCTTTGGTTTCTTACTCAGACCACATGCGGCCTGTATAAAAGTTGACAAAAACATCAGACATTCCTCTAGTTGTACAACTGACAATTATGTAAAACACAAAGCAATCCTCTATATATCTATAATGTTCTAAAATTAACAAAAGAGGCAGATCGAACCTTGCTTCGAGCAGTGAGAGTTGAAGTAAGAGTTGATTTCTTCTTTGTTATATCTTCAGCAGCCTGCTTCTTCCTAAGCATCTTCTTCTCCATTAGTTTCTCTCGAGTGTCGGGACTAATTTCAATTATCTCCTCGGGTTTTGGCTTAACTGTGGCTTTCTTCTGGGCTGGTTTCCTTCCTACAGGTACTTTTTGAGCTCCATTAGCAACATTTGCTACTTTTACATTAACAGCCACAGATTTCTGCAAACATTTTTAAAAAAACACAATTACACAAACCAAATTAGTACATAACGTCACATTGAGATTGAAATACAATTAAAATGATTATGACTTTATTGTCATAACCTTCTGATTTTCAGGTGCTGCCAACAATTGTGCACAAAAGCTCCTTGTTACGGGGCGAGATACCTGAGGAAGTGGCTTTCCTTCGACTCCACGGCCTGTAGCCAGATTCCCAATATCTCCAAGCGCCTTTCGGTTTCTCCCTTCTGCTACCATATTCTTTTTCTGCTTTACTACACCAGGGACAACTACCTCACCTAAACAATAACAAACACTTCTATTTAGTACACCAAACAAACATAAACACATCCAGGATTTTAAGTTTATGAGTTATGAAGCCCATATATATAGCTTTTAGCTTACTAAAGTCTAAATTCATTCGGGGTAGAACATTTATACTACTACATATTAAGTGAAATTCGTAACACAAAAACAAGATCTAAGCTAAAGTTACCATCCATCCCTGCAAATCCAACACCATTAACATTCAATACTACTTAAAGAGTTCATTGTGTTAACATCATTTACAGAGCCATCTATCATAAACATTTCAAGAGGTTCACTCAATAACAATGTACATTAACTAATTTATTATACCTATTAAGTTAATTTCATAACACAAAGACAAGAACTAGCTAAGTTACGATCCGTCCTTGCAAAACAAAACACCATTAACATTCAATACTACTTAAGAGAGTTCGATTGTGTTACATCATTTATCATCTACCATGAACATTTCAATAGATTCGCCCAATAACAAACCCTAAACAACACAAAAAGGTACAAATTTATATCCTGAATACTATGAGAAACCTATTTATAGAATATCAAGTAGGCCTCATTTCTCATCAGGTTACATTCCAACATCTTGTTTACATTGAATCTAAGCATCTTTAACACACCCAACCCAAAAAAGATAACAAAAAAACTTAGTAAGTAGAAATTGAAACACCCATTACAGAAATGTGAAATCTTTGAACCAAATTAGATTCATGGGTGTTACTTTTTTTTTTTTTTTCCCATTACAGAAATGTGAAATCTTTGAACCAAATTAGATTCATGGGTGTTACCTTTGGGATTTTTTTTATCAAAAAACAAGAAAACTTATTGAATCGAAAACGGAAAAAAAAGAATCGAAAGATAACAAAGAAAGTCCCAAAGATTTCACCTTTATTCTGGTGTTGAAGAACATTTCTTGAAGCCATTTTTCAGAGTAACTTTGAACCTTTCTCTCTCTCTGAATATTTTGGAAAAATGAAGATGAAAGACACCCTATTTGAAGCTTCACAAATCGGCGCTTCACTCCCAACGGTCTCATTTTTTCATTCAATCTAAACCGTTGGATGAAGTTTTAGATCGAACGGTCGTGATTGCGTATCAGACAGTTGGGCTTATTCCTGTAATAAAGCCCATTCAGCTGTCCAAAACTTACCGTTGAGTTTAATTGTTTATTGTAAAATTAGGAAATTACTACCATTTTTTATATAAAAGTATTAATATTACTGATACTAATATAACAAATGTTAGAGTTTAATTGTTCAAGTCACTATTACTCAATTCAATTAGCCGGGTTAAACTATATGAATCGTTTCTTTATATATGAGTTCTTTTTATTTCAATACTAATAAATAAAAGGATAAGCTAAAATTGTTTCTTTATATGTGAGTTCTCTATGAATTTGATATTTGTGAACTTTATAAGATGGATAATATGAATAATATTGGGTAATTAGAAATTTGAAAGAAGTCATAGTCAAAATAACACTTCCAAAAAAAAAAATACAAATGCAAAGTGATTAGAATTAAAGTTGATTTAACAAGATTTTCAATTAGTTGACAGATCCAAATGGTAGCAACTGCAACTCTATCTCTTGTTGAAATTTTGGCATAGTATCTTTATCTTTCAAACATATCCATGCATCTATTCCACCACAATCCTTTGAATCCATCAATCGAACATTATTCATAGTTATCCTTGAATTTGAACTAACCCATGACGGTTTACCCCAACCAAAATCAACTTATAATTTATAGCCACACAAGCTACTAACTTGCAACGCAATCTCCCCTTGGATTGCCCTTCAGTTATCTCTATGGAGTCATAGGGAATGGCAAAAAATAATTTTGAAACACGTTAGTTCGTTACAAGTAGAATTTGGTAAACTGAAACTGCAATATTGGTCCGTTTGAGACGTAAGGGATAGGTGGTGGTAAGAATTTGGCAGCTGCAACGAATTCAGGTAACTCATTGCAGATACCTATTGCCCAGGCGTTGGCGAGGCCATATAGCGTGACCCCGCCAGCAACTTGGTGCAAAACACACATACAAATAACCATACCTCCACATTTGAAAAGTGTGACTTGGACAAGCAGGGGATACAAAGTTGAATTATAGAATACTGAAGAACCAACTTCAGTAACAGTATTTGGGAGGAAATCTTTGGTTAAGTCGTGAAGAACTCATAATTATGAGCAAATGCCTCGTAAAAAGGCGCTCCCTCATCGTTGCATTCTATTGAGACACCCTTGAATTATGGAATTTCATTAAAATGCAAATGGACCAATCAATTAGTAAAATTTGTTACAACCTATAACAAGGCAAAACTAAAAAAAAAAAAAAGAACATTGCCTAGAAAGGACGTAACTAATTAGTGAAAAAAAAAATTACAATTGACAAAAGACATGTTTGATTGCTAAATCACACACCAATATAATAAGGAATTGATCAGTCACATTTAAAAGAAGGGGAAAAAAATTACAATCACCAAAAATAAAAGAAAAAAAAAACTAATTAAGATTGGTGAAAATAACTTGGAAATCAGTATACGTTTAAAGCAAAGCATCATCATCAGGTCCAGCAAGAATTACCTGCAATTTTAGAAAAAATTGTCTTAGTATCTCTAACTTGAGGGCAGCAGTTGCGGATACAAGATTTTAAGTTAGTGCCGACTGAATGACATTGCACTCATTTTATGTTGCTTGGACTCTTCAAAAATGTTGATGAATGTGTCAGTTCCTCCAAAAGTAGTGCATTTTACGAGGATTCGACAATGTGTGCAACAACATTTTTGGACAGTCTGCGCAACATAATATAAAGATTTGCAGTTGAAGAAACAAACAGAAGCTACTTACATTGCAGTCCATGGCATATTTCCGAGCTGCCATAAGGGCTCCGTTTCTTTCTTTCTCTGATTCGAATACTAACACAAAGGAATGTCCTTTCCTTGGTAGCCAAAACAATGACTTTGCCGCAGAATTTCCTCCTCCTCTAAATCCACATAGCTGAAATGAAAAGTTTTTTTTTTGGGATAAGATATGATTCACTTAGTATTTGGTGTGAAAAATTGAAAGAACCTATGAAGCTCATATAATAACTCAAACTGAATAGTAAACACTGGTAGTCGGCTATTGGAGCGTGAATAAACTACTTAATTATCATTTCACCAAATACCTGCATAGACTTGGAGTATGAATCTCTAGCTTTTGTAATCCATCCTTTGCCCAACTTCAGCTTTGTTTTTCCGACATGAAAGCAGTGTGCAGAACGTGATGAATAGTTCCGTCCATTCATCTGTGCAATGACCACCTGCAAAAAAAAGGATAAAGTGATTACCATAAAGTAGTCAACTCACAGACAAGTCCACAATTTAATTTATGTCAGCACAAAAATGAAATGATGTGAATGCTTGATATTTGACTTCTGGAAAAGTGTGTTAGATGCAGAAATTGTATGAAAATACTTACACTGAATTCAATGTTTGACTTTCGGAAAAGTGACTCGACATAACTCCCCAATCCAGATGCTGTAAGAATTGAATTAAAAGAACTTCTCATTTTTTGTAATTAACATAAATACAAAAGACAAACCAGGAAAAATGCTATGACAGCTACATTTAGAAGTGAACTTTAAGAAGGAAACTCATAAATTGAAATAAATGTGATCCAGGACCAACCTGGATCGATAGGAGCAGTAGTTGTCAGTGAAACTTTTTGGCCATTTGAGACTATATCTGCTTCTAGAAGTCTCCCAACGTCAATAGGCTCCGGAGCATAAACAAATTTGTCCGCGCCTGGTACAGAGAACCAGTAATCAGTTAATGACAATAATTCTGGTGAGACAAAAAAGACGGACATTAAGCTCTCACCAGTTAGTTAGATTTCAAAATTGGTGGAACCAACGCAGTAGCTAAAATTAAATTTATATATATGTTATATCTGGTACGATTACCAGATTCCTCATACAACTCCATCACAGTTTATTCAAACTTTAGAAGGTTCTTACGCCATTTTAGAGGTATTGTTCACTAGACATAATTTAGAGTCCTTGTAATATAGACTAACATTGTATTTTCTGAAATGTGAATAAAATTCCACATATTGATGAATGTATTTGCTTTCATTTAAAGATATAAAATTCTTAAGAGTTAATGATCAAAAGCACACCTAAACCATCACTTTCTTGCAAGTTTCACACTCCCAACTATAAGTTGTTCCTTTTCCTACCTGCACTATCACCATTATGTATTATGACACACCTCAAAGCTGACTAGGACAACTATCTGTTGTTCCTTTTTCCTACATAAACACTCAACTTGGTGTGTTTTAATATGTGGTGAAGTTCAAGTAGGAAAAGGGAACAACTAATAGTTGGAATGAGAAACTCGCAAAAAAGTGATACTTCAGGCGTGTTTTTGACCATTATCATATCGTGACACAAGAAATTGGAATCTTTAGCCATTTCAAATGAAAGACTTGAGAAGATATATGCAGAATGGAAAGCAGAGTTAATACCAACAATAGGTTCCCTTCTGCTGCATTCAGAGGATAAACGATACCACTGAATCGAACATTTTGAAACATCAATGGCTTCATCTGAACATGACTGGATTCTTATTATAGAGCCTAACATTTCAGAACCAGTCAACTCATAAAATTCGGACTTATTTTGACCGGCTCTTCTGCTCATTGTTAGCTGCAAACAATGAGGAATCATCAATATTCCAAACAGAAAAGGAGCAGAATTACTACAGGCTTAATAAATTCTAAAGATTCCACACTTGCATCCTCTGGTGGTAGTCAAAAAAACATTAGAATTTAAAAGCCTCAAGTCTAATTCTGAGAAAATGAACATATTCGCTTAATATCTAAGAATAATCTAATATTCTAAAGGTCAAACAGAGTGAAACGATAATATTGTGTATACAATGTATAATACTCCCTCCGTTTAAATTTGTTTGTCTTACTTTCCTTTTTAGTTTGTTTCAAAAAGAATGTCTTTCTTTTTTGGAAACTCTTTAATTTCAACTTTCCACTAAGGACAATTTGGTACATTCTACATGTCTTTAGTTTAAGACCACAAGATTCAAGTCTTCTTTAGCTTCTTAAACTCCGTGTCAGACAAACAAATTGATATGTGGGGAGTAGTTCATTTACAACAACATACCCAATGTGGTCCGAAAAGTGGGGTTTGGGGAGGGTGGGGTGGGGTGTACACAGACCCTACACCAGCTTTGTGTGGTGGAGAGGCTATAATAGTTCATTTATGTGAATTTAGTAATGAGCCGCAACATGTAGTTAATTGAATATGCTGTTTAATATAGGAAGGACCCCCTGGATTCATGAGAGCTTCAATCATTATGGATGGCATGTTCTAGTAAGTGGGACTTTCGAGACTTATCTTTCGTTAGTAACAGTAGGAACTGCCATAATTGGTTGGACAGAGAAGGGTAGTTAAATTGCATACAGTTGTTTGCATCTGTAATTGAACCTGTCCCTTTTTTGAGAAGCATCAAATAGCCAATGATAGATCAATCATAAGTAGTTAGCTTCAGTTTGTGGACAAGTACAGGAAACTCCAATTAGCCGATGATAGATTTTGAAGAAAAGGAAATTTCCAAGGTTAGAAGTTTGTTACTCTCTCAACAACCCCGAAACATGAACCATGATTGGAAATATTACCTGTTCCATCTAGTTAGAATTGAGGTGTAGTTGATTGACACTATAATATAGCTGAAAGTGTCAGGACTGAACATAATAAAGGAAACATACAGCAGTTAGTTTACGAGTGTGCTTTCTGGCTTATAGCTTGGTTTAGTGGGGAAAAAGAACATTGAGAAGTACTAGTTGTCGGTTATTCTGGAAGTGGCTTGATAGAAACACATGAGGCTTTGTAAGACGAGAAAATCACAACTGATCTAGCCAGTGCTGTGCTAAAGAGAGGACCACTATAGATAGGTTTTTACAATTTTAAATTTTGAACATTCACGAAAAGATATACCATACTCTTCCAGGTTCACTGGATCATTAGATCCTAAACAAAAAGGATACCTCTTTCTGAAGCTTAAATGAAACAGTAGACTTCTCCCTGATCTGGATTCTTAAAGCCCTCAGTTCATGTTCCATGTCTATCACCTAAAAAGAAAAGATATATTGAAAGTTCAAGTGGTGTCACGGATTGGCTATGAAAGTAAAGTGAAGCATATTTAAAGCATACCTTACTAGGCTGATGCAAGAGTTTTATTCTTCTAGCTTCTTGAACCTCTTCCAGCAGTCCCTCCACTTCCTGGCAAAGGTAAGTGTTAGTTCCATTTGGGAAATAAAACATTTATCCTTTCATGAAAATCAAATTGTTTTTGTATGTAATTACCATAATCAACTATCGTCAAGAAAAAGGAAACCATATTTTGAAAATCTAAAGCAGAAAAGTAACTTCAGATGCTTTTGCAGTTCTCTACACATTGAAATTTGTGCAAGGCAATTGTGGATCATCAACAAGATTGAGAATAGTTAAGACCTTCAACTCACATGGTAGTCAAAAAAGGCATCTATGATTGAGAAGTTGGTATGCTTTCTTCAATTGGTTAAAACTAGTTCTCTCTATATATATATGAAGAAAGAAAGATCCTATATTTAACACATCATAGACACTATATTCTTTTCAAATAATTGTTGTAGGCTCGAGACTGAGAACTGTTTGGATAAGTAAGAATACGAGGATTTTTTCTTGCAAGTTTGGGTTACATAGAAAATGTTGGGTCAAATGTAATCTATTGATGTCTTATATTTTGTGATAAGACAAAAGAAATAACAGCAAAAACGAATTTTCTTGCAAGGCCGATCATCAAAATATTGGAGCAGACCAAAATTAAAAGACTAACTCTTTTCCCTCAATGAGTTAGTTATATAACATGTAAGATTAAATAAGAGTCGAGGATCAAAAACACAACTAAAGTATCCTGGCTTTCGAGTTTCATACATGAACTATCACCAACTATTTATCAAAATACACCTCCGCTATCAAGTGTTCCCTTTTCCTACCTGAATGAAGGTGATATTTCAGGTAGGAAAATGGGAAAATGGGAAAATGGAACAACTGATAGAAAATATTCTATGAGGAAACTTATGGAATACAAACTTTGTACACCAAAATCAAACTATCAGAAGATCAAAAGCACAGAAGTTGACCATATCAATATTTTAAAAAACAAGTCGGATTTCAAAGAGGCAATGAATGGATATATATCAAAAATAAGAACTGATCAATGCATGGGAGTTAACCTGTTTTGCTGAGGTCGGGGAATTCCTTTCTTCTTCATCAAGGGCCTCTCCAATTCTTTGCACAACTGATCTGGCACTCTCAATTTCAGCACAAGCAAAAGATCTTTCCTGGTTAACCAATCTTTTAGCATCTTCTGAGGCCTGTAAGACAACACTTTCAGTATCTTTTCTCCATGTTTCTTTCACATACAGAAAAGCACAGAGACTAGCGACCAAGGCTTGACCACAATTCAAATGATATAGAAATAACCTGCTTGAGAAAATTCACTAGCTTTTTCACTTCAAACTTCTCTTGAATAAGCTCTCCCTCATTTTGTGTCAGCTTTACTGCCAAAGCTTCCACCTGGACAAAGTATGCGGTGAGGCTTTAGGAAGATAAGACATATATTTAGCTAAGTAAACCAAAGAATCTTTTAAAGTATATATCTGAAAAAATTTCTTATTTCCATTACATTTGGCAATAGACAAACAAGGAATCACCGATTCAATTATGTGGAACAATTTGCAAAGAAGACTAACCAATGAAATAGCTTTTTCAATGTCCTCCTTGTTAAGTCCTGTCAATCTTCCTTTGAGAAATTCTAAAGAATCTCTGAGCTTCTTCAAAAGGACATGTCCCTCTAGGGAAGGTGCCTCTCTAATTTTAGCCTGGAAAAAAAAAATCAATTTATATAAAGTTCAAGTCCTATATTGATAGCTTCATAAAAAAGACCAAAAACGCGGTAAATGATGCCTAGCTTCACATGAAATTCATTTATTTGTTTATTCTTTTCATCTCTATTATTTTACAGGCCAATTAGATGGCACAAGCGTGCTAACAGAAAAATAAATGTTACCTCATTAGACAATTTAGCTGCAGCTGACAAATTCTTGTCAAATTTGCTAGCAAGGTCACGAACAGAAAGGCGGTTGTGTTGTTCTGTCAGCCGATCTGTTTCTTCCTCGACAACCTCCTTTAAAGGTGGGCCTTTATTATCCTCCTTTGTATCCTGTAGAACCTCAAAGTTGGGTCCTAGCTTATATGTTGGAAACTGGTTATTGGACAAGCTCACATCTCTTGATACTGACCGGACTATCTGCATCTGAGGCTCCTCTACAAATTCTGGACTGACCTTTGTCATTTGACCAGTTTTATCTGTTCATCAAGATGCCATAAATTGAATATCCCAACAGACATCAAAAAGAGATCAAATATCTACAAGAAAGTTCCAGAAAAAAACAGATTGCAGCCTACATGAAACATCTGTAACTACATCATTCCACACTCAAAAATGGGAACAAAAAATTCTTTCCCAAAATTAAACAAGATTGCATTAGCATTTAAGAGAACTTGAGGTGATAGGATATAATTCAACACTATTGAAGCCAAACAAGACAATCTTGGAAACTAACCATAAGCTATAGAATAATTTGTTGAATATACAACCAACAATCTTCTATCTTTCACGGGAGTACATAGACATTTTACCAAATATAGTCTTGTAAACCCAAGATAAATAGGCAATTGCCTAAAACTTAGTGACAATATTAGAAAAAGGTATTCAGAAATCAGCAAAACTAGTGCTGATCAAGGAATGAAAAAGAAAAATAAGAAAGAAACTTCAAGACTAGAGTGTTATAAGAATAAAGTTCCACACAGAAAGAAATAAAAATATACCAAAAGGAGGTAATTTAGAGTTTTGGTAGGTGAAAGGGGGGGCAACATAAAGTTGAAAGACTGCAATATATAATCAAAGAAGGAACAAAGCATGTTTGGGTTAAAGACATCATGATTACTGCTGGAGTTAGTAATAATGTATTGGCAAAAGCTTTCTAGTGAAGATCCATCATCAGCAATGGAGAAACAGAAAAAACAACAATTCTTGATCTTAAATGTCACTAAAGAAATTGGAAAAAAAAAAAAGATAAAGAATATTTTCAGAGAAAGTAAAGGAGGAAAAGGCAAACCTCATGATCTACCTTGAGAGCCAAAATAGAGAAGAAAAGTGAGATTGTAGAATCAAGAAAATTTGCACTTCCCTTAATTTGGATAGTATAATATATTGTTGAGAGTGAAAATTCTTTTGTTTTGGTAAAGTAGCTTATCTGTCTCCAGTACAGAACATGAAAACATCTAAGTTTAAGTCTTGACACATGCATTACCAAATTTAGAAACAAAAATTCATTACTGATACAGACATTTCTTTAACAGTAACCCCTTTTATGCGTGTGTAATACTTCATTAGATGAATAAAGATGCAAACTTTCCTTAATAAACATGCTTAAGATGCAAAAATCAAGGCATTTAATTAAGGAAAAAACATCCTTTTCCACACCAGCAAAGCAAGCAAAAATAGTTTGTTTTTTTTTCAAAAAAAGCTTCATGCATTAGTAGAGGAACAAAAATGGAAGAACCCCATATGAAAAAAAACACTCAAGAATAAATCAAAAATCTGAAAAAATGCAAATACTAGCAGATTATTCAAGAAATTAAGCAGATGAAAAGTACAGATTTTTATATTCTTCAAACTGAAAAGACACAATTTACTTACTAAACATGCTTAAGAAGCAAAAATCAAGGCATTGAATTAAAAAAAGAACATCCATTTCCTCACCAGCAAAGCAAGCAAAAACCCCCCAACAAGCAAAAAAGCTTCATGCATTAGCAGAAGAACAAAAATGGAACAACCCCATATGAAAAAAAACACTAAAGATTGAATCAAAAAGCTGAAAAAAATGCTATTACTTACAGATTATTGAAGAAATTAGGCAGATGAAAAGAACATATTTTTCTGTTCTTGAACAATAAAACACCCCACTGAAACTGAAAGTTCTTGAGAGAGAAAGAAGGGTGATGGGAACAAGTGAGAAGAAGAAGTTTGAGAGAGAAATGAATGTCTGCTTTTGTAAAAGCAAAGTGAAAAAGAAAAGCTTCTTCCTTCCTTCTGTGTTTACCAGATTTTAGTTTTCCCCTTTTCTCTCTCTTTCTGTAGTCTCTTATTACTCACAGCTAAGCAAAACACATTTACAGATACTATATACTAGTATAGTATATGTACAGTAATTATTTGTATCTCATAATAGGCGATGGACACTCTCATTAAATTTTTTAGGATAACTAATCAAAATAGTAATATAGTGATATATCCCTTTTGGTTTCATTTATTTATTTATGTGGGCTTTGTAGGTCAAAGTCTTTTGTAAAAAATGATATTTGTGAGCTTAAATGTATTTCATTCATTTTGATGCTCTATATCTATGAGTTTCGAGTCGTCTTATGTCTAATTTTGAGATCCAAGAGTTTGAATCTTTTAATGTTTAACTTTGTGATCGAAAATCTTAAATTCTTCGCTATTCAATTTTGTGATAAAAAATCTTGAATCTCAAATGTTTGGTTTGGAAATCGAAGGTATTCTCGAATTCTTCCATGTTTTAAATTTTAAAAGTATAAAAATCTTTTGCAAATATTATTAAAAAGGTAAAATCAATTTTTATAGTAAGAGATCATGATGCAATAATAAGAACTTTGGAAGATTGACAATGATTCAAAGCTAGTTTCCTTAACACTAAAATTATGTTGGTTTATATTTTTCAAATAACTTTTTGGTAAGAAATTTGAAAGAAAAAAAAATAGCTTAGTTTACTTCTTACCAAAAAGAAGTGACTTTTTTGGTCATTTTTATTATTCGAATATAAACTTACTATAAAGGAAGAAAAAAGACTTATATTTATTGACTTAAATTTTTTTTTTTTGAAAATGAAAGTCTTTGCAGTAAGAATATTGATACCTACTCGAACAAATGCAATTATTTGAAACGTCAATTATCATACCCATATTCTTTAGAGAGAACAAAAAAAGTAATGTTATGACTTGACTCTTTGTCCTAACTTCATAATTTCTACGACTAATATCAAGTTACGATAACATGGGACAACAATTAGGTCGACAATAGAGTGTATGCGGTTTTATTTCTATTTTATGAAAGTATCAAATTTGTTTTTGATAAAATTTTATTATATAAAATTAATATAATATCGTAAAAGTCATATTGTAAATACTAAAACAGTAAATAATAACATCGATAATTAATACGATAATTTTGAAACAAAAAAAGCAACACATAATATTAAAATCTAAAATAAAATACTAATAAAGTAATAATAACTATTCCTTTGGGGACACACGATAAACCTGATAAAGAAATTAGATTACGCTAGACTATCTAACAACGTTCAATACTTCTATTCTATCAGCGTGCCAGTGCAAGACTCATGAGAGTGTTTCACCTCGATTATAGGTGATCGGGTTCGCGCAGGAGAAATCCTCGCAGAAGGCCACCCGAATGGGCCTGCAGAGTCGATCCGAATTTAAATTGAGCCTCGCGACCTTGACACCGGAAAAAAAAATACTTCTATCCTATTAAATTATTTTATTTATTTGTTGCAACATCTTAGTCAAAAAGTAGATTGACCAAAGTAAATTGTGAGGTGGCATCTCACGTGGTGTCTTTTAATGGGCTTTACTTCAAAGCCCATCATTGTAAATCCGTTAAAAGGTCAATTTAGGTTAAAGCCCAGTTAACAGACCACGCGCAAGTGGGCCCACTCGACAGGCCTGATCAACACAATTATCGATGGCGCGTGCAGAAGTGCGAGTGGGATTACCATATTAGGAGACATGTTTTTACGGTAAGATACCGTTATTAGATTCACCTTCCATTTTGAGGAATTTGCAGAACTGCCATTTCCCACCATTTACGTCAATATGTTGGGTAACCTAACGACGCAACGACCGTTATCGGATTAATCCTAGGAATGGATGCACGTGATGTAGCACGTGCATGTACTATTTTTAGTTTTTTTTTTTTCAATCTAAAGAATTTTTTTAAGTAAGAAAAATGTGTTAGTCGGAGGCGTGAGAGGTTGGATATGAAAGATTTTGGGAGAGGTAGAAATAGGTCGAAAATATATTAAAGAGAATTGATTAGATTACAGGTATAAAATGTAGTTTTAACTTACAGATGATGTTAATTAAATATGAGGTTACTATATATGACACAATTAGAGTAGAAAGTTAATTTGTGTGTTGTCTCACTAACCCTTTCATACTAGTAATAGTAGAATTACACTCTTGTAGACTTTTGTTACTATATTTATTGTTTCTTATACTTTAATTATAATATTATTATGTTGTATTCTGTATTTTCCAAAAATATAACACACATTCTAGCAATTTTGTAATAAACAATACATTTAAAATATAGTTTTTCTCTGCCAATTGGATTTTATGAACATTATTCATTATTTTATCTTTTTTCCTCTATTTGAACTATATACTAATTACTTTACCAAATTACGTTTAACTTCATACTATAAACAGTGTCAACATTATGGGTCAACCGTTCGATTTTAAGTATTATTAGTTTGGTTTTTGAATATGCTAAATCGATAATCAAATCAATAAGATATTTGTTATCGATTTATCGGTTTTGGTCTTTAACGATTCGGTTTTCGATTTAAACAATAAGAAAATGCTTTCAAAACAAATATATGACTTGTCCAATAATTTAATGCGAAATAAAAATAGAGAAATCTAATTACTTATTGGGTGCAAAAATTATGCCTAGTGTACTAAAAGTATAGCAAATACTCACAATTCACAACCCTAGTCGTTGCCTAACCCTTGTGTAGTCGTTGTAAACCCTAGCCATAGTCGTTCTTAGTTCCTTAGTTTATTGACATTGCGAACCTAAAGACTAAAGTAATACTAAAACCTAAAGGGTAAATAGAGAGAGCGGAGTTAATTAAGTAGTATTAATTATGTAGGGTCCTTATAGTTATAGTCTAATATAGTGATTATATTAATATTTTTTGTATGATATTTATGTATGACTAAAAATTAAAATAATAAATTATTATATTCTTGATGGTTTATCGGTTAACGGAATAACCCAATATTAAAAAACCAACATCGAACAGATAATGCAATTTTTTTTATATAAAATCATTAAATTACCGTTAACCCAATAACCCAATAACAATAAACCAATAACACTTTTTTCGATTTAATTTATCGGCCGATTAGATTTTTCGCACAAGTCAACATCACTAAATCCCTTTCATATTTTTTTATCTCACATTATTTTCAAATTGACGATATTTCATAAGGCAACGTTGTAGGGGCCAATCGCTTTTATAAACTCTTGCAATGTCATTTTCCTTTATATATATAGTTATATCATTTTCAAGATTATACTATTATTGTTCTCTTATTAAGAATAAAACTAGGTAGTTCTACTAGTGGAAAAAATATTGGATCATAAGATATAGAACAGATCAACAATTTTCAGAGTTTGACGTAGAAATAATGAGATAAAAAATTGAAACGTTAAATCTAAGTATGTTATACTTTTATAGTCATATCAATTATACAATACCTTATGCCGTTGATCCCTCTAATTTAATTTTAACTTAATTTACACTAAAAGATAATCCAAATGTAGGTTTTCACTAAAATTAACAAAAATATTGATATATTTTATCAAATGATACTAATAAAATTGGATTTCTTCCATGAATAAGAAAATAATTAGAAAATGAAGAAAAAAACATAAAAAGGTGAATCAAATGTGTTGTTTCAATTACTACAAATTGCTACATCAATCCTTTCACACAAACTTTAATCATTAAATCAATTGGATACAACTAACCTTTTATTATTATTATTATTATTATTTTCTTAATTTGCTTAGGGTTCTATCTTCTCATGATGAATATACTCAAGTACTAATAAAGAATGTTGTTTACTTGTAACAAAAATATTCTAAATATAGTTTATTGGTGGTTCCCGTGGACCAATCGCGTCTTGCCACGTATACTAATTATCCATTAATTATATATCCACTAATTAGATTTTATTAATTAATTAATTAAACGACTTGTCCTCATGATGATTGTTTTTGTAGATAAATTTTGAGCTAATTGACAAACCTTTGCTTTAATTAACATTTTGTATTGTTTATTACATGTAGGCGGGGCAATTGGTTGGTATCATTAAGAAGCTATTTTTTTAATATTATAATTAGTGATTAAATTCTAATTAGCTCTAAAAGTATGATTAATTTGATGAATAAAAAGTTGAAAAGGAAGTGAAATTGGAATATTTGGGAGTTGTTTTGTTGGACCTAACTAGATATAGCTTTCATACTATCCTTCTTTGTTTAATATGAGTTGGTTCATTAATAATGATTAATTTTACCTAATGCTTATTATATACTCTAGTTAATTATAAGCAAAATTTCATTGAATATGAAAGATTATTTTTTTAATTAAAAAGATGAGAAACTCTTTGTGGTTTAGTTTTTCTTGAAAAAGATAATTAATAGGACATGAATATGGTTAAATATTTGTTTTATCTTCACATGATGAATAGATCAAATATTTGAGTCGTTATTATATGTCAATTTTATTTAATGATATAAAATATATCAATACATAATAACGTTAAATATTTCGATCTATACATGACGCACACCAAATAGACTTATTAAGAAGGTAAATCACTTATTATTGATTTTTTTCTTTTAGAATTTAAACCTGACACCTTTATTAAATAAATAGGTAGTATGAAAAAATAGACAAATGGTTAAATCAGTTCGTTAGAACAGCTAGCAAAATTGATAGTCCATTTAATTATTATTTTTTTGTAATGTATAAGTTGGACTTGCGGTGATTGGTACGTACGAAGTTATCCAATCATTTAATATTATTTAATTTCTACAAATTAAAATAAGGAGAAAATTTTCAAAATTCACAAGATTAATAGTTGTGGGACAAAGACTTTATAAATAACATGCCTATGAAGGAAATTAAATAACTACTACAACTATAGATATTAAAAAGATTAGGTTTGCCTCATAAATTTAATTAAAAGGATGGTGATTGATCAGCAGTCAAGTAGCTAGGGTAGTTTAATTTATCCATAAGACATGGGGACATATTTTCTTCTTTCATTTTAACGTACATTAACTATTTTTAATAATTAGTAACGTACGTAAAGTTTTATGCAGATAATATGTTGACCTATATTTATTGTCATAATACATGTAAGTGGAATTGAAATTGTTATTGGCTTATGCTTCTACTTTTCGTAAACAAGAATGAGCTTTTTTGAGTTATTCAATAGCCTCCCCCTCCCCGAGATAGATATTGACATACTATTTTTGCATCTCTGTAACTAAATTCGTATATATTAGAATTACTCGTTAATGGTTGATTAGCTTTAATTTAATATATAAATTCACCTATAGAAATAAAAATATAATAAGATTTTACTTTTTTTTTCAAATCGATACTCGTTAATGATTGATCAAACTTAATGAATTTGCCTATGAAAAATAAAAATTTGTTAATAGTTTATCAAATTTGTTAGATTTACCCCCAAAAATAAGAACAAGATTTTACTTTTAATTCCATATATATATATATATATATATATATATATATTATCAAATTTGTTAGATTTACCCCCAAAAATAAGAACAAGATTTTACTTTTAATTCCATATTGATATATATATATATACACACACACATACATACACACGTTTGTAAACTTTTTTTTAACGACAAGGATTATATTAATTAGTTTTGGACTATTACTATAGACTTTTTTTATATTTTACGTATATCCCAAAAAAAAGACTATTGTATGATTCTCATGTTCAAAAAGTTCTCAATAAATTCATGGAAGTTTTTTCTCTAATTGCCAGAAAACATAACACATGGTAGGTCCAATATATATATCTCCATGCATGTACCAATAATACTTTGTGTAGACCCTTATATAGCTATATAATATATTATAAGTAGTTATGGTCCCTATTTCCTTCTCATTCGGTGTCTAGTAATTGTTTAGAATTCGATTAAATTTGAGTTTACATTGAAAAATATCCCATATTGCAGGTTAATTATACTACTCCATTTTTTATCAGAAGTGTTTTATATTCAGAAATCAAAATTAAAATTTATAATCAAAGATGAATGAATACTTATTACTTGACCATCACAATGTTTAAGTGGTATATATATATATGGCCCTCACCTCATTGTCTTTATGAACTCTTCTCTTATGGTTGCAATTTATTTTATTGGCCTATTGTATATTAATGCGTCAAAGTTTGGAAGATATTGCCAATTGGATTACAAATTTGTGCTACACAAAAAATAATTTAATTTCATAGTATATATAAAAATATAAAATAATCCAAACGAAATAAGTTCTATAATTCACGGGTCTAAAATAAACACATTACTAGTTTTGTAATATCACATGATAAAGATAAGCTTGGTCGAGGGGTTTCCTTGTAATAATAATATATCCAACAACTAGTATATATGATGGGAATAAGATTTGTTAATTATTAATTAGAAATATCGAATTTGTAGCTTAAAAAAAAAAATTGGTAAAAAATATTATTTTTTAATAAATTGTTGTGAATCATGATTAGCCAAATTAGTGAGTTGGGAATCTCAAGTGGTTCAACAACAATAATTACTTTCTAGTCTAGATCTCCTGAATAAAGTAGAATCAGTTATATAAATTCTCGCTATTCCATTTAAGCTCAATTACTCGTGTTATTATTTTATTATATCAAATAAAATAGAAGTAAAAGTAATAATAAGTTAAATATATGTTAATACATGTAGTACTGTTTAATAATAATAATAATAATAATAATAATAATAATAATAATAATAGTAATAATAATAATAATAATAATAATAATAATAATAATAATAATAATAATAATAGAAATCCTCTCACAAGACTAAAATATATTCTCAACTAGTAGATATATTACCTATATAAATCTTTTTTCCTTCATTGCATGTGTCCTATACCTATATATTTAGTTAAATAAGCAATATATTCATGAATTTACAGATCTTTCGAGATAATTTCTTTTCATGTGATTTAGATCTATATATATTGTCCAATTTTAACACCACTAGACACTATAGTTGTACTTCCACACCCACAAATCGATGCATATTTATGTGTACGCCAAATAGGATCAAACTATCTTAACTGATGCATCGCTATATATAGCTATTTGCATCTTGTAGTGAATGCGATCATTTTTAATCTTGTCTAGCCTTATGTAATTACACATATATTTAAGCAATCACATCTCTACAACACTCATCTAGTGAATTGTTTGATATTAACTTTATATTAATTACTAGTACCATATAATATTGCTGATTTCTCTTTTTATATTTACTCTACAGAATTGCATTACATAAGGTGATAATCTTTCATTTTAACAATCCAATTTCAACTCTACGAATAACATTTTAATTTATTCTACCATTACCTTGAAATAACGAGCCTAAATATCTAAAAAGAGTGGTCCAAGCAACATTTTAAAAATTTCCCTTTTTTCAAGATAGAGTGCTTCCTTCTTTTTCTAAGAAGAAAAAAAGAGTCCTTCAATTTTGTGTTTCTTGATTTTTGCAGCTTTACTAAAGTTGCAAGTATTTGCATCTTCTTGTTTATAAATTTGAATTGAAATTAAACCTTTATAAACAAAAATACACTAAAGTTTCTTTCACTTTAATATAATACTATTGAAAGAGTTAATATAAATTGTTTTTTATTTAACAAAAAAACAAAGGGAGGGACAATATTCATAATATATGTACGTACTCTATTTGGATGTAGAAAATGAATCATAAGAAGACATAAAAGTCACAGAGAATAATTGTTTGAACTGTTAAAAAAATGTCCAAAATACCAGATACAATCCAAGTCTATGAGTAGTCAATTGACTCCTCGAACATATATAATGATTTTTGTCACTTTCCTCATGTTTTAATTTTTCATTTTATTTTATATTATACGTACTGAATTTTTTTTTAAAAAAAATCTATCAACTTTATTTATAATTTCATCGGTTTAATTTAGTCGATTATAGTAGGTTATTTTAGTTAGGTAAGATTGAGCATCATATTAAACAAATGTTTATTTGCTCCTATTTCGTATTGATGACCAAATAAAAAGAAGAAAATGGTCATAAGGCTACGATCATTTCTGTTTATTAGGTTCTAAGGATTTGTATCAAAATTATTAAATTCTATCGAACACATAACTTCAACGGTAAATTTGCTCTTTTTCATTTTTAAAAAATGGAGTAGGGAAAATGGAAAAGAGATTGCAAGGTGGGAATTGAACTCTCACCAATAAAGTAAAAATTCATATAACCGATCAATTAAAGCTATAAAGATTAACCGTTAATTCACTTATCTATCTTACTTTCTCTTTTATTTTCCTACACAATTTGTTCTCTTATCCTTTTTGGTCTTTCTCTCCAAACAATGGGCCAAGAAAAGTATGAATTGGGCTTATTTCATTTTTTGACTCTCAAACTTTGCTTTATCTATGGATTGAGTTAGGGGTGTACAAAACCGAACCAAATCATAAATTGAGTCAAATCAAAAAAAAAAACTCGACTAGTGGTTGATTTGACTTGGTTTGGTGTTGGACAAAAAAAACCCGACTATATTTGGGTTGGTTTGGTTTTAACTAAAAAAATAACCTGAGATCAAACCAACCCGACATTATATATATAATTTAAAATTTTTATTTTATACATAAAAAATATTTACTTTGATATAATTTTTAAATATTTCTTATACTTTTTCATAGTTTTTATCTTTTAATATATTATTTCAAGTTTGAAACTTAGAATTTTGAATGGTTCCATAAAGATTATAGTTCATAGATGTTGGTAATTATAATAAAACTTAAATCAAAATCAACTTAATAATAATGAAAAAGGAAAATCAATTTAACACTAAGAATGACAATAATATTGAATATTTGTTCTTTGGTTTTACATTAGTTTAGACAATTAAAGTACATAATTTAATTTTAATTTCCTTTAATATTTAGTCATGTAACTAATACTTATTAAACTTATTTAGCATGATTTAGTACTTTTAAGTTATGATCATTTTCATTATGACTAATTAATTTGCAATATTTGTTTTACGGGATTTTTTTATTTTTATTATTATTATTATTATTATTATTTTATTTATTTTTTTTTGGATATTTTAGTGTCATTAATCATATCATTGTTTGTATTGTATTCTTAAGAAACACCTTAGATAGTTG
This sequence comes from Solanum pinnatisectum, assembly GCA_035578085.1. Taxonomy (NCBI): domain Eukaryota; kingdom Viridiplantae; phylum Streptophyta; class Magnoliopsida; order Solanales; family Solanaceae; genus Solanum; species Solanum pinnatisectum. Next base: position 43,912,137 of record CM069085.1, on the reverse strand, counting down.
TATTTTGGTAGGACTGAAAAAATATTTGAAGTATAAGTAAATTATATGTTTGTATGAATACTTAGCGGAAAAACCCAAAAAAACCCGAAAACCCGAAAAAACCCGAGGTTGAAAAACTCGAGTTTTATTGGTTTAGTTTGGTTTGGTTTATAGATTTAAAAATTCGACACAAATAGTTTGGTTTGATATTTGAAAAACTCGAACCAAACCGACCATGTACACCCCTAGATTGGGTCATTGAGTGATCAAGATTGGACTCACATCCTTTGGGCCAATCAAACAGGGCTTTTATTAGAGCCCAAAGATTGAAAGAAGGCCTAATAGGAAGCGTTTCTAAATTAGTCGAGGCATCAAAATGGATATACGACATAGAGTGGATTGTTTTGTTTCCCTCTTAAAAAGTGACACTTTTTAGAAAGGTATAAGATGCTTGATTGTTCCATATAGAATAGAAGTTTTCAAGTTGGTCATATTTTGGCAAATCCACATATTAGAATCTAGCCTTGGTATTATTTTTTACTCAAATATGAGTAGTTTACTCAATTAGTTATGTGTGTATATTTCATATACAAAGGAGATAGTAATTACTCCTACTATATTGCAATGGTCAATTATGAGTTATAGTAACCATAGGTGTCGAATGAATGAGTTGTATTGTATTTGAACGGATCAAAATAGATCAAGTTAATAAATAGCATATTGTTGATCTGTCCCAAATGTTATTTGCGCTAAAATGAGGGTCACAACCTAACTCGCTCAATTTTTACTAAATTTTAATTGCTTTATTTATTCCTTTACACGTTTTAGCAGCTAAAAACTATTCTTTTCTTTATTGCTATATTTAACACATAAAATAAAATAAATATCTTTTAAAAAAAACTTTAACAAGATTTTTTATTGGTTAATTTGGGCTATATATCGACCCATTTTTTACAGGCTAAATAAACTAAGCTAATGAGTAAACAAATCAATAGTCCATTCAAATTTAATAAGTTAGATGAATTATATTTTTATAGGCTTAGAGGGTGTTTGGATTGACTTAAAAGTTGGTCAAACTTAATTGAAAGTTAGTTTTGACTTTTGGAATTGTTTGGCAAATATAAAAAAACTTAAAATAAGTTAGAAAGTGTTTTGCAAGGTCAAAAATGACTTTAAATAAGTTAAAAATGACTTAAAATAAGTCAAAAACCAAAAGTAGGTCTCCCCTATTTTTTATTTTTTGACTTATTATTTCAGTTTAACTTTTTATTTTTTTACTTAAAAGTTATTTTTTTTTTAAAGCCAATTCAAACGGGCTCTTAGTTGTGACATTATACACAATGGACCTTTAATTTGTTTCCTTGTGTGTGTGATTGTTGTGTAATAATACATTAGTCAAAACAATATTTGTCAAATTACACCAAACATAAATGAATAGGCCTAAAAGGCTAAAATTCAGTTGAGAACTTGATCTATACATTCCAAAATTTACATTTATGAAGTTTTTCCACATATAGTAGAACAATCAAGTCACTGATTATTGTAATTAATTTTGTAACTAACATAAATTTACATAAGAACTTGAGATACATAGTCAAACTTTTTTCCATCAAAAATTAAAATTTAAGTTTTTGGATAGTATCAAAATTAGATAAAGATGGACTTTTTACTATTTGGGTGTTAAATAGCTCATCTTTTTTATCAAGAATCCAATTTTTAGTTCCTGGGTAGTGTCAAAATAGGATAAAAATTGAATTTTTAGTCTTTGGGTGTTACAGTCATGTTATCAAAAATTCCATTTTTAGTTTTTCGGTAGTGTCAAAATAGGATAAAGATTGAATTTTTATTCTCTGGGTGTTATAGATAGTTAAATCTTTTTATCAGAAATCCAATTTTTAGTTTCTGGGTAGTGTAAAAATTGGATAAAGATTGAACTTTTAACTCTTTGGGTGTTATAGATAGTTAACCTTTTTAGTCAAAAATTCAATTTTTAGTTTTTGGGTATAATCAAGATTGGATTTTTACTCTCTGGGTGTTATAGATAGTTAATCTTTTTAGATTGGGGTTGTTGTTTAGAAAGGTTCTTGATTCACAATCATGAAAAAGATGTCTAGGGAACTTAGGCAATGGAGAGCCTATTTTAGGTCATCAGACTTGAACATTTTTTACATAATTGAATCTGCTTTAAGAGTAGCAGCCATTGATCACCCAAAAGAGTTTAAATTAAGAAGAGATGGAATTAATGAGCTACTCTTCTCAATTGGGGCTTTTGATAGTGATAAGGTAGAAAATGTTGTTGATGTTGAGGGTGATAAGGGTAAAAGGAAGTGTAAAAATGAGTTAGTTAGAGAGTTAAATGATTGTGATGTTGAAAAAAGGAAAAGTGAAAGCAATGTTGAAGTTGAGGCATTGAGTGATGAGATAGAGGAAGAGTCTCGAGTTGTTAACGAGGCTCTATCAATCAAGAAAAGCTATGTTGAAGTTAAGGCATTGAGTGATGAGATAGAGGAAGAGTCTCGAGTTGTTAACGAGGCTCTATCGATCAAGAAAAGCTATGTTGAAGTTGAGGCATTGAGTGATGAGATAGAGGAAGAGTCTCGAGTTGTTAACGAGGCTCTATCGATCAAGAAAAGCTATGTTGAAGTTGAGGCATTGAGTGATGAGATAGAGGAAGAGTCTCGAGTTGTTAACGAGGCTCTATCGATCAAGAAAATCATCGATAACAATCAAGACGAGGTACATATCAATCGAGTGATTTTAAATGTTTTTCCTTGAGTCGAGGATCTTCAGTTGTAAGATTTTAACAGTGTTATGTTCTTTTGACAGTCTGATTCGAATATATATAAGAGCTTAAAGAGGCTTCAAATGATGGCTTTGTCCGTGGAGATTCTGCAGGTTTCATCTTTTATCAAATGTATAGATTTGATTTGCAATTTCTTTTATCAGCAATTTGTACTCAACGTATATATTTTTATATCAGAACACAGAAATTGGGAAGTCTGTTACTACTCTCAGATGGCACAACTCAAAAAATATTCGATGTCTGGCCAGGAAGATGGTCAAGTACGTCACTCTTTCTTTATTGCTGCTGAACTATGGCATAAACTCTTACATGATGCTTCATTTAATATAGTTTTGAACAATATTTCTTTTTGAGTTATCGCACCATTTTGTCATCACTTGCAGCTTTTGTTGGATTTTCATATCGTTTTCTATTAATTTACATGCTAGCGTGGATAATACAGGGAGTGTGATGATGTCCTTACCTTATTTGTACAGTTTTCTGCTTCAGTACTATTAAGTAATTGAAGCATATACCTAGTTTCACCACTTTGTGCACTTAACCGCGACTTTTTGTGTTTGATTGTGGTTATATAAGAAACTATCGTTGTGTAGAAACATTGATTCTTCCCTTACAATGACTTAAATTAGACTCGATCGATATGGTAAACGAGTGTCGTTGTGTTTATTCATTTCTCATGCATCACAGGGGCTGGATTGAAATGGTACAAGAGTGGATTGATGCTCGAGCAGCATTAACAGGTCCTCCAAAATTTAGTGTTCTGTATTCTAGGTTTAAGGTCATTATTGAAGTCTACTGTGGTGAGTTGTGAAATTATTGGTACAGAAAGGAAATCTGAGTCTACGAAAGCATTCGTTGTTGATGAAGAAGACGGAGGACTTCCTGCCCCGCCCTTGGAGGAGATACCTTTCCTGTTTACGCAGACAACTTCAATCGAGTTGTCACAAGTATGCCTAACGTCTTACCTTTCTTTGACAAAATCATTTATCTTTACCTTCATGATTGAAACTGACTCGTTTTCATCATTCCCGATATATCAAATGTAGATCTTTGATGGCATGGATGATGATGGAAGTGAGTAGAATTAAACTTTTGTCCTTATAATAATTTCAAATCTAGTCTTTTCTATTCGATTCTTCTTCTAATCGTGGATTTTCTTTCAGATGTTATAATCAGTGAGGGCCAAAAGGACAAGAAGGACGAACAAGAAAAGAAACAAACTTCACTTGTCAAACCAAATAAGCCTCCCGGAGGCAACTCAGGGCGTGGAAGACCAACTAAGCCAACACTCGAACAGAAGCTCAACAATGATCATGAAATGAAACTCCAGGAGAAATCTGACCAAAGAAAAATTCAAACAAGACCCGTGCCTACTCAACAAAACGTGAGTATTCGAAGGGTGTGAATTTCTAGTTCATGTAAAGCTTCGATTTCTAACTAACAGTTCATCATTTCGTTGTATCAGAAACTGAAATGCCCCGATGAGGATGCAGAACATTTGAAACTTGAGGCCACAAAGCGAAAGCTCCAGGAGCGTTACCAAGAAGTTGAAAATGGTTAGTTTGGTTTCTTATAGCGCGTAGAATTAAATAACTCATCGTGCACTACAAAACATGTGATGATATTTCCTTATTAATTGTTCTTCAGCCAAGAGGCAGAGGACTGTTCAAGTAATGAAGTTGAAGGACATACCCAAGCAAGGCCGTGGCATTAGAAAGCCTCATAATAGGCCTTTGGTAAAGAGGCGTCAATGAATCATTTCATCGCCTTTGCTAGTCAATCTTGTGGAGAAGCATCGTCAGTGAAGACTCATGTCAATGATATCAACTAATAACTCAAGATATAATTGATCTCGTGTAGTTAGGAGAGGTGCACGTTTTGAAATGTTGTCCAAATTATACATTTTCCTGTTGGAAGGACCTGAATTGTGCCCCGATTTTTGACTTTTTTGAACATTAGCCTGCCCTTTTTTTCTTTCATAGAAATGCCCTGAATTGCAATTTGCACATCAGAATAAGTGCATTTACATGTGGCTGGATCATTTTGTTTACAAATGATATAAATATGAAAGAAATATACAAAAGTTGGACCTATTTGATCACGATCTCTATTATATTCAGTTATCATAGTTTTACATCTACTATACGAATTGGTGCATTTGTAAGTCGACGCAAGAAATGATCAAATAATCTCAAACGAATTGGTACATACAAGGAACCATTTTTCATAATATCTAGGAAACATTTGTTATTACAACAACATCAACAAAAATTCATTAATATAATACATAGAAAAATCATTTTATAACGACGCCATTTGCCCAAATATCTTCCAGAGAAAATTTGACTATTATAGTGACATATTGTTACAGAAGATGTTTGATCATCAAGTGGCATAACTTAGAGAGAAGAAAAGATAGGGACGCCAGGTAGTGTGTAACCAGCATCAACAATAAATATATTGCCAGATACATAATTTGAAGAATCATGGACCAAATATCTCAATAGTGAAGTCAATGCTGGATCAGTTGTACCAAAAGTTTTGAGTGGAATACTTCTTTTTGCTACATTCTTTAGCCAATCTTTTTTCACTAAATTCTCAGTAATCTGTGATTTGAAAAGACCTGGTGCTATTGCATTCACTCTAATATTGTGTTCTCCCAATTCTAATGCCATTATCTGCAAATTTCATATATAAACAAAGTTAGTACGATAGGTGTTTGATACTACAAACGTCATTTAATTTAGGGTTAGGTTATAACCTTTGTCATAGAATCCATAGCAGCCTTGGAGGAACTATAAGCAATACCACCACGCATTAAAGCTCTATTTAAACCAGAAATGGATGAAATATTAATAATTGAGCCTCCTTTTTTTGAAGCTTGCATTTGTCTTCCAACATATTTGGAAACTAACCAAGATCCTGTCAAATTTGTTCTTAAAGTGTTTTCCCACTCTTCCTCTGAAATATTCACTGAAGATTTTGTTCCTCCTATATATAAAGATTCACATTATATATATATATATATATATATATATATATATATATATATATGAAATTAAATTAAAGTAGCTGCATATATAGAACAATTATTACAAGTGCAATGAATTAATGATTCGGAATAGAGGACATAGGATGGATAATTGGTCAGATCTAATACGAATAAGAGTTCCCTCATTTGAGATCTCTATGAAGAATATCAAGCACGAAATCAAGATTTTTTTAGGATATTATTTTAGATCTCATCGAAAACTTTCAATAACTTACCAAACAAAGGCTAAGAAAAAAAAAACTATAAAATACAATTTTTTTAATTATTATTATTATAAAAATTGTTGAATTAATCTCCTTTAATATTAATACATATTTTATTTATTGACAAAGCGGTTCAAAAAGTGTGTTATGTTATGAATTAGATGTGATATATATTTTAGTATTTTAGCTGCATCGTGACTACAAGTATTAAATATAAATATTTTGTGAATTTCATACGAAACTACATACATTTTGTTGGTATAAACTTTTTTACGTACCTCTAACGCCAGCATTGTTAATAAGAGCATCAATGTGACCAAAAGCATCCCAAGCTTTCTTTACTGATGCTTCAATAGTTGTACCATTTGCAGTAACATCAAGTTCAATAGCCATAGCTCTAACCAAACTAGCCATTGTATTAATTTCATCACAAAGGGACTTCAACCGGTCCGCCCTACGAGCACCCGCCACCACTCTGCACCCGGACCTAGCTAGGTCAAGGCAGAATTCACGGCCAAGCCCCGCCGACGCACCGGTTACAAACACCACTTTGCCTTCCAATTGTAGCCATGGCTCCAGATGGTTAGCTACATTGTTCATTTTTTGAGTCCTTGGCTCAACATATTTTGGTACTTGTGTTGTCATTATTATATTGTGCTAGCTATGGGACTTCCTAGAAGTTTCTGTTCTGTTTTTAAGTTAGGTAAGAAGTGTACATCTATACAAGTAAATTTTTTGAATAGGGGACATAATTTTTTTTTAATAGAAATTAGAAAAACATGGTCCGTGCATATGTGGTTCATAGGTTCTACTATAAAACTAATCATTGATTTTTTCCAAAATAAGGGCCCCATGGACAATATTTCAAGTTTTATTATCATCAAAAGACAAAAGTTATGCTGTCCTGGTAATTAATACTTCTCCATATTTAACAAACATCTCGAATTCAAGCTCTAGAAGTTTATAAGAAGTCGTTTTTGATAGTGAGAGAATTTTTCAGTACAAACTCAGATTAGTCGGGCTTTAAAAACGAATTCCTAACATCAAATGGAAAGGAAAAGGAAAGAGGTATTACAATAGATGAGTACAAACTACAAAGGGTTAAAGCTTTTAACTTTTGAGTATTTGGTAAAGTAGAGAAATCAGTAGAACATTAATTTCATTTTTAAAAATTATTCAAACACTAAAGAAATATTTAAAAGCTATTTTCACTTTATAAAAAACATTTAAAATAAGTCGATCTAAGCAGGTTAGCCGTAAGAAGACAGAGACTTGTGGAAGAAAGAAGAAAATCACAAGTAGCTTAAACTCATAAAACTAAAACATAGATCAATATTATGAGGGGAACATTTTCTTAAATTAAAATATGATCTATTACACTTTCATTTATTGCATATTTTGTCACCCTATGATGGTCCTATAAATATGGAATTTTATTCTATGAGAAGTCCTAGACATTTTATAATAATCTTAGAACCCGTTTGGATTAGCTTAAAAAAGTAGGTTTTAAATCAAAATGAAATAATTTTAAGTTAAAAAATAAAAAGTATGAGGAGATCTATTTTTGGTTTTTGATTTATTTTAAATTTATTTTAAGTCATTTTTTTTACCTTGCCAAACACTTTCTAACTTAATTTAAATAATTTTTGACTTATTTTAAGTTATTTTTTATATTTACCAAACACTTTCAGAAGTCAAAATTGACTTAAAAGTATGTTTGACCAACTTTTAAGCTAATTCAAACACTCTCGTCAGAACAACTAAGCTGTTGTAAGTTTGTTTTTTCCCTACCGTACGTAAAACTTGTAAACCACTAGTTTTTCATGACAAAATTAATAACAACTACGTTGGTAGGTTTGCCTCTCCACAATTTTGAGATTGACTTAAAAGTTGGTCAAACTTACTTTAAAGTCAGTTTTGATTTTTAGAAGTGTTTGACAATTATAAAAAATAACTTAAAAAAAGTAAACAAAAATGACTTAAAATAAGTTAAAAAGTGTTTGACAAGGTCAAAGATGACTTAAAATAAGTCAAAAACCAAATGTAGGTCTCCCTTATTTTTTATTTTTTGACTTAAAAGTCATTTCAGTTTGAATTTTTATTTTTGACTTAAAAACTATATTTTTTTAAAATCAATTCAAACAGCCTCTTAGATGTGACATTATACATATGGACCTTTAATTTGTTTCCTTGTGTGTGTGATTATTGTAATAATACATTATGTCAAGACAATATTTGTCAAATTACACCAAGCATAAATGAATAGGCCTAAAAGGCTAAAATTCAGTTGAGAACTTGAGATATACATTCCAAAATTTACATTTATGAAGTTTTTCCACATATAGTAAGTAGAACAATCAAGTCATTGATTATTGTAATTAATTTTGTAACTAACATTAAATTTAGATGAGAACTTGAGATACATAGTCAAGCTTTTTTCCATCAAAAATTAAAATTTAAGTTTTCGGATAGTATCAAAATTAGATAAAGATGGACTTTTTACTATTTGGGTGTTAAATAGCTGGTCTTTTTTTTTTATCAAGAATCCAATTTTTAGTTCCTGGGTAGTGTCAAAATAGGATAAAAATTGAATTTTTAGTCTTTGGGTGTTATGGATAGTTAATCAGGTTATCAAAAATTCCATTTTTAGTTTTTCGGTAGTGTCAAAATAGGATAAAGATTGATTTTTTACTCTGTGGGTGTTATTGATAGTTAAATCTTTTTATCAGAAATCCAATTTTTAGTCTCTGGGTAGTGTAAAAATTGGATAAAGATTGAACTTTTAACTCTTTGGGTGTTATAGATAGTTAATGGTTTTAGTCAAAAATTCAATTTTTAGTTTTTGGGTATAATCAAGATTGAATTTTTACTCTCTGGGTGTTATAGATAGTTAATCTTTTTAGCTTGGGGTTGTTGTTTAGAAAGGTTCTTGATTCACAATCATGAAAAAGATGTCTGGGGAACTTAGGCAATGGAGAGCCTATTTTAGGTCATCAGACTTGAACATTTATTACATAATTGAATCTGCTTTAAGAGTAGCAGCCATTGATCACCCAAAAGAGTTTAAATTAAGAAGAGATGGAATTAATGAGCTACTCTTCTCAATTGGGGCTTTTGATAGTGATAAGGTAGAAAATGTTGTTGATGTTGAGGGTGATAAGGGTAAAAGAAAGTGTAAAAATGAGTTAGTTAGAGAGTTAAATGATGGTTGAAAAAAGGAAAAGTGAAGCAATGTTGAAGTTGAAGCATTGAGTGATGAGATAGAGGAAGAGTCTCGAGTTGTTAACGAGGCTCTATCGATCAAGAAAAGCTATGTTGAAGTTGAGGCATTGAGTGATGAGATAGAGGAAGAGTCTCGAGTTGTTAACGAGGCTCTATCGATCAAGAAAATCATCGATAACAATCAAGATGAGGTACATATCAATCGAGTGATTTTACTTCACTTCAATTGAACTATTTTTTGCTATTGTTGATTTTGTACATGTTTTCTTGATTATTTTTTTTATACCTTATGAAGTAAGATTTTTTTTTTTTGTCTCTATTGATACATGATTGTAGTTAGTCTTTGAAACAATGTAGAAATGTGATGCCATTTAGTTTCCTTTTTATCTGCTTTGAAATGTTTTTCCTTGAGTCGAGGGTCTTCAGTTGTAAGATTTTGATAGTGTTACGTTCTTTTGACAGTCTGATTCGAATATATATAAGAGCTTAAAGAGGCTTCAAATGATGGCTTTGTCCGTGGAGATTCTGCAGGTTTGATCTTTTATCAAATGTATAGATTTGATTTGCAATTTCTTTTATCAGCAATTTGTACTCAACGTATATATTTTTATATCAGAACACAGAAATTGGGAAGTCTGTTACTACTCTCAGATGGCACAACTCAAAAAATATTCGATGTCTGGCCAGGAAGATGGTCAAGTACGTCACTCTTTCTTTATTGCTGCTGAACTATGGCATAAACTCTTACATGATGCTTCATTTAATATAGTTTTGAACAATATTTCTTTTTGAGTTATCGCACCATTTTGTCATCACTTGCAGCTTTTGTTGGATTTTCATATCGTTTTCTATTAATTTACATGCTAGCGTGGATAATACAGGGAGTGTGATGATGTCCTTACCTTATTTGTACAGTTTTCTGCTTCAGTACTATTAAGTAATTGAAGCATATACCTAGTTTCACCACTTTGTGCACTTAACCGCGACTTTTTGTGTTTGATTGTGGTTATATAAGAAACTGTCGTTGTGTAGAAACATTGATTCTTCCCTTACAATGGATTAAATTAGACTGGATGGATATGGTAAATGAGTGTCGTTGTGTTTATTCATTTCTCATGCATCACAGGGGCTGGATTGAAATGGTGCAAGAGTGGATTGATGCTCGAGCAGCATTAATAGGTCCTCCAAAATTTAGTGTTCTGTATTCTATGTTTAAGGTCATTATTGAAGTCTAATGTGGTGAGTTGTGAAATTATTGGTACAGAAAGGAAATCTGAGTCTACGAAAGCATTCGTTGTTGATGAAGAAGACAGAGGACTTCCTGCCCCGCCCTTGGAGGACATACCTTTCCTTTTTACACACACAACTTCAATCGAGTTGTCACAAGTATGCCTAACGTCTTACCTTTCTTCGACAAAATCATTTATCTTTACCTTCATGATTGAAACTGACTCGTTTTCATCATTCCAGATATATCAAATGTAGATCTTTGATGGCATGGATGACGATGGAAGTGAGTAGAATTAAACTTTTGTCCTTATAATAATTTAAAATCTAGTCTTTTCTATTCGATTCTTCTTCTAATCGTGGATTTTCTTTCAGATGTTATAATCAGTGAGGGCCAAAAGGACAAGAAGGACGAGCAAGAAAAGAAACAAACTTCACTTGTCAAACCAAATAAGCCTCCCGGAGGCAACTCAGGGCGTGGAAGACCAACTAAGCCAACACTCGAACAGAAGCTCAACAATGATCATGAAATGAAACTCCAGGAGAAATCTGTCCAAAGAAAAATTCAAACAAGGCCCTTGCCTACTCAACAAAACGTGAGTATTCGAAGGGTGTGAATTTCTAGTTCATGTAAAGCTTCGATTTCTAACTAACAGTTCATCATTTCGTTGTATCAGAAACTGAAATGCCCCGATGAGGATGCAGAACATTTGAAACTTGAGGCCACAAAGCGAAAGCTCCAGGAGCGTTACCAAGAAGTTGAAAATGGTTAGTTTGGTTTCTTATAGCGCGTAGAATTAAATAACTCATCGTGCACTACAAAACATGTGATGATATTTCCTTATTAATTGTTCTTCAGCCAAGAGGCAGAGGACTGTTCAAGTAATGAAGTTGAAGGACATACCCAAGCAAGGCCGTGGCATTAGAAAGCCTCATAATAGGCCTTTGGTAAAGAGGCGTCAATGAATCATTTCATCGCCTTTGCTAGTCAATCTTGTGGAGGAGCATCGTCAGTGAAGACTCATGTCAATGATATCAACTAATAACTCAAGATATAATGTTAGGAGAGGTGCACGTTTTGAAATGTTGTCCAAATTATACATTTTCCTGTTGGAAGGCCTGAATTGTGCCCCGATTTTTGACTTTTTTGAACATAAGCCTGCCCTTTTTTTCTTTCATAGAAATGCCCTGAATTGCAATTTGCACATCAGATAAGTGCATTTACATGTGGCTGGATCATTTTGTTTACAAATATGAAAGAAATATACAAAAGTTGGACCTATTTGATCACGATCTCTATTATATTCAGTTATCATAGTTTCACATCTATTATACGAATTTGTAAGTCGACGCAAGAAATAATCAAATAATCTCAAACTAATTGGTACATACAAGGAACCATTTTTCATAATATCTAGGAAACATTTCTTATTACAACAACATCAACAAAAATTCATTAATATAATACATAGAAAAATCATTTTATAACGACGCCATTTGCCCAAATATCTTCCAGAGAAAATTTGACTATTATAGTGACATATTGTTACAGAAGATGTTTGATCATCAAGTGGCATAACTTAGAGAGAAGAAAAGATAGGGACGCCAGGTAGTGTGTAACCAGCATCAACAATAAATATATTGCCAGATACATAATTTGAAGAATCATGGACCAAATATCTCAATAGTGAAGTCAATGCTGGATCAGTTGTACCAAAAGTTTTGAGTGGAATACTTCTTTTTGCTACATTCTTTAGCCAATCTTTTTTCACTAAATTCTCAGTAATCTGTGATTTGAAAAGACCTGGTGCTATTGCATTCACTCTAATATTGTGTTCTCCCAATTCTAATGCCATTATCTGCAAATTTCATATATAAACAAAGTTAGTACGATAGGTGTTTGATACTACAAACGTCATTTAATTTAATTAGGGTTAGGTTATAACCTTTGTCATAGAATCCATAGCTGCCTTGGAGGAACTATAAGCAATACCACCACGCATTAAAGCTCTATTTAAACCAGAAATGGATGAAATATTAATAATTGAGCCTCCTTTTTTTGAAGCTTGCATTTGTCTTCCAACATATTTGGAAACTAACCAAGATCCTGTCAAATTTGTTCTTAAAGTGTTTTCCCACTCTTCCTCTGAAATATTCACTGAAGATTTTGTTCCTCCTATATATAAAGATTCACATTATATATATATATGAAATTAAATTAAAGTAGCTGCATATATAGAACAATTATTACAAGTGCAATGAATTAATGATTCGGAATAGAGGACATAGGATGGATAATTGGTCAGATCTAATACGAATAAGAGTTCCCTCATTTGAGATCTCTATGAAGAATATCAAGCACGAAATCAAGATTTTTTTAGAATATTATTTTAGATCTCATCGAAAACTTTCAATAACTTACCAAACAAAGGCTAAGAAAAAAAAAACTATAAAATACAATTTTTTTAATTATTATTATTATAAAAATTGTTGAATTAATCTCCTTTGATATTAATACATATTTTATTTATTGACAAAGCAGTTCAAAAAGTGTGTTATGTTATGAGTCGAATCTAATTAGATGTGATATATATTTTAGTATTTTAGCTCCATCGTGACTACAAGTATTAAATATAAATATTTTGTGAATTTCATACGACACTACATACATTTTGTTGGTATAAACTTTTTTACGTACCTCTAACGCCAGCATTGTTAATAAGAGCATCAATGTGACCAAATGCATCCCAAGCTTTCTTTACTGATGTTTCAATAGTTGTACCATTAGCAGTAACATCAAGTTCAATAGCCATAGCTCTAACTAAATGAGAATTTGAACTAGCCATTGTATTAATTTCATCACAAAGGGACTTCAACCGGTCCTCCCTACGAGCACCCGCCACGACTCTGCACCCAGACCTAGCTAGGTCAAGGCAGAATTCACGGCCAAGCCCCGCTGACGCACCGGTTACAAACACCACTTTGCCTTCCAATTGTAGCCATGGCTCCAAATGGTTAGCTACATTGTTCATTTTTTGAGTCCTTGGCTCAACATATTTTGGTACTTGTGTTGTCATAATTATATTGTGCTAGCTATGGGACTTGGTAGGAGTTTTTTTCAGTTAGGAATTTATAAATTCTAATATAATTAGATGTGTACATATATATAGGTAAAAAATTTGAAAAGGTGAATTGAATAGGGGACATAATTTTTATTTTTAATAGAAATTAAAAAAACATGTTTCATGCATATGCATGTGGTTGATAGGTTCTAGTAAGGATGTGAGGTAGATATAACACTCATCATTGATTTTTCCAAAATGAGGACCCCATGGACCACACTATAAGTTTTATTATCATCAAAAGTTATGCTGGAATGGTAATTAAAACTTCTCCATCTTTAACAAACATCTTGACTTCAAGTTTTATACATATATAAGAAGTCGTCTTTAATAGTGAGCGCTCTAATTTATTTCAAAGTAGAATTTTTCAATACAAATTCAACTTAATCAGGCCTTAAAAACTAATTCTTAACATCAAATGAAAAACAAAAAGGAAAGAGGTATTACAATAGATGAGTACATCTTTTAACTTTTGAGTATTTGGTAAAGTAGAGAAATCATGTGTAGAACATTACTTTCATTTTTAAAATTAATTCAAACACTAAAGAAATATTTAAAAGCTATTTTTACTTTATAAAAATACTTAAAATAAATCGATTTAAGTAAGTTAGCTCTGAGAAGACAAAGTCTTGTGGAAGAAAGAAGAAAAGCACAAGTCATAAAACTAAAACATAGATCAATATATGAGGGGAACATTTTCTTAAATTAAAGGGAAAGAGGTTTGAAAAATAGTTTAATTTTCGCCGAAATTACTGTTACGATACCAAATTTTGAAAAAGACCTTTTACCCCTTATACTATTTAATAGTGTATTTTAAAGGTATATATGTATCTACGTGGACATCATAAATATTGCATCATTTTAAATAGTAATGTGTCCACGTGGACACATATATACCTTTAAAATACACTATTAAATAGTGAAGCGGTAAAACGTCATCCATAAAGTTTGGCATCGTAACAACAATTTCAGCCAAAGTTGAAGTATTTTTCGGACCCTTTTCCCTAAATTAAAATATGATCCATTACACTTTCATTTATTGCATATTTTGTCACCCTATGGTGGTCGTATAAATATGGAATTCTATTTTATTAGAAGTCCTATTCATTTTATAATAGTCTTAGTCAAAACGACTAAGTTGTTGTACGTTTGTTTTTTCCCTATAGTACGTAAAACTTGTAAACCACTTATTTTTCATGACAAAATTAATGGAGTAACAGTTGGTAGCTAGGTTCCAGCAAGGGTTATAAATTTACATGAAAAAAAAAAAGGTCTCATTAATAATCTTTTTTTTAATAGAACCACTGGAATTAGTTTACTCTTTTTTCTTAACTCAATAATAAACATGGTAAATAATTTTTTCTTATACGAAATATATTATTCCATAATTTTGGTGTAAACTATCATAGATTTTTTAGAGATTTTTTTTATTAGTCGCAAAGTGTGTTTGGTACGAATGAAATTACTTTCCCCAAAAAAAGCCTTTTGAGCTTTTGTGTTGGAGTACAATAAGACATGATAATAATTATAATGAACCAACTAATTTAAATTCACATAGTATACAGAAGCGCTTATTAAGTGTATACTGTTAGGAGTTTTTCTATTTTTAGAGCTTGAAATTCAAAATTATTAATTGAAGACGGAAGATGATCTTATATATCTTGTCCAGGGTGGAGCTAGTATATACTTTGGTGAGAATTCTTTAAATATATACGTAGATTTTAATCTAGAATTTAATAACTTTTAAGAATTAGAATCCCATTTCAAATTATTTTAACTTCTCGTTTAATTTGTACTTCATAATACCTATTAGGTTGTAAAGTAAAAATATATTTCATATTACGTGTTAGGTTCTAGATTTTATAATTCTATATATATATATATATGGGACAAAATCTTTTTGCAATGAACAAACAATTTTGCGCAAATTATCGTATACGTTCTCATCATAAAAAGTACTATTTGAGTTGTGCGAACAAATCTTATCTTTGACCATTGAACCAATGATTATATGTGACAACTTATTGGTTGAGTTGGAGAAATTTCATACGTATAAATATGTGGATTATACTAATAAATAACTAAAATAAGATTTTAATTAAGAAAAAAAAACCAGGAAATAACTCGAGCCCAATCTATAATACTAAATGGGCTATAGCCTATCAATTGGGGAAAAAATTTGACAAATAGTAACTATAATAAAAGTAATTATGCTTAATAGCTATAATTTGCATATTTATGGCCTGTAGCTACAACTTAAGCTACGTTGTTTGTATAATTTGCGAGTTTGTATAATTTGCGGATACATTTGTATAATTGAGTTATTTTTGTATAAACTCGAAATAACGAATTTATATAAATACAAACATCTGAATTTTAAAAAGTTATGCAAATTATATTATACAAAATTACATTATAAAGTTATACAAATTCCAAATGATACAAACTCGAAACTCCAACCCACATAATTATCAGCGAATATAGGTCGCGAGTGGTAGTTAACTAAAACTATAACTATGATGACTAATGAACTAGTATATGTTTGTTTAACCATGTAATTTCTCCTCCAAAAAAAAAATGAGGAAAAAATTACATAAGTGAAGGTCTTGTGTTTAATAATTACCACTTTTAAGTATACTTTTAATTTATTACCATTTTTGTCAACTTTTAGCAATACTTACTTAAAACAATTTTGTTCCTTTAAACTCAGCAAAAAGTGCTGTCATTCACAACTTTTAGCAATACTGCCATTCAACCAAATTGTTATACATGGTTAAAAAAAATAATGTTGACAAATATCGTAAATATTTTTTAAAAAGTGTACACGCAAGTGATCTTCCCAAAAATGAGTTTGTCTATCAAGACCAAAACTTTGTCTTATTGGGCCCTCTATTGTTGAGATTATCTCTTTGAGAAAATTTTACCAAGAGCTCATGGGCTAATTTGTTAAGCTAAAATCTGCTGGTTAACTGAAAAGGAATAAGGCCTAAAGCCCATTCTGTTGTTTGAATTATTTCATTTTTCACTCATATGAATCCATAAAAGAAAAGACAATCATCGAAAATCCTAGTGCGATGGATAATATCTCTACAATTTTAATTACAGATTAATAATTTCGAGTGAACAAAATTATAATGAAGCATATACATGACAATCAAACACGACTCTTTCTTAATAGGAAAAAGAAAATTTCATTAAATAGTTCGTAAAAAGTATTTCTTACTTCATCTTTGATCTTATATTTTATATTTTACTCAATTTTATATGATACGATTTTAAATTAATCAAACTTTCATACAAATATGGAACATCCAAAAAAAAAAAAAATGATCAAGGTAAGGACAAGAGGTAGCTGTTACTTATAAGCACGAGAACCTGAAAAGATTTTGGAAAGGAATTAAAGTACTAAAAAGAAGAATAAAAATGAAAGAGACATAACATAACAAGAAAGAATATAAACAATAACATAGTTTATGTGGAAATAATGATTACTGCATCCTCTGTAGCACACAAAAAAAATTGATGGGAATCTATAATATCTCCTCCTGCAATTATTACATAGGAGTATTAGATATTCTAAATCCTACTTTTATTTACTAGGTCACTTTCATCCCATATCTATACTATATAATAATAATAATAATATATTTTATAATTATAAGAGAAGAACTGAAAAGGATAAATGTATATGCAGAATTAATTTCTAAAAGTTTTTTAATCTTTACGTATTTCGTGAACATAGATTTTGACTTAAATAACATAGTAAATCAAAAATAGTTTTAAAAAGTACTAAGTAGATTTTTGACTTAATCACATGTTTACATTGATGTTTCTTTCACGTGAGATATTACGATTCAAACTTTTCACATGTATGGTTTGCTTTGACTTAATAAATTACACTAATTTGCTTATTGAGTTCAAAACATGTGTAATATTTTCACTTTCCACTACATTTTGATATAGAGTTCGACTAATTAAGAGGTGTGTTTCTTTTCAACCAATCCATAACTTTAAAAACTAGTAAATCGCCTTGAACACAAGTGGTTTACAAGAATGATTTTGGAGGCGAACATTTTTGAATTTTTGAATTTTTGACCTTACTTATTTTTTGACAAAATTTGGAGTTGAACAAATTTTGATCTTTGGTCTTGAAAGTTTGTTCATGGAACACATAGGGTCTAGTTTTAAGACCATTTATTTCAAGATCATTGGATATTTTTTTAAAAACATAACATATCTAGTTACGTTTAGACTTAACATTGGACCAATCATTCATTGCTTAAATTAACCTTGCCAATTCAAGTTGATTTTCTAATATATCCTATATATTTAAGATCATAAGTTTTAACTCACCCGATCAAGAATATAGGTGAAAAAAAAAAGAGGAAAAAGTGACTCCACAGAAGAAAAGTTTGTTTTTTCATCCGACAGCAGTAAAAGTTACAAAAATATTTTAAGGTAATAATAAAGCTGTAAAAATTAAGTTAAGTAATCCCTAAAATAATTTTACAGAAAAATTGAAAGTGAAAAGAGAATCTTTTTGTTCCTCTTCTTTCTCTTTCTCTGATATTCTTGTTTGTTGAATGTTGGTTCTTTCCTTTTCTCTCATATAAAAAAAAAAAAAAACTTTCCAAATTATATTTATTATCTTTTTTAATTATCAGCTCCAGAAAATACAACCCACTGACTATATATCAAAGACAATTATTTTATTTTTTTTGAAATAATCACAATAATAATCCAATATCATAAAGTATCATCTGATCTCAAGAAATACATTTTTATAGGTAAAATGATCAAAAAGATTAAATCACAAGTTGCTTAGCGATATGTAAATTTAATCTAATAAAATTGTGTAAAACATGTTGAATTTTTCCACGTCCTCAGTGGAGGAGGAAAATTAAAACTCAAATTTCATTTCTTTAGTTTTGTACTAACATAATTAGGCTCATTTAATTCTTGTTCACGTTCTAACTAACATGTCTGAACGTGTGAAAGGTGTAAGGTCAATTTTTCTCTTTATATAATCTTGGACAATCATTACTTCTTAAGCTAACTCTTGAAATTATGATAGGTGCAAAGTTTGAATCTTTGCTATCATATTAGAATTAGATCAATCCAGTTCTTGTTTCATCTGATATTAGCCTATACTCTATGTTGTTCAAGATTTAGTTAATAAATCTATACATACGTCTCTGGGCAATTCTTACCTTTCGATATTAAATTAATCTCAAAATTCATTTCCTTATAAAACATTGATAGAAGTTAACAATCTTATGGCATCAACAAAGAATTCTCACACTTTTTGATTGAATATTTATTTGCATTCATTTTCATTTCCCCCTTTCTCTTGGGTTTTTAAGAGAAAGGAGAATTTACCTATTTATCCAACAAATATTAAAATGTTTTGTGTTATAGAGCTCATAGGAGGCCTCTCTCTCATCATGAAAAGACTTACTAAAAAGAAGAAGCTTTTTCCAAAGGACCTCAGCTTTTACTTCTTTGTCTGCCATTTAATTTCCTTAAATATATCATATCACTTCTTTCATCTCCCACACAAAAACCTCTTCTTTTTTTCACTTCTCACACTCTCCCTTTTAAAAACACTAGTAGCAAGCAGCTCTTTTCTAGCTATATCTTTCTTTAAGCTAAGAGGGTATCTCCCATTTCTTAATATCTTTTATTTAGAGGTGAGAAAAAAAGGAGAAAAACTGAAGTGCGGTTTTGTACTTGAAGGAAAGTTTGGATCTTTTTGTGTTCTTGAAAAACCCCATGTGAGTTTTGTGATCAAAAATCCATTTTTCTGATCTATACTTTGTTTTCTGAAGGGAAAGTTTGAATCTTTTTGTATTCTTGCATAACCCCATGTGAGTTTTGTGATCAAATATCCATTTCTTGATCTGTACTTTGTTTTGTGAAGTGAAAAGTTTGAATCTTTGTAAGAAAAAAAAATGATATCACTTTCAGACCTTTACCATGTTCTTACTGCTGTAGTTCCACTGTATGTAGCAATGATCTTAGCTTATGGTTCAGTAAAATGGTGGAAAATTTTCAGCCCTGACCAATGTTCTGGAATCAATAGATTTGTTGCTCTTTTTGCTGTTCCGTTGCTGTCTTTTCATTTCATTGCTTCCAACAATCCATATGCAATGAACTACAGGTTCATAGCTGCTGACACTCTTCAGAAAATCATAGTTCTTTTTGTTCTAGCTATTTGGTCAAGAGTTAGCTCAAGGGGATCCCTTGAATGGTCCATTACTTTGTTTTCACTATCCACTTTACCAAACACTTTAGTTATGGGGATTCCTTTGTTAAAGGGTATGTATGGTGATGCCTCAGGAAGCTTAATGGTCCAAATTGTTGTGCTTCAATGTATCATTTGGTACACTTTGATGCTTTTCTTGTTCGAGTATAGAGGTGCAAGAATGCTTATTGCAGAACAGTTTCCTGACACTGGAGGGTCCATTATTTCCTTTAAAGTGGATTCTGATATTATTTCATTAGATGGTAAAGAGCCATTGGAAACTCAAGCTGAAGTTGGTGATGATGGGAAACTTCATGTAACTGTTAGAAAATCCACTAGTTCAAGGTCTGAAATTTTTTCAAGAAGATCCCATGGTCCTAATTCTGGTCTTTCATTAACTCCTAGACCATCCAACTTAACTAATGCTGAGATTTATTCATTGCAATCTTCAAGAAATCCAACTCCTAGAGGCTCAAGCTTTAACCATACTGATTTTTACTCAATGGTGAATGGAAAAAATGCAAATATGAGTCCAAGGAATTCAAATTTTGGGAACTATGGTCATGATGAGGAGAGTGGTGTTGCTGGATTTGGGAGAGGAAATGGGGTTTATGGACAGGGAAATGCAGGGTACCCTGCTCCTACTAATGCTGGAATCTTTTCTCCAGCCACTGGACCAGTGACCAAGAAGAAGGCTAATGGTGGTACGGAAGGTGGTAAAGATCTTCACATGTTTGTTTGGAGTTCAAGTGCTTCACCAGTATCTGAAGGAGGGATTCATGTCTTTAGGGGAGGAGGTGACTATGGTAATGAACTTGGTGTTGGGGCCCACCCAAAAGGTATAACTACATTCTTGAACTGTGAATAATATACCATGTACCATGTTGTACTAGTTGTTTTTCCAAATTTTAACTGATTTTGGTTGTCTTATTATGGATTTTGTGTTGCTTGTTCTTGTTACTTGTATGTTGTAATGCAGTGCAGTCCCACTTAATTGGGGTGTACATTGACCCCTACCTCGGGGTAAAGAGGTTGTTTTTGATTGACCCTTGGCTCAACTAGATAGATTTTTAGATTTGTGTTTGATTAATCTGTGGAGGGTTGAAGGTTGGAGTTTGTTAAGTTGGCATTATTGAGTTGTTTTCTTTCATTAGTTTCCTGTTTCAGGCATAAGTTTGGAGCCTTGCATATCCAATCCCTGAAATTATGGCCATATTTTTGTCTTTTTCTTGAGACAAACATGCTTGTAATACTTTTGTCTTCTCATGTTGCATAGGAAATTGGTTGAGTATCTACTGTAACACCTTATTTCCTTCATCATGTCTGGTAATTTTTAGTAAACCATGCATAAATCCAAACTAGTTGGACCGACTGTATGGATCGTTTGTGTATCCATGCGCGTTTCATTTTAATATTAAAAAACTTATCTAGGTATTCTCTTATTGATTGAATGTTTTTTTCCTCACATTAGATTATGATGATTTTGGCCGAGAAGAGTTCACATTTGGAAACAAACAGAACCTGAATGGAAATGACCGGGAAGGGCCAGTTGTGCGCTCGAGCTCGACAACCGAGCTCCGTCCTAAGATTGCTCAAGAAGAGACGAAGGCAACTGCCATGCCACCAGCTAGTGTCATGACCAGGCTCATTTTGATTATGGTGTGGCGAAAACTAATTAGGAACCCAAATACCTACTCCAGCCTTATTGGACTCAGTTGGTCCTTGGTCTCTTTCAAGTATGTTTATCCAAAATTACCTTAATTTATATGCACAGTCTATAATTAGACTTGTGACTAATGCCAAATCTTTTAGGTGGAATGTTCAAATGCCTGCGATTATAGCCAAATCAATATCGATTCTTTCTGATGCTGGTCTCGGAATGGCAATGTTTAGTCTTGGTATGTCTGATATAACAATTAGATAATCTTCACACGAAATTCCCTTTGTTCTTATGCGAAAATGTTAGTGTTTTAAACTGATTTTCATAATGGAACGACAGGTTTGTTCATGGCATTGTCGCCAAGAATCATTGCTTGTGGGAAAACAATTGCTCTCTTCTCAATGGGTGTGAGATTCCTTACTGGTCCTGCAGTTATGGCTGCTGCCTCCATTGCAGTTGGACTTCGAGGTGTCCTTTTGCATATTGCTATCGTTCAGGTAAACAAAAACTTTTAACGATACATAAACACGCTATTAATTACTGCCATTCATTTAACTGAGAAATTTGCTCTAAATTCATTTTTCAGGCAGCTCTACCTCAGGGAATTGTTCCATTCGTCTTTGCGAAGGAATACGGCGTCCATCCTGATATATTGAGCACAGGGTGAGGCCTCAAAACACATCATGTATTTATCATGAAATGTGAAAGAAAAAAAAAAAACTTTCTTGAAATGCTAAAAGTTTTGAGGTTCTTGTTGAATGTAACTCCAGAATCTTGCTTATCAACTATAAAATGTTGTATGGTATTTTGGATTTTTAATATATACTAAATCATGGTTTTTAATAAATATTGCAGGGTTATATTTGGGATGTTAGTAGCTCTTCCTATAACTTTGGTCTACTACATTTTGCTGGGGCTTTGAAGCTGATGATGAAGAACCAGAACCAAGCTGCTGAAGTTTTTTGTAAAGGAAAAAACTAAAGACCCTTTTGGCATATGGTCTCTTTTGCTACTAACAGAATATGAATTTCTCAGAAAAAGAAGAGACAAAAATGAAAGCAAAGTGGAATTGTGAATGGTCAATTGTTGGGAACAACCAATAGAGGAGTTTTAGTGGAAAATTCTTTTGTTGTCTCTTTGTCCTCTCTTTACCTTTTTGAACTTTTGTGCTATCCTAGGCCTACATGTCTTTTGCTTCTTTTCAATGAAGAAAGTGATGTTTATTTTTTCTATATATATGTAGATGTCTATTGTCTTTTAGGAGTACCTTTTCTTTTGAAGCTTTCAAAAAGCTACTACTTAGTACTTACTAACCTTTAATTAAACACAATTTATGTGTGAAAATGGGCTGCTTTTTTCTTTCTCATGGTTAATGTGTTCTTATAAAAGTGAAAAGAAAAAAAATTATGCACACTTTGTAAGTGTTTGCTGTGAAAAAGAATTAAGTGGGTGTAAATTAGGTCCAAGTTAAAAGTAACTAAATAATAGGGCAAATGAACAAGATAGAACCTTTTGATAATTCATCCTTTTGAGTAGACTAGTTGAGTTAGTCAGATCAATAAATTTAGAATACTAAAATCTTTAACAGAAAATCTTGCATGGTTATAATATTGTCATAATTATGTATCTCCACTTTGAATACTGTTCCAGTCCTAATGAATCTAGAGTTAATAGATTTTCTCAGAAAAAAATTAAATTTTGGAGGCTCTTTGTTTTGAATTTACTATTACTTGTACATAACTTGAAGAAACAGAAAGAAATCTCATGTGCATTTAATTCTCTTTTGGTTGTTTATATCTGCCTCTTATTTTTCCGTAGGTTTGCAGAGCAAGTGAACAACTTCTATTGCTTTTTGACAGTACAAATAATTATTTTTGTAGCACTAATTGCTTGTAATAAAGTTTAACAACTCTGCCCCAACAACTTGCAACTAGGGTTTGAAAGTAATACTTAGTACTAACAACATTTTCCATTATTAGTGATATTGTTCGCGTTCGATTTAAATTCATGTCACTTATAAGGAGTAAAGAATAAGACCACTTGGATGAAAATAACATTCACAAAAATGTTCTAATATTGGATAGTATCGAACATGGAAGACATTGATTGATAACAATAAAAAAAATGGATGCTTAATTTTGATACAATAGAGGTCTATTTAATTAAAATCAGTTGAGCACCGTAATTGCTGAGTGAATAGATGGGTTAGGTGCACCTCTCTCCAAGTGAGAAGTAATGAGGCTAGTCTCCACCCTTCCCCTTGTCCTTGTCTTGGCCACCCTTTTAAAAGACGAAAAAGTAGAAGACCCTACTTAGACCCAATCATGCCTAGCACGAAGCACCCTAAGATAGGGTAGGCACTGACTAGTGTTATCTCGCTTGACTTGGCCCAAGTACCCATTTAAGATATTCTCAGAAAAGTCATCCCACACTTAATAAGATGGTTAAAGAGGCAATTCCAAATTTCTGATTTTCGAGTCAGAACTATAGCGTGGAAGCCATCAATATAAAATTTGGTTATGATGTTACATAGGTTAGAGGATTATCTTCAAGTTACTTGAATAACTTTTTATTTCACTATTGGTAAAGTGGAGTTTAGAGAGGGTAGAGTATATACAAATATTACTATTACCTAGTTAAGATAAAAAGACTTATTTTCGACAGACCCTCGATAATTTATTGATGACGTGTAATAAATAAAAAATATATAGACAAAAGATATCACCCATCATTTCAATTAATCAAAAGGCACCCCACGTTTTCAGGTAAAGGCCTTTCAGCATATTCGGCATAAACTACATGCAACACTTATTATTATTTGAAAAAGTGACACCATATTAAACAATTATACAGTACATATATATATGGTATCCAAAAAAATATATTAATGTAGGTTGGATTATTATGATGGCTGTGATTCCTTTTTCGATTTTATAAGATCTTTGATTTGAGCTTACGTGAATGAAAAACATCATATTGAAAATAACCCTAAAAGTGGGCACTGCAATGCATGAACATGAGTAGATCTAGGGGGTGCTCGATCTGTATTGAACATAAATTTAAATTTTATTGGGTCTTATTGCGGATACCATGAGAAAAAAAAGAATATTTTTAGTACTATATATTTGTTAGTTAATTCTAAGTGGCTGCCAATAGTTGCTAATTACAAATTGAAACCTTTCTTTTTGGCAATAATTATAATGGATCTAAAGTACTACACTGAAATTAATTTACTCGACATGATAATGTTTAGTGAACAAAATGATTATTCCAGCTTGTTTAGATAAAATAAAATAAAATACTAGTACTTATAATTAAACTATTCATACCACATGCGCCACTAAGTCATTCTGCACCTTTTGAAGCTTTTTTCTTTCTTTTTAATTACTATTATTATTATCAATATTAAGATTTAATTAACTAGTAAAGCTTTTATTTTTGACAAAATTCTATTAAGATGTTTAAATTTTGTCTGCCACTAAGACTAAGTCTTATAACGTGTAACTTTTCTTTGAAAACGATGAGCTCAACTAGAAAACATAGTCCAAATTAACTTAAGATATATAACCGATCGCGTACGCACAATTTTTCGTTAGTGATGTTTCACCTTTGTGAAATTCCACCGCTAAACCAACCAAACTGTGCCCAAAGGGGTGTTACTTACATGATGTATTCATTATTTGCTTCTGCTTTTTAATTATATATATACTTAGTAAATTTTCCTGACGAATCAGTGTCACGTGACATACATTGGATCATTTTTTTTTGGGGTGGGGGGGTGGGGGTCGGGGGTTTGGGGGCTGTTGGGGATAGGGCTATGGGATTCAGGCCCAAATTGAAGCCTGCTGTTAAAGATTTATTTATGCACATTTTGTAGTATAGCCGAATAGTAGTTAGAATAAGGGACAAGTACACAAAATAGCCAATTTGAGGATTAGAGTTTTAAGTCATAGTCAAATATATTAAATTTTGTATGTTTAACTTATTTAAAATCAACTTTAGACTTAGAAGTTGAAAATATATGTGTCTAAATTACTAACTTCAGATGTATACTCATCCTCTTTGATATACATTGTTCGCACAAACAAATTTATTGGTCAACATGTGAAGTATTTTTCAGATTTTTTTCCCTAAACTTTAACGTGTGAGATTGCAAGATTGACCTACAATTCTTAATAAATTATCAAGAAATTTTACATGCAATTGTCTATTGTATAAAATATATCTTCTCACACCACCGATACATAGAAACGAACTCATTTTTTTTACAATTTAAGTTAAATCTAAACTTTCCCAAATAAGATTGCACAATTCTTTGTATTAATCATGCAAGGAGTCTTTATCTCTTTGTTGGTCAAACTAAAAAAGATAAAAAGTAATCTTTTCCAATAAAATAAAAAACCGCGTGGCTTTCATATCATCATTTCATGTGACCACAGCTCAACCTAAAAGAACAATCAACCAAAAAGTTTTTTTTTTTTTTTTCAATTTCAATTTATGTTCATTATTTTTTTAATCTAGTTTTAAAAAATGTGAACTTATATATTTAATATACTTCTTAATTTCAATATTTCATATGACATTTTTAAAAAAAAAAATCACGAGTTTAAAAATATTTTGATACAAAAAATTGATAGAATAGCGATTACAATTTTTTTCTACTCATGATTCGACAGAACCTATTAGCTAGTAATTTTTGTACAAACCTTTGTAATTGTATTTGAAAATAATAATTAATTTATCTAAAAAAATAATTATATTCAGAACTCATAAATTAAAAATTGTGCTTCGAGCTCTAAAAGAAGAAAAGTCTTATGAAAACCCTAGAATACATGATCATATTTCTTATCCAATCATTTCCACTATACTCTAAAATTCCCACCCCCAAAAAGCTTTCTCTCTTTAGAAGACAAACACAAACCCCTCAACATGCAACAACAACAAGACTTTCAAGAAAACTTTGAATCTTGCAATTATTTCTCCAAAAATAAATCATCATCAAGTGATAATAATATGATGGGAGAATATTATGGTTTTGATATTGAAGCTATTAAAAGTTTTTGTAGCTCTTCCCCATTTTACCCTCATCATCATCATGTGGAATTTCAAGAAACTATAGAGAGTAATAGTAATAATAATAATAATAATAGTCCAGAAGCTAGAGCAAAAAATCATAAAGAAGCTGAAAGAAGAAGAAGAGAAAGGATTAATTCTCATCTTCATAGCCTCAGAACCCTACTTTCTTGCAATTCTAAGGTAAGTTCTTCTCGTTATGAAACTCATCGTTAATCTGTTGTTAAATTAACTTGTATGTATATATAAGTAACAAGATTATTTGATACTTAAATTCATACTAATTGATTATTGAATAGAATTAATTAACAACTAGATTTTTCTGCTTAGCCACATAATTATTAAGTTGTGCCCATTGCTAATTTCTATTCTTAATGTCTATTTCCTCTTCTTTTTTATTACTGTACTAAATTTGGTGGAAGATTGAATGAAACATGATTTTTTTTAAAAAGCAGCAAAAGTAAATAAATTTATCTACTTATATATTTGATATATTTCAAAAATAGAAGAAGCTTGTTTTAGCTTCATTTTATTTATTTTTTGGTGCAATAGTTTTTATGCTAAAGTAATTACTACATGTTATAAATAAGTTTATTCCTTTACAATAGTTTCCTTCGGATCAGTACATTTAATGTAATTTCGATTTAAGTCTACATCTCAAGATTTGTGGTTATTATGAAGAAGAATAAAATAATGATTATATCTGTTTTCTTATTCTTCTTTTTATTTAAATTTTTTTATATTCAAATTCTTATGTACTAGAGCACTTGAAAAAGGATATTCAAACTTGCGTCTAGGTCTAAATTAAAGTACATAAATTAGATATATATTGGGAAAGTAGTTTCACTTTTTCCACCAAAAAACAATAAAATGACATTTTTCTTTTGTTCTTACTTTCTTTCTTTTTGAATGCCTTTTTTGTTTTGCCTAAACTTTCAATAAAATTATTTGCATTAATATCTTTTACATAGATGTATATAACTTAAACTCGTTTTTTTTGGTTTTACAGTTAGATAAAGCTTCATTACTAGCCAAAGTTGTTCAACGTGTGAGGGAACTGAAAGAACAAACTTCACAAATTATGCAAAGTGAAACAAACTTATTATTCCCTTCTGAAACTGATGAAATCACTGTGTTATCATCAAATGATTGTTTAGCTGATGGAAGATTACTCATAAAGGCATCTCTTTGTTGCGAGGATCGATTTGATCTCATCCCTGACGTAATCGAAACCCTAAAATCACTTGGATTGAGTCCTATAAGAGCTGAAATGGTCACGTTAGGAGGGAGAATTCGTAATGTGATTGTATTAGCTGTTGATCATAAGGAGAGTAATAATAACAATACTGATCATGATGAATCATCGTTGTTATTCTTGAGAGATGCTTTGAGGTCTATAGTTCAACGTTCGAGTTATGGGACTGGTGAACAAGGTAAAAGACGAAGAGTATTAGGTCAAGGAACAAGGAATTACTAGGGTATATGTATAACTTTTCCGTGCATGCTTTGTTGAAATATTGGAGCAACGTTAAATTGTACCTTCTTTGTGGGAATTATAGGTCATCAGTTTGATCTGTGAAATCAATGACTCGTGCTTGAGAGATGCTTTGAGGTCTATAGTTCAACGTTTGATTATGGTATTAGCTAGTGAAAGGTCTAAAAGACGAAGAGTATGATTTGTTGAAGACTTGAAGTCAAACCTTGGAGTAATAGTAAAGTTGTTTTTGTGTGAACGTGCCTAACAAGTTGGGGTTTTGTTCAGTGACAAATAATGTAAGTAATCGTTTCACTTAATATAACTATGATTGATATTGATCTGCAAGGAAATAATTAAATCTTGCCATTTGTTATATGTTTCATTGTTGAAAAGTTTGTTATGTACCTCAAACCATGTGTGAATTTACATAATTCATTTATTTCAATGATTATAATTTTATCCCATCCTTATTGAAAAATTTAAAATATACACTAATGGTGTGGAAATTGTTTACACTAACAATATATAAAACTTAGACTCTTTTAACTTATCAAATCTCGATCAATTACAAAGGATTTTTTTTATCCCAATCAACTCGACATGTTAAAGCGTTCTGATGTATTCCTATATTTGTTGGACGTGCAAGAATCATCTTATTTAAAAACTTAATTTTTTAAAAATATCACAAATATACATTCACTATATATATATATATATATATATATATATAGTACGTGCAAGTCTGAATTCTTCTTTTATATTTTGTTAAATTTTTGAAGTAGGCAAATGTTAAAGAATCTAGGTAGACAGCATGCGATTTTAGTTCCCACACAAAAACTCACGAGAACATTCTTTTGGGAATCAATGTTAGATTCTTAAACAGTGAAAAACATTTTTGTTGGCAAAAAACTATACAACAATTAATAATACAGTTTAATCACGATTATTTTATTTTTTTTAAAAAAAACAAATAAATACAAAGTTTTATTTTTAAAAATTATGATTAATAATTTAAGACGAGGAGTAAAAAAAAAAACATTATGAGTTATTGAAAACAGTAAGTTTTGTTTGTAGCGGCGCATTGTGTAGTGCCGGCTGAGGCGTGCTGCTTGTCGGCCCACTTTTACTGTGAAAAGACAATTATTACTTGCGTTGTTTTGAATGAATGAATGTCTCCTAATTCTCCATTCTTTTTTTCTGACACATTCTCAATGCGTGCTACTTTCTGTTTCCTATTCATCTCGATATTTGATATTTATATTAAATTTTGATGTAGTATGTCAGTATTCGATATTCATATTAAATTTCGATGATTTAGTATGCATGTTAATTAGGAGATGTGTTTTTATTGTATTTTTTGTTTTAGTTTATCTGACTGATTTTGACTTGATATAAGGTTTAAGAAAGTAAATTTTTTTTTTTTGAGATATTTCAATGAATATTATGAGGACATATGAGATATGTCACTACAAAAAATATTGCTCAAGATACTGTTCAAAAGCATTAGTTGTTTCGTACGTATACTGAAGTGCAAAAAATTATTTTCACATGTTTCTAAAACAAATAAACTCTTTTCGCGTCAAAGAATTATGATCTAGCGGTATCGATGAGAGTAGTTTCAATTCGCTCTATCCCACTACCTCCAACTTTATTAAAAATATCAAAAGACAACGTGATTTTCACTAATTTAAAAGGGGAAAAGAAAAGCTTACAAGCAATATCAAAAGAGTTTATGTTGTTGCAGTCTAAATGGGAAGGCCTATTATTAGTATTATATCAAGAGCAACTTTTACATATATCAAACATAAAAATCATATTTGTATGCTATAACTATAGTTTGCATAGTTGCGCTCCATAGCAAACATAAATATGTATACTTCGCTATACATATACAAAGAAAGCAGTTGTATAATTCGCTATACATATACAAAGAAAGCAGTTGTATAATTCGATATACATATACAAAAGAAAGCAGTGTATAATTTGTTTCGGTATACATATACAAAAGATCAATTGTATAATCCGTGTTTGTATAAGGCGAGAAAGAGAGAAAGATAAAAGAAAACTGGGCAGGGGAAGATTGTATTTGTATAATCATAAGTGTATAGGACGAAAATATATGCATTTGTATTTGTATATACAATTTTATCTCGCTTTATACAAACACAAACGCAATGTATACATTTGTGTTTGTATAAAGTGAGAGAGGCAAGTGACAATGGCGAGCGAGATTTGGAGAGTGGTGAGCGAGATCTGGAAGAGGGGAGAGAGGGGAAAAAAAATATATGTATATATACAATTTTCTCTCGCTTTATACAAACACAAACACATTTTATACATTTGTGTTTGTGTAAAAGCGAGAGAGGCGAGCGAGACTGCCACCAAAACGAGAGTGGTGAGCGAGACTGCCACCAAAACGAGAGTGGCGAGCGAGATTCCACTAGGGAGAGAGGCGAAAAAAGCAATAGTTTGCTATAGGGTATAACGAAATCAAACTATGTTTATAACATTTAATTTGAATTAATAATTTGCTATTATATAGAATTTTCCCTTATATCAATAGGTCCAAACTTCTCTATAACTAATGGGTCTTTATGGGTCCACATTGATGAAATTGGGCCTATAAAATCTTACTCAAGTGGATCTTCTTACACCCACCCATTGGTAACAAATTCTAATTTTGATGCTTGTGATTTTTGATTAAGTATATTTAACTTTTAATCGATAGGTTTGTACTTTTTATCCCTTGAATTGTGAATTAGAACAAATTTAACGAATTATTAAATCCTAAGCCATTCTATTATCGATGTATCATTTTAAATTTGCATTATTTGAGGAAGATTTCACATATTTCCAACATAAAGATTAAAAAAAAGATACAAATTTTAATTTTATTAAAAATTTCATGTATCAAATCTAATATTACAAGGATTAAAATCAAAATTCATTGAGGAAATCGAAAAGTGTAAAGAAGCCCAATGGAATCCCATTGGGTTGAAGTTAGCCGTGCACTGAACAAAGAAGCCCAACCAAAAATAGAAAAACAGCACCATTATTAATGTGAAGGGGACTCAACAATTTCTCACTTGATTCTTTTTGAAATATTATAGTCGGTTTGGCGAAACTTCAAAAAATTACTTCATTCTAAAAATTATTTTTTGTCAAGTTTTTTGAGAAAGTACTCTTGAAAAATATCAATTTTAAAAATTAATAGTATCTCTTTTTCCTCATATTTTATTTGTGGTTGTTGTTTATGTTTGTGACAATGATAAATTTGTTGCAAAAAAAAAAAAGAAAAAGCATACGATGTATATGAAGAAAAAATTATTGATGAATCTTTGTGAGTCCATGTGCTTGAGAATGTCTTCACCAAATGAACCAAAAAATGATGTATTACCATAGTTGTAGTTGTTGGGGAGTAAGTATTCCCATTACATAATATGAACTCTATTTGTTGATTCTGGTTAGCTCATGTTACTAATCAACTCTATCACAAGAATTATGTGATAAAGTAGAATATGTAATTGGATAAAGTATGTCGTTTTGGAGATTTGGCTGCTTTTGCATGGTCTTTAATTTAATTGAGGATTGATGTATTATTTGGACACGTGAAATCATCTTGTTCGTTTTGAGTTTGTTTGAAATATCATGTCACTAAATACATGACATAATCTGGGACCTTCAAATGAATTGAACCTTAGCTTGAATTAATAAAATAAGCTTATTTAATTTGTGAAATCTAAATTAATTGCTCAACCCCAAACAAAATTTAAGCTTTAATCCAAATTTAGTATGGATTAGACATATAAGTGTCATGTGTGCATATATGCTTATATGACTAATATGGGTTGTGATGAATGATTAGGATTTCTCTATTCTCAACTAGATGTTTCAGCTTCGAATTTTTGAGAATGAAAAAAATGTATTGTGAATGTCGACTCCAGAAATGACTATACGAATACAAAAAACCAAGGAAATATATTTGCATGTAATTATGTCTGCAAAACTAAAATTAAGAAGGCTTATCTAGTTATCTAATTAGCACATATTGTGAAGTTAAATATTCTAAGGGTTTTTTTTTTTCTTTTCTCCAATCATTTTAGTGTTTGGTCAAGGTTTTGGAATCATTTAGGTGCATAAGATGCTTCCTTTCACCAAGTTAAAGGTACGTTTTAACAATAATGAGATATATATAATTATTATATAAAAAAATAAATAAATTTTATAGTGGCAATTAATAAGTGAAGAACAAAGGTGTATTTTTTAGGTTCTGACACATAGAATCTCTAATCCACAAGATAGTCAAATTGTAAGAACCAATGATAAGAGAAACACCCCATTTTTCTACATTTGTCTCTGTTATATTCCTCATTTCAATAATAAAAAAATAAAAAATTATAAAATAATGAAGTTTTCGTATTCGATGTTTGATACTTGTAATGAAGTTTAAGTATTTCAGATTCCCACATTGTAAATAAAGTATTCATTGTCAGCATTTTTACATATTGAAAGTTCAAATTCTTCACTTTTAATTAAGGAAGAAAATATCTTTATCTTTATGGTGATTCTACTTTTCAAAATTGATTATATTGAGCTTCAAAATTTGAAATTCTTCAAAAAAAAAGTACATTTTCATGTACTTTCAAGCCATTTATATAATTTATCAAGTACTCATAGTTTATTTTGTTAAATAATAGTGAAGAGTTATATTATTATTATTATTACTAATAAAATAGAATTAATGGAGACATGCATTAAACTCTTATTCCCATTGGTGGCATGTGGACCCCCTAAGAGATAATTTTCAATTTTTCAATTATGAAAGCCTCAAAATGGGTGGACCCCACACACTTCTTTGGTCAAGGCCTTTTATTTTTATTTATTTTGGTCAAGAATATCAACATAGTGAAAACTGACCACATAGTGGGTCACCTAACAATATATATACTCATCAATATAATTAGAAAAGAGGAGGTGGCAAAATTAACAATCTAATGATTATTTGTGTTCTTAATTTAGGGGTCATTTGATGTTGGAATTATTAATTACACAACATAAAATCTCACATAAGATAATATAATATTTGATTCGATCACATAATTAGAAAATAATATAGATAAATCTTTTTTAGTATCTACAGTAAGGATAAATTAAATTCGAATTCTCATCCGAATTCTTTCTTCATGGCGAGAGAAATCGATCTGTAATTAATTTGAACGAAAAAAATTTCTTCTTGGTAATTGTTGGTTGCGTAATTAACGCAACATTTGATTGGCAATATTAAATGATATATACTTGGATTAAATAAAGTGAAAATTTGTGTATTGTTTATATGAGATAAAAATATAGTGGTAATTAAGCAATATAAAAAGTAAAAAAAATACTTTGTTAAAACAAGTATTCATGCATAACATTATTAATAACCATATGACAAATTATCATATTTAAGAATCTTTCAAAACACATTTACCCAATACGAAGAAGAATTTCTTATGTATTATATTCTATTTTTTAGATATCTACTCTAATATTTATGTTCGTAAGGTATTACTCCTAACAAAAATAATAGAGTAAGAGATCGTCCGTAAAGTTAAATTTGGTAAATAAATTATAAGGAATAAGTTTTGTAAATGTTTTTCTCTTGATGGATCGTTGGATTCTCATGTACATTAGCTACTAAACTTTGACCAAATTGGTTTAACTTTTTCTTCCTAATCAAGAATTTCCACATCATCGTCCAAATGCATTAGACAACAACGCCCCCACCCCCACCCCCACCCCAAATAGACACATTTGTATCCATAATTTTTCATTATTTCATATACAATGTCTTTTTATTCCAACAGTTAACTATCGATCTCACAAAAAAAAATATGAAAAAAGTCATTTATTTTTATTTAATCTTGATATAAGTAAAAAATAAGTGAAAATTTAATTTTATTAGGCTATAGATTGATCCAAAGAACGAAAATCGACTTTCTTAAAAGAAAGATGTTTGAATTGGTTTTTTCTTTACAACAAGAATAATAGTTAAGAATATGATGGTCGACATATTCAATTTTTAGGGTGGATTTGGATATTAATTTCTTAAAAAAATTTCAACGAGAGTTAGGGACTAAGTTAACAAACTAGTTTTAAAATTTTGAAATCCAAGACAACGATTTGATTTCATAATATGATAGTGATGAATTTATAAAACTTTGTATGAGCAGAAAAAATATAAGTTAATTATATTCAATAATTACGTCACATATAGTTTTATTTTTCAAACTTAATTAATTGACGGATAAGAAAGAATTTTTCTAAGAACTAGAAGACTTGTATATTCGGCAATCCTTTCTTCTATTACTGGTAAACTATTGCATAGAAAAGTGATAGAAACAACTTTTGTTAGCACGATTTCTTTGAGCAATATTAATTTTTCTTAAACTACCAATCTTTTAATTATTTTCCAACAATTTTACATCAACTTGGTAAAAATAAAAAATGAAGTTACTTTTTTTGTCATCTTTTATTCGCGAGAATATTTGTTATAGGAACTTTATATATTTATCTAATAACTTTATTCGTTTTTTGTTGTAAAAGAAAAAGATATGGTGGAGAGAAGGGAATCAAAGAATAAGAATTTCTTTTTTTGTTGTCCTTGTACAATCTCCACTATGTAAAAGAGGGGGTAGGGGGTCCAAACAATTCCTAGTTTGCTTTTTCCCTTTTATTTAGGGAATTAACTTTTCTTTTCTTTTTTTTGCAAAAAAAAAAGTGTCTTGAGAAAAAATTTGTGTGTTTTTTTCTTCCTTTTTGTATATACATAGCATAATAAACTCAAAGAATCATGGTGTATATGAAAAGAAAATAAAAAGTTAGCACTGTCTTTTTCTAATGCTTCACTTGCTTCAAGAGAGGGGCCAAATTTTATTTATAATCTTATCCATTGATATATGCAAACTATTTAATAGTAAGGTATAATTAATGTTCTCTCATCATCATCGAAAGTTTGTGGCAGAGTAATAAGTATTTCTTCGTTCTTAATTAGAGGTTTTAGAGTTCGAGTTCTAAATGTAAAGTCGTCTTTGATAGGAAACAATTTATTTCTCTCCAACTTGAAATTTTCTATCTCGAATTCGAATTAGTTGAATTCCAAAGCGAATACCAACCATCGAATGGAACACCAAAAAATAATATTCTAATCACCAATAACAATAGTTCGTGGTGGTATATGCTTAATAAGAGGTTCTCATATTTGAGCCTATAGTATATGGATAAAACTATCTGTTAAAGAGCGTTTTATTTTAAATATAAAACCTTTCAACGTGATTGTGGATCGATATAGTCGACTTTCAATAGGAATAATATCAGAAGAAAAAGGAAGAAGCTAATCTATATTTTCTCCAATATTTTTTCCACGTTTTATTCAATCCACCACTAAATCTTACTCCTATTAATTATTTTTTTTGGGTTCATGTTTTGAGTCGAAACATATGATTTTCTTTTTAGCATTATATTTGGTTTGTGAAAAAGAGACAAAGGAAAAAAGGAAGAAAAATTTAAGGAAATAAAAACTTTTGCCTTCTTTGACATTGGCATGATTGCAAGTGAAATAAAAAGTCAAATATGTTTGTCCCATATTTATTCTTCCATTAATAATTAAAAGGTGGAACGTGGTATATATGTGAATGATTATATTTATCCATTTATATTATTATGTTTTTAAAATTCCCCCATAAAATCGTAGACTTTATAATTTATGAAATGTAGTGTGCCAAACACCGACCCTCACTTTTTTATTTTTCCTTCCACTTGCTCATCATTTTCCTTCCATTTATAACTTTTATTAGTTTGGAACTTCATATAAAAAATAGTGTTATTATATGTTAAGGTGGAATTATCAATTATGATGTTTAGATGATGTCATGTGTATCTCATTATTCAAAAGCTTTGTGTCAAATCAGTGACGGAGCCAGAATTTTCAAAAAGGGGTTCAAAATCTGAAAAATAGACACACGAAGTAGTCGAAGGAGGTTCGACATCTACTATATATACTTAAAAAATTATTTTAACCATATAAATATAATATAATTTTTCGCGAAAGGGGGTTCGGATGAACTCCCTAATGATAAGGTGGCTCCGCCACTGTGTTAAACTTAATACAAAATGTGTGACTGTCCAAAATCATGAAACGTATTGTCCGCTTATTAACGCAATAGATTTGTCTGTGATGCTACATCATCATTGATGCCAAACACGCATATTGTTAAGTTTCTTACTTTTTTTCTTCTTGTTTTGATGTGAAATTCGTCTTTGAAAACTTAATAATCTAGAAGCTCTATTGATTGTCAGTCCTTCTTTGTAACTATCCTTGTTACGTAGGCCCTCCTCGATTATGGACGTCATAAGATAATACTTATCTTTGAATGTGTTATTAGTAAAATTCCTTTTTTAAAAAAGATTGATTCAATTATTCGAAATAAAATCAATTTGAATATAAGGAATAAATTCTCTAATGCATATAACTCTTTAAAGAACACACTTTTTGGAGCACCATGGATTGCCATAAACGTCAGCTTATCGTTCAAAGCTTTTATTACTAATTTCCATTTTTCCTTTCAGAAAAAAAAATATAATATAAATATTTATACCCCCCTATATATATATATGAGCAACTTTCACATATAGCAAACACAAAAATTATATTTGTATGCAACTATAGTTTGGATAATTGCGCTCCATAGCAAACATAAATATATATATTTCGCTAGACATATACAAAAGAAAGCAGTTGTATATAATTTGTTTCTATTTCGGTATACATATATAAAAGATCAATTGTATAATCTGTGTTTGTATAAAGTGAGAAAGAGAGAAAGGCAAAAGAGATCTAGGCAGGGGAATATTTGTATTGTATAATTATAAGTGTATAGACGAAGATATATGTATTTGCACGTGTATATAAAATTTTCTCTCGCTTTATACAAACAGAAATGCAATTTGTATAAGCGAGAGAGGAGAGGGAGAGACTGGCGAGCGAGATCTGGGAGAGGGAAGAGAGGGGAACAAAAATATATGTATATATACAATTTTCTCTCGCTTTATACAAACACAAACACATTTTATACATTTGCGTTTGTATAAAAGCGAGAGAGGCGAGGGAGAGAACGAGAGTGGCGAGCGAGATTCACTAGGAGAGAGGCGAAATAACAACAGTTTGCTATAGAGTACAATTAAATCAAACTATATTTATAACATTTAATTTGAATTAATAATTTGCTATTATATACAATTTTTCCTATACATATATATCATTTTTATACCGTCATTTTAATTAATCATTATTTAGAATATAATATTAATAGCTTATCAATCGATTGACTTTGTTTTTTCACCTTGTTGATGAAAATCTGATTCTTTCTTATAATCTCATCCTATATATATACCCAGTGTAAAAATAATAATAAGGTTGAATAGATCAAAACCTCACTAAATTTGACGAGTTTTATTCAATATACACCTAAATTTTACATTGACATACTATATGTATTTTCATTTAATTTTTAACTACTAAAGCTGTATTTTAAATTTGATATAAATACAAGTATTTAGTGGATATACAGTATATGGCTGTGTGAGTGGAAGTAATCTAGGGAAGTGTACTAAAATCTTTTGGCAGTTGGGACTTACCTATCAATGAGCCAATTTTTATTAGTTGAATAATAGGACAACAAATGAACTTATTGTGTCATAATATTAATTGGCTTGTCACTTTTCATATTATTTTATTAGTAGGAGTATGTTTTATCTCATAATTTTTTTTCACCACATATATCTCCTCAGATATATATATATATATATATATATATATATATATATATTGGTTCTTATCATATCATAAAGATAAACCAACTAATTATGGGCTAAGACTATTAGAAGATTATTTATATCTTTAATTAGCTATATTGCTCGGATTTTTAAAAATATCAGTGAAGGCATGTTGAATTCTCCAAAAATAACGTATTTTTAGAGAATCCAATATAGATATTGTTTTAAAAGTTTTAAAGTAAAAAATCCAGGCAATTTAGATTTTTAGTCTATTTTTTCAATAAATAACTAGACTACAAAGTCTCACTTTTTTTGTTCTTTTTGTTAATACATTAATTAATTACTATCGTACGGTATTAAAAAATAAAAATTCATCAAACATATCTCATTGCACAAAACTATTTGAGTGAACTTTTATTATTGTTCAACTAACACATATATCGAGTAATTCTGGCTATCAAACTTCCAACAATTGAAAAAAGTTCACAAGATATTGCCATAATTTCCCCATGAACTCCATTAATGAGTTGATTAAGGAGGAAATAGTGGAATTGGGGGTGCAAAATTTTGATGTTTGTAGCACAATTATTAAACTTGTCTACCCTTGTGGTCCTACCTACCTCATTTAGTTTTTACTCTCACCGTTCACTTTTAATTGTCATGGTTTTTTTTTTAGAGTCAAATAATAATAACTTTGACTAACATTTTATATGTATTTTTTTTTATTATATTGATATGCAAAAAATTGCAATTTATAATACTTTTTGCATAGTTATTGAATATCTAAATTTTTTATTTAAAATATCGAATTAATGTAATCTAATTTAACTTTGAAAATTAGTCAAATTAACTTTTGAAAAATACAACATGACAATTAAAAGTGGACGGAGGGAGTATTTTTTTAAGGTGGATGTTTAATAATATAATATTTTCTTCTCTTCTCTTGATATGGGCTGTCATTACAAGGCATATATATATATTGAGGTGCAATATATAGGAGGACATTAATTATTGTTTTATACTGATATAATAGTAAAATAATATTCTTTCTTTTTAGTTAACTCATTAATCGTTTACTTTTTCCAAATAATAATAATAATACTAGAAAGTACTTCAAATATTGATTCTGAGGCGAATATAGCTCTTTAAGTTACAAATTCGTATGAATATAATAACTTAACTTTGAATACAATAAATGATCAATAAATAAACATTATAGTCGTATGAATATAATGTTCAAACCCTAACATCCGCACACAAAATATCTTAAGATAATGTTATTATCAGTCAGAAAATTATGTATATTTTAATATTAACAAAGACTATAAAGAGAAAATTAAAAGTCAAAAACCAAAATTAAACCCTACTGTTTAATAGACTGATAAGGGTAGTTTTATAGCCATTAGGGTAGCACCACAATATAATTAAGGCCAGCTTGAGTGTCCATTTAATAAATCTTATCAAAACAGATGGAAGTTGGATTATTTGAATGCCTCATTTAATTATGTATCGAAATTAAATTAAGTCACAATCAAATTACTGTCTAATATCGTTTGTTTTGATACTTTTAAAAACAGTTATAGCAAAATATTATTACAAACAACATATAATATAACATAACATAAAAATCGATTTTAAAGAAATTTAATTAGTGTCCAATTAAACTAAGCTTTAAAAGTTTTTCTTTCTTTCTGAAATTTAGTATCCAATTAAACTATATATAGAGAACACGCAAACAAAATCAATAGATCACTATTATTATAATATTATATGTTGTTCCATTTGCTCGATATCGTGTTATTTTGTTGTTATATTTTCTTGCTATCATACTTTGTTTCTTTTCTATCGACCTGAATATCTATCATAAACAATCTCTTTATCTTATTAAAGATAAGAATAAGATTTGTGCATGTTCTACGTATCCTTCCTAGACCTCACTTATGAAATTATACTGATCAATATGTTCCATTTAAATAATTTTACCTTGAATTGAACAATTATTTAAGTGAAACAAATGCAGCTCCAATTTTTCTTCAATTATTACGGCTGGAACTTCTTTTTCTTGGTAAGAAATACGATATCTTGGCCATGGATGATAGAATCTAGCTATGTGGCCTATGTCTACAAAAATTGTGATAACAGCTTGGACCATTTTAGAATATTATAATATGGACCAAAATTTGTGCAACTTCTTTTCGTAAAAAAAATAGAAAGAACAAAATAATGGGAGTACTACATGAATTAAGATGAATATTTATTTTATTTTTAGAGATATGCACCAAATATGTAAAAATGAAAAAAGACAATTTAATGCACTAAATTTTTGATTTTTGTTATTATGATTATTTATTCAGTTTTAGCAATTATAAAACCAACCAAAAAAGGTAATAATTTACTAAGAGTTAGTTTGAAAACATATAATAATGAAAGGTTTTATTGTGCCATATAAACATGATTGTAGTAAGACAACATGTTGGACAATTTAAAAAACAAAATTCATGTAAAACCTAATTTTGAGAAACTTAAAAAGATAAAAATAATATTCAATTGTACACGTGATGGTTAAGAATATCTTTTTAGTAAAATGACTATAAAAGGTTGACACATACACAATAATTATAATATAAAATTAATAGCGCCAAAATGATCCAAGAAAAATTCAACATATTACATGCATTGACATAATGATAACTTTTTTCATTGTAAATAAACTAATCAATGAGGAAATATCATGCTACATATTGGTCATCATCAACATCAAATTGCTAATTGAAGTTAAAACTCTAATTAATCATAATTACAATAATAAATAAATACCTAAAACTTTAATTTATATTCATGTACGTGGCATAAACTATCGTTATCAAGAATGTGATTATACACGCCTACTGCGTTTTGTACATAACTAAAATAAGCCACACAAAAAAGTTTGGTAAGACTATATATATGTATATGCATTTCATGGTAAAAAATAAAAAATTGAGTATGATTGAAAATTTGTGATTTATTACTTTTTTTTCTATATTTCGAACTTCAAATGTGGAGTCACTTTTGAAAAAAAAAAATTATATTTTTAAAATGAGACTTTTCAACGCGAACTAAAATTAGTCGATCTAAATGAAAACATAATAGAAGAGAAGCATGACATGTTCATTCTCTCATGCACAATATCTTTTTGAGATGGGCAAATAAACATATAGGTGTGTTGAACAAACAGAAGTGGTTGAGTCATCTGTATTATTTATTTTATGATTAAAACTCTTCATTAAAATTGAAAAATATTAAGTAGCTATACCTACTAAAAATAGCCACCTTTCCCTACAAAATGAAATTTCATGAGCCTAACATGCTGAGTTCAAACTATCAATTTTGTTAGTTGAGACTTAGTCTTAAATTCATTTAATAAAATAATATGTTGATAGTTTCATATTCACCAAATATAGGAAAAAACTAATTCTAATATTAGCAAATAGTAATCATAATGGCTTGTAAAATGACTTCTTTTAAGTAAATTTCCATTTTCTCTAGTTTAGTGTTTTATTCCTTGAGGTATAATGCATTATAAAAGTCATAACATGTAATTAAAAGAAAAAAACAGGACTTTATAAAAGAGTAAAACTATGAAACAACAAGGTTAATAGAAGAGGAAAAAAGGATCGGTACACTAAGTTCTTACTATACGCAATATCTGCAAAAAGATAGTCTATTATACGCATTCTTATCCTGCAAACTGCAAGAGGTTATTTACATAGCTCAAACACATGACCTCATGATCACATGACAATAACTTTACCAAATATATTAAAAACTCCTTGTATCCTACATATTTCTCATAATATAATTAAATGCACATAAATTAGTTTGAACACAACTATTATAATGTATCTTATGAGAAAAATGTTGGAATCTTCATCGACAAATTCACAAAATGATAATTTAAGAGCAAATGTTCGTGCTACTAATTATTTTTTCTGTTTTAAGAAGTCAAAATATTATGCAATTCTATGTGAAAAGAGAAATAAGATAATGTAACAAATACAACAATTTTTCAAAGTTAGATCAAAATCAAAAGCCAAATAATAGCAGTCAAACCTCAAAACTTTACAGACAATATTGGTTAGCATAGTTGTTCACAAATGTTCACATACATAAGAATACACAAATGCTTCTCTCTCCAACTTACTCTCTCTCTCTCTCCAAAGACAGGCTGGAAGGATCCAAACCCCCAAACCCCACTTACATTATTAACAATTAATAATATTTTCACTCAAAGCAAATGAAAAAAACAAACATAATACATAGACAAACACTTAAATTTGACCTCAACTGATACGTAAGCACTTCAACTTAATTTTAAGTCGTCTTTGTATCTCGTGGACACTTGATACTTATAGGCGTCTAGATTGTTATTTTGTAATTTGGATTGTTCAACTGACACAATAAAGATGAATTAACTGACTATTGAACACTCCAACTCATTTTCACAGTGTCTCGTGGACACATTATGTGTCTAGATGACTATTCTGTAAGTTAGATTGTTCAACTAATACAATAGAAATGAATTGAGGTGTCTAGATGTCTATATTTATAATCCAAGTATTTTTACTTGCTAGCTAAAACTAAATTTGAGTATTTGATTATGTATTACGGAGAAAAAAACATTAACAATGTTATAATAAAACTAAAGGGAAAAACAATATAAAGAAAAAGTTCAGAAATCAGACAAGTAAAGGAGGTTTAGCTTCTTTCCTTTTCCCCCCTTCTACCTTTCTTTTCTTCCTGCTATTGCTTAAGCATCTTTTTTCTCACTTTTTGCTCTTCTTATCATTCTTCTTCACTCTTTGGTAAAAAAAAAAAAAAATTATATTTTTTTCCTTGCTTTACTTTGATTCCATACTTCCCACTACCCCCTATATTTCTTTACATTTCTTCAGCTAAAACCTGTTAGTAAAATCTTTGATTCTTGATAGTTGTTGTTGCCTATCTGGCATTGATCATTTGATCACAAAGTCTAATTCCTTTTTCTTGGGATTTGCTCTTTTTCCTAGAAATTGTCTTGGACCTTAAATACCTTAAGCTTAATTCTTTGTTGATCCCTTCTTGGTTCTGCTGTTTCAAGCTTAAAAATCTCGTCTTTCTTGTTTTGCAGTTCCAAGATTGTAACTTTCTTACTTCTTCAGCTGTTTGGGTTTCTGGGAATTCCTCCTTTTCTTGTATTTCTGTTTCTTGAGAATTTACTCTTGTTTTCCCCCCCTTTGTAATGGTCTAGTTCCCTGTGTTTTTTCTGTGTAAAAAAGTTCTTTACTTTACTGTTCTTCTTTTGATTATTAACTGATTTGTGTGCTGAAAAATTGGGTTCTTGATTCCATGGGACTTTGTCATGGAAAACCTATTCAATCCCCACAAAACCTGTCTGAAAATCCCATAATTCCCATTGATAATGAGCAAGAATTGAATTCCCACACTGGGAAAACACCAAAATTCCCTTTTTATAGTCCAAGTCCTTTGCCTAGTGCATTCAAGAACTCTCCTGCTAATTCTAGTGTGACTTCAACACCTTTGAGATTTCTCAAACGTGTACCACCATCACCAGCTAAGCATATTAGGGCATTACTTGCTAGAAGGCATGGCTCAATTAAACCTAATGAAGCTACAATTCCAGAAGGGAGTGAATGTGATATTGGGTTGGATAAGATTTTTGGGTACTCAAAGAATTTTGATAGTCACTATGATCTTGGAGAAGAAGTGGGAAGAGGGCATTTTGGTTATACTTCTGCAGCTAAGGGGAAGAGAGGGAGCTTGAAAGGGCATGATGTAGCTGTAAAAGTTATCCCAAAATCAAAGGTTTGCATTTGATGCTGTTTCCCATTTTTTTCTCTTAAATTAAGGGGCAGGGGAAGGGGATCACAAGGTGGGGAACTTGTGGGGAATCAAACCCTCGCCAACAAGGTGAAAGTTCAGATAGTTGGTATTGTTACTGAGTTACTAAGATTTTTCTGTTGTTTCCCAATTAGTATGAATTTTAATTCTATATGACCTGTAAAACAGGTATGAGTTTTGTTTCTGAATCTTGTTGAATTCCTCTTTTGTGATTGCTGCTGCTTGTAGTTTCTTTTGGTTGAGATGTCCTTTTACTCTATAGTACTTTGAGGTGCAAAGTGTTTGGTGACTTAGAATGAGATCATGACTGCAGTCTTTCTGCAGAAATATAGTGGATGTTCTCATTTTTCCAACAAGTTTTGGTTCCAGAAATAGTTAATAAGGATGGTGTGTAGATATGACACTCGGGCTAACTCAGTTCCAAAATTTAGCTCATGAGCGGAGGATTGTACGAGTCCATATAAGCAGACCACAGTCCATGTGGTGTTCTAACCGACTCTAACAGATGGCAAGTGTGCTAGATAGAATTGTCGGAAATTCCAGCATCAGGATTATGAGAAATTGACCTTGGCCAACGTGAAACTTACTGTGGATTTTATGTAGACAGTCCAGAAATTTGGTATTGTATTTTGTGTTGTATAGTTTGATACCTATCAAAAAAAAAGTAAAGGTTGACTTACAGCTTGATGCTTCTTCGAAGCACGTCCAATCATTTCTTGTCAACTGTATTTACTTGATGCTATCCTGTTATTTTCATGCCGAGAGCAGTATCACCTGATTGTATTATTTCTTTGTTTAATGAGACTGAGGAATCTTTTGCAGATGACTACAGCAATTGCAATTGAGGATGTAAGGAGAGAAGTCAAAATATTGC
The DNA here is from genome assembly GCA_035578085.1 of Solanum pinnatisectum. NCBI lineage: Eukaryota > Viridiplantae > Streptophyta > Magnoliopsida > Solanales > Solanaceae > Solanum > Solanum pinnatisectum. Next base: position 43,867,508 of record CM069085.1, on the reverse strand, counting down.
GTGCTTTAACAGGACATAGGAATCTGGTTCAATTCTATGATGCCTATGAGGATGAGGAAAATGTTTATATAGTCATGGAGTAAGTTGAAATTGTCAATCTTAATGCTGCCTTTAGTTGTGTTTCAGGGTAACTTGTCATTCTTCAGCATTCTGACATACATGAATTTGTCTTATTTGGTCTACGTCCTTCCAAATGTTTGCATGGCTTGTCATGTTATCATAAGAGAAATCTATTTTAGTTTATCATTTTTGTCTTTTATGTTTTCTGCATTTGTGTGTACTTATCTTTGTGAGATCTTCTTCAGGTTATGCAAAGGAGGAGAATTGCTGGACCGGATACTTGCAAGGTGGGTACTAAAAATATTAGCATGCTCGGTATTCTCCTATGTGAATTTCCTGACTCCAGTTTCTTTTGAAGGGGTGGGAAATACTCGGAAGACGATGCCAAAGCTGTCATGGTGCAACTTCTAAGCGTGGTCTCGTACTGTCATCTTCAAGGAGTTGTTCATCGCGACCTAAAGCCTGAGGTAATGGTTTTTTTCTAATCTACATATAACACTCAAATATTCATTTGCAATGAACACTCTACTTATGTTTAGAACTTCTGAATGAACCTAAGGAATAGAGTCAAGCTTACTAGTTTGCACAAATTTTGTTGATGGACATTAAGTGCACAAATGCAAACCACAATAGCATGATTAACAACCTCAAGTATCAAAATAAAACACTCAAGGCATCATCATCATCATCATAGTAGTTATATGACTCTCAACTTAATAACTGATATATTAATCATGTGCAACAAGTTTACAGTAGATGGAGTGAGTATTCCTGGATTTTCCATTTTATATGTGCAATTTCATTATGGATACCTAGGATCCTGCCCAACTAATTAGGTGATTTAAAGATCATTCATGAGTTATTTTGGTAACATATTATTACATGATGAATTCTGACAACCCAATTACAATTTTGCATAAGCCCCTGTAAAGTATTGAGAGAGTCAAATCAGCTCAACCAAATCAAAATGCTTTCTGAGGTTTGTGTATTGGACAGACCACTGAAGAAATTAGTTATGGTCTGCATAATTTCTTACGGTATCTAATGGAAATTTCAAGGGTTTCTTCTAATCCCATCATATAAGTGAAACAAATGTAGTGTCATTTCTTTCCTACCTCACTCTATGTTTCGTATGCTCCTATATTTCTTTGGTTTCCAAGCTCATTATATTGACAGTTGTTCTTGTGTGCTATTCAGAATTTCCTTTTCGTTTCTAAGGATGAGAACTCTCCTTTAAAGGCCATTGACTTTGGTCTCTCTGATTATGTAAAACCAGGTAAAAGTTAATGCATACAACATTTATCATTTCTTATTTTGTGCTTGTAGCATGCCATAGTTTGACTAACGGAAATATTTGCAGATGAAAGGCTTAATGATATTGTCGGAAGTGCATACTATGTTGCACCTGAGGTTTTGCATAGATCTTATGGAACAGAAGCTGACATGTGGAGTATTGGTGTAATTGCCTATATTCTTCTTTGTGGAAGCAGACCTTTCTGGGCGCGGACAGAGTCTGGTATATTTAGGGCCATCCTGAAAACTGATCCAAACTTTGACGAATCCCCTTGGCCCTCTTTGTCTTCTGATGCAGTAGACTTTGTAAAAAGATTGCTGAATAAGGATTATCGCAAAAGGCTAACTGCAGCTCAGGCTCTCAGTAAGTCTCCTTGACAATGTAGACTTTACAATTTTGGAATTAGGACATACCTAGACCAGTTTCAAGTCCCTTAATGTCCTTGTTGAGTGTTGTCTCGAGCAGAACTCGTCATCACCATATATGAATGCACCTAATGACTTCCTGATTTAACCACATTACCTCTATTGTTTCATATTTATGTTTATTATTGCAGTATCAGACTTTAGCAGCATTACAGATTTCTTAACCTGTCTCATTTCTTCTGTAGGTCATCCTTGGTTGGCTGGTCATCATGACGTGAAGATTCCTTTGGATATGATAGTATATAAGCTTGTAAAAGCTTATGTGTATTCTTCTTCTCTTAGAAAAACTGCTTTAAGGGTATGTATATCTGTTCTTGTAAAACTTGCTTCTAAGTTCAGTAGTCATATAATTTAGCCAAAAAATCTAATATGACCACTTCTTGTAAGTACTGCCATGCCTTTCGAGGCGTGCTAAGGTCAGATAAATTCTTCTGTGTTCCCTTCCTCTTATGTTTCTTCAACCTCTTTTCCTCGCCCCTGCCCCCAAAAGCAACGGGAGCATTATGTGATCAGCAAGGTTCTTAAATAACCTGTTCAGCATTTCTGTCATCCTGTAAATATATACAGAAACATATTTTTCCTGTCACCGAGAGATTATAGTATATGAATAGCAAAAAATGTGCTGTCATAAGCGTCATATAGTCACACAATCTTGGAGCAATATGACAAATGAAATCATTTTGAATTCTAAAGAAATGTTAGCCCCTATATTTGTCAGCTGTATGATTTATCGTTTGCTGCTACTGTAACAGGCTCTTGCTAAGACATTGACTATACCACAACTAGCTTATCTTCGTGATCAGTTTACACTATTAGGGCCAAGCAAAAGTGGACTTGTAGCTCTACCAAACTTCAAAATGGTAAGCTCTCTCATCAACCATCATTGCTCCAGAAAAAAATAAAAAGAAACTAAAGAGATTGTAGGTTCATTTTTGTTTTTTTTTACTCAGTATACTGTTTCTGATTATTTAATGATTCGGCAGGCTGTGATGAAGAACTCCACCGATGCGATGAAGGATTCAAGGGTTTTCGATTTTGTTAATACGGTAAGCTTCCGCTCCTTTGGTTCTATCTTGTTGAACTGGTGAACTTCATACTTACAATTCTGATAGACATAATGAAACGATGGCAAATTTTGTTGACCAACTGTTTCATGTCCTGTGCAGGTGAGCGTTCTTCAATACAGAAAATTGGATTTTGAAGAATTCTGTGCTGCTTCGATAAGTGTACATCAGCTTGAGGGAATGGAAAGCTGGGAGCAACATGCACGTTGTGGCTATGAGTTCTTTGAAAAGGAGGGGAACAGACCTATTATGATAGAGGAACTTGCTTCGGTACACTCTCCCTCCTCTCCCTTCTCTCATCATGATGCTAATAGTAGTACTATAAATATGATGGGTAGGGGTGTCAAATGGGCGTGTTGGGTTGAAATTGGAGATATTAAAATGGGTTGAAATAGAAATTGGGTTGGGTCTTGACCCACCCAATTTGACTCGATTAATCTCAATAATTTTAGCATAGTGATATTTAACTTTTATAATCACAATGCGAATTTCAGCTCAAGATTTTTTTTTTTTTTAAGTAACAAATGGATAGATAAATTCTAAAGATTTTAAATAGATAATAATTCATACCTTTAATATAGGAACATATCTTAGTAAAAAGTTTTAAAACAGGTTGAAATTGGAGATTGAATTGGGCTCAATTGAGGATTCTCTTAAAATGGGTTAGGCTTGAATGGGTTAAGATTGAATCCAATTTAAATTATCTTGTGCCCAATCCTTAAAATTTTGGGCGGGTTACTTATGTTTGGGTTCATTTTTGACACCCCTAATGATTGGGAAAGTATCTGAATTTTTATGTTCATCAATAAGACTTAGTTCATAAAGGGTAGAGTAATAGCTTACTACATGCATTATTGTTATTTGCTTATGACATCTTCAAGTAAACAAGAACAAGTCGACATGTACAGACAGTGGTATAGAATTTACTTTTTGGCGTCAAAGCTATGAATTGTTTTCTACTTCTTAAGTAAATGTTAAAGCTTGAGCTTTTCAGAAATAAGTTAAATGTATGATTTACCAAGTATGGTGGTGCCACGACGACTAAACTTGCCTAAAATCATTTCTTAATTTGAACTTCTTGGTTGACTGGTGTTTGCGATTATCAGCTTCAAGCTTACTAATTTTCCTATCTGGTTTATTTAAACAGGAGCTCGGGCTAAGTCCTTCCGTCCCAGTTCATGTAGTTCTGCAGGACTGGATTAGACACTCTGATGGAAAGCTCAGTTTCTTGGGATTTGTCCGGCTTCTACATGGAGTTTCGTCGCGCACATTTCAAAAAGCTTAAAGAGTATAACCTATCTTAATGAACTTCCCAGTGCTTCATCTAGCTTTCAGACTATTCATCACTCGAAGAATGGAAGTCTTGTTGCTTGATCAAATGATCTGTTGAAGGCGGAAACAGCTAGTTTACGACAAAACTACAGATCCAGTTTGAAAATACATGGCACTAGCAGCAGTATATTTGGTGTCAAATCTTATTTTGTCATGTAATTCTTGTATTCTTCAAATGTTGGATCACATTCCACTTTAAGAGGATTGTACAGATGAGGATAATCAGAAGAAAAAGTTTTAAGTAGTTTGTCAGAGAAGACAGACAGCTGAAAGCTGAGATGAGTTCTTGTGGCTTCTTGCTTAGCATAATAAATTCTCTTTATTGTGTCTGTAACCTTAGATCCTTAAATATATCAGCAGAATTTTTCACGAGTAGTGTTGGTCTATTGTCACAATTCTGCTATAATTTAATATATGAACAACCTTAGTGGTGGCGCACACAAAATTTTGCAATCCTACGAATGCTTGCACCAAATCAGGTTAATCTTTGCCATTACAAATACATGTTGTTTAACCAAGATTTGGATATAAATGTATATGTAAGAGATATTTTATATTTATATTTGATATAAACATTCGATGTGGATAAATTTTTACTAATGAGCCAAATGCTTTTTGACCTTTGAGCTTTTCTTAATTTTTAATGAAAAAACATGTTGTCTAGCAGTTGGGAGTTTTCAGAATTAGGTAAATGCCCTACCAACATAATTTACCTTTATATCTTATGATCCATACTAATTAGGAGGGCCACGAATGAGATGGTTTAAACATATATTAATTATTTCCCTTTAATTAATCCTCAGTGAAATGATTTAAATGGCCAAAATTGTATGATCACACTTTCCTTTTTACAACTTTTTTGAATGGTTGTTACAAATTGTATTCTATCCTGTTTTTTTTTTTTAAATATAATTTATGTCTGAAAGTGAATTAAAATTTATTATTTCATAGTGTTAAATTCATTATTATGTAATTTAATTTGTGATCATGATATTACCTCCTTTTTTATTTCTAATTTTCCTCTTACTTATAACTAATATTATTTTTCCTTTTTTTTATATGATGTGTGACATAATAAAATAATGTCCTTAATTCAAATATTATATTCATCAAAACAGTACAACACATTACGAAAACGTTGTCTAACCACCAAAGTTGTTACAAGGACTAATTTGAACTAAAACAGTGATATTAAGTACTGAAATGAAACATTTAAAAACTTGAAGGTACCAAAGTGAGTGTTCATCCAGATCTTCTTATTTCTTCGCTTCTTCTCTGTAATTCAAGAATCAGAAAAAAAAAAATGGCGATCCACAAAACCCACAAGGGGAAAACAAAACCAAGATCTCCAACACTCATACTTACAGTTTCCATTGTAGCCATAACTTTGTTATACATAGCTTCAACATTGTTTTCCCCAAATGGGTTCTCTTTTGCCACTTCCATAACCTCAAAAAACGCAGTCTTTTCTAAGAATCGTAGACAACATAATGGGCCTCATAAGTATATTTATTGGGGAAATAGAATTGATTGTCCTGGAAAACATTGTGATACTTGTGCAGGTTTGGGTCATCAAGAATCAAGCCTTAGGTGTGCTCTTGAAGAAGCTATGTTTCTTCAGAGGTAAAATTTTGTTTCCCTCTTTTGGGTTTCTTGAAATTTCACTTTTATTTTACTTAGTATGCAAGGGGAGCCTCAGTGTAACTTGTAAAACTGTTCTGGGGTTCGAGCTGCGGAAATGGTCTCATGCAGAAATGCAGTATGAGACTCTTGTGGTCTGGCCCTTCCGCGGACCCTGTGCATAGAGGGAGCTTAGTGCGCGAGTTGCCCTTTTAGTATGAGGATGATATGAAATGAGGTTCATATCAATGGCAACTTGTTTGGGACTGAGGCCTAGTTGTTGTTGTTGTTGTTCTATTGAAATCTATCTTGCAAAGTTTGAATCTTTTCCATGTTGAAGATGGTTTTACTAGCTGGATGTTTGCCTCTTGATTGCTATAAAAAAAGAGAAGTCTTTGGTTAATATATTTCCTTTAAGCTTGACTTGAATTATAGTGGATTTTTTACATAAGCCTGTGTTGGAAAAGATAATTGTTGATCTTTTACATAGTATAGCGACTGAGCGGTCTGAATTTTGTTGTCTTTTCAGTTTATTGGCGGTTGAGATGTGACTACCTCATCGTATAAAAGAAGAGGGGGGAACTTTAATTTAGTTATATAGGTATTTTTGGTGATGATTGAAGCAATTTACAAGAATTGTTACTTTTTTGACCTGGGAGTGTACTAATAGCATTTGTTGATTGAGGTAATTTACAATAATACAGTTTGATGATTGTTGCAATTTGCAATGTGGTTTGTTTTTGAGAGATTTAGTTCTTGTGTTCTCTATAATAAATGTCAGTTTAATTTCTCTGTTAGAGGTATGCTGAAACTTCGGAACGTTTTGCTAGAATGAAGTCTGCTTCTTTTGGATTAGTCAGCGGTTTCAATGAGTGAGTTTGATCTTTGGATTAAATTTCACAACAGCAGAAGTATAATATGTTAGCAACTATACTATTCTTCTTTTTTGACAACCGTGGTGTCCTAGGCACCTTGTGCACCTCAACTTATTCCATGGGGCACGTGCTAATAGACTCTTTGTTAGCTACTATTCTTCTTGTGTTTATGTTGATGAAAGAAAATTTGACCCATTCAAACTTATCCTAGGGTCGTCTGTACTAAGCTTATGGGAACAAGACATGACATGCATGCAGCAATTAGTATTATCTTACAGTTGATTTGGATAACCACATATCTCTGTGCACAATTCCTTATTTGTGTTGCTTCCAGACACAAGCCATAGATTTGGTTATGGCAAGAAAACAACGAATTTAAGATGTGTTTTAACAGTCCGAACATTTTTTTGTGAAAGATGTATAATACGCTACTGCTTGTTGCAGAACATTTGTTATGCCTTCAAGGATGTGTATCAATCCGATCCACAACAATAAAGGAATTCTTCACAGTTCCAGCAATTCAATTTCTGAGGAAACTGAGGAAAGGTGAATTTTCTGTATTAGTGGCATGTTGCAGTTCATTGATTAGGTTGCATCCGTTTCTGAGGCAAGTTGCATTTTCATTATTAATGGCATGGTGAGGTTCGTTAAATTGTTGCATCCAACTCCATTTAAAACGTACGCATGAGAAAATTGATAAAATGTCTCTTACAAATTATCTAAAAATATACGTTGATGAATTTAATAGAACTGCAGAATATACATGTGATACATTATAGTCATGCATGAGTCATGACCGTATCCAGTAATTAGAGTTTAAAATATTGTTGTTTCAGTTGTGCCTAAGCTACAAAGAACTAGATTATGTATGCTGATGTGATATGCCTTTGACAAGCATTTGAATGCTACTTTGATCTGTTTCTGGATTACCTGTTAAATAAGATTGTTTACAATATTAACTTACTTACTTCCTATGTGTCCATCTAATTGTCAGGTGGGCAGATAGTTCGTGTGCTATGGATTCTTTGTATGATCTGAATCTCATTTCTGACACTGTACCTGTAATTTTAGACAATTCTGAAATGTGGCATCATGTCCGGGCTACAAGTATGAAGTTAGGTTCTAGAGGGGTTGCCCACGTTGAAGGAGTTAGCAGGACTGATCTCAAAGAAAAAAGTTCGTACTCAAATATTTTGCTTATCAATCGAACTGCAAGCCCGCTTTCTTGGTAAACGTCCTCTCTCTCTCTCAAGTTGCCCCCCTTCAAGTGATTAGACATTGTGATGGCCGATGCACGAGTTTTCTCTTTTCTAGTGGAAGGATAGTATCCTCTTAGCATTTGAAACTATCCAGCTCACTCTGTCAATGGATTCCATTCCGTTGTTTTTTCTGATTGCAAAACCTGTATTTAATCTGTCCGGGAAAATAGAAAAGAAAATATCCTATGCCAGGATTAGTTCACGGCTGCTTTAAAGTCGTATTAGTTGTTTATTTTTTATTTTTTTTGGTCTGTATCCTTTACCAGTTTGCCATTAGGTACTTGCTCATGTGCAAACTTTCATGTGCTAGGAGAAAATGGAGCTTGTAGTAGGGGATGATTTGCTTATATTTTTCTGACTTTTAGTATTGGACCTACTTTTAAGTTCTAATAGATTTACTGTATATATTAATCATGGTAATCATTCAGGTTTGCAGAGTGCAAGGATAGGAAAAATCACAGCTCCATTCTTCTGCCATATTCATTTCTTCCTTCAATGGCTGCGGAAAAACTACGATATGCAGCAGAAGAAGTTAGTTAACTGCTTGTCCTTTAACTATCATCTGTGTGTGAAAATGAAATCCTTTAACACTGTTTTCTCTTAGCAGTAGAACTAGATTGCTGTCACATCTTTGACATGTTTTCTCTATATGTTGAGTCCACCGGATTAATGGTCGAACATCATATGTTGAGCCTTTTTTGGTTTTAGAACAACAAATGCATATTATAGTTTCTTTCTCTATTAGCTTCCTTATTTAATATGCTTCTAAGTTTTCCTAAGTGGCTGTGAAAGTTTACTGCATTAATATGTTTTGATGGATTCTATCATTTTCTATAGATCAAGAAGTTGCTTGGTGATTATGATGCTATGCATGTGCGAAGAGGTGATGTTCTGAAGACAAGGAAGGACAGGTTTGGGGTTGAACGAAGTTTGCACCCTCATTTGGACAGGGATACACGTGCAGAGTTTATTCTATGCAGAATAGCAAAATGGGTCCCGCCTGGGCGAACCCTTTTTATTGCTTCTAATGAGAGGACACCAGGTTACTTTTCTCCTCTGGCTGTGAGGTTAGTGAACTTCTCAACTCTTTCAGAATCTTCCTGTCCTCTACTTGATCTTTGCATGCTATAGAAGAGTAATATGCACTGTTTGTTTTGGTTGCTTTCAGCTTTATAACACTTTACTTCCTTATGGTTTTCCTTAACTTAATTAGCTTCAGTACACTAGTACCTCCTATGTACACTGTCTTTTTCTTCTGAAATATGTAGGTGACAAGTATGTAAGGACTTCAGAGTTTAATATAATGTTTCTGAGAGACTGTCAGATTTCTATCTGAAAAAAAATTGCATCAATTAACTAGATCCTTTCAATTTCATCTTCAGCAATACCCTGATTAAATTGAAGTTGCAGAAGAGGAGGCAGACTTGGATCTCGGTGTCATAAAACCATGTATAAGGGAGATAGTGAGAGTGTGGGGTGGATTGGAGAAAATCCAATCACTTTTGTATTTGGATCTACTTTATTCCTTTGTCTCGTATGAGATATAGGGCATCCAGACCATTTGGCTCTGGCTTTCTTGATAGAGGGCAGGGTAGAGTATGGCTGTTTAGTAAAAAAATTGTTCCTGGATCCGCCCGCCCCCCCCTCCCTCTTCCCAAGTCATAGGCTGGTTCTGCTGTGTCATCTGATTTAGGGAATTTGGCTCGGATTAGCGTGCTTGACTTGATCTGTATGCCTTTACTTAACAAGAACAACAACGCTTCAGTCCCAAGCAAGTAGGACTTGGCTATAGGAATTGTCACTTCTCATGTCACTCTAGCACTAAAAACTCTGAACATTCTGTATTCACTTATAAATCTCTAGCAAGCCTATATCTTTACTTAAAAAGGAAACATCTGTTTACTTGTAAGAATCAGACAAAAGCAAGTTCCTGGATAAACGAATGCTGTTGGTTGTAATAGGAGAAAATCCATTTGATCATCTTCTGGAAGACCGTAACTATTGCCTTCTATAATCTTTGTTCTTGTGCCTAATATTTGCAGGTACAAACTGGCCTATTCCTCAAATTATAGCAGCATTTTGGATCCATTGATTGAAAACAATTACGAGCTCTTCATGGTAGAAAGGCTTATTTTGATGGGAGCGAAAACATTTATCAAAACAATGAAAGAGGACGATAATGATCTCAGCCTCAGCGATGATCCTAAAAAGAATACCAAGAAATGGGAAATACCGGTGTATACAAGAAACAGTGAAGAATGTTAGCTCTTGGATGCTTGACCACCGGATTCTTGATGAAGAATGCCGGCTATTTTGTTCTTCTGTTGTAAAGCAAAATCTTGTGGTTTCCTTTGTGAATGTCAGAGTTGTTAGGTACTAGTTGAGAAAATAGCCTGTTTCTACATGTTGTATGTATATTATGATATGGGCTTCAATTGGACATGGAGTCAAATTGAAAATATGCAGTGTTGATTGGATCATTCTTTGTTAAATACATGAAAATGGTGCTGCCTGATCAAGAAGTGTTAAATTTATTTGATAAGTTGATATATTTATGGTGCTCTTGATACGAAGGAAAATGTTTTCCATGGGAAATAAGTATTTCTTTTTACTTATATTCTGGTGTTAGGTTAGGAGAAAATATTGTTCCCAAGGCAATTAGGTATAATCTAAGCAAATACCTTACTGAAGTTTCATCTATGACAAGTTGGAAAAGAAGAAGATTGAAAAAAGGACAAAAGTATCTCTATATATACACTCTTAAATAAAGTGGAAAACAGATATAAGAAAGAAGCTTTATTTTCATCTCTTCATAACAGCTAAACTTTTTATAATGCATAGAAAACATATTCTTACAAGCCATTTTTTTGTGTACTTTATGCATCCGGTATCCAAAACTCACTAGCCTGATTAATCCGAATTTAATACATCGTAAGGTCTACCAAAGGGGACGCAATTTCTACCAAGAGTTTCTCCATTCCCGAGGCTCTATCAACCTCTTTCAGTCTTATATGTACATGCATTTGAACACACCAGAGCAAAAATTCTAAAGCCTATTTGTGCTCTATCCATAAGTTGCTTTCTATTTACACTGAGAACAGCTTCAATGCTTTTTGTTTGTGTGCTATTCCAAAGTGTTGTTAGGCAAGAGGCTATTCCACAATGAAATCTCTTTGTCACTATAAAGCTTTCTGATTCCTCCATAAAAACCATCTCCTTCATTGCCAACTTCTCTGTGATCCTTTCTGTTTATCACTGTTTGCCTCCACCTCGATCCCGGGGCGTACTGTTTGAACTCCAACAGCACTATCTCTGCGATGTAGCTAGTCATGAGAATAGTAATCATGATATTTCCATTCAATGTACGTACTCGTTGAAGACATAATTAAGTAAATAATGTCTCTTTTATAGTTCAAAATAAGTTGTATTGGAGCTATATATCATGGAAAACCAGAAACTACACCTAACTTTTACCCCTGCATTGGAATTTTTCGCCTTCCCTTATGGGACTCGAGAAGTATACTTCAAAGTTATGTAACTTACCACTGGCATGGCAATGGCAATTCAACTTGCTGCCACTACAAGATTCCAAGTGTCCAACAACTCCATACCACCAACCTGCAGAACAAAGATCAGAACTTTTCGAGTATATTCAATGCTAATAAGATGAAAAACAAATTGTTTTTGGACAAAAGCGCACACCATATGCAAACTCTTTGCTTTTTCTCCACTGAATCTCAATGTGATCATCAGGTTTTAGATCATCTAAGCAATCTGATACATGAAGAACGTAAGGAAGAGTATCAACAGTTGGTGTTCGTAGTCTATTCCATTCTATATCATCCTCTATTATTCGCCTCCCGTACGATGGATACCTGCAAAATTTATTCATTCACATTTAGGCAAAAGTTCTAAAAGAGAACAAAAAAAAGAATCTTGAACACATCTAATTATAGTCAGCTGATGTAAAACATACAGTGTAGAACTCCGTGTATACTGGCTAGAAAAAGTAAACAGTAAATCTGTCCGACTGTGTGTGTAAAGATTACCTTGCACTAAAAGTATTTGTTCTAGAATCATAGCTAACTTCGGCATCATAGCAAGATAACATAAAACCAACATGTCCATTCTGTACCTTCAAAAGAAAAAGCATGATCTATCAGCATTTTGTTCAATAGATGCTTCAACAATAAAAAAAATGACAGCAAAAACTACAGGTAACAACCAAATGCAAGTTATCTGCTACAACATGTAAATTTACACTCGCAATATGAAAATTCCGTATACTGTCAGTGTATAAAAGTTAAACTCATCTGCAATTACCTCGCGGTTAAAAACCTGAGCCGGAAACCAAAACTTGCCAGTCTCAAGAGAAAGGTACCAATCCATAATTGAGCTCATTTCTGAAGAATTTCCAACCTTGCTGTCATCTTCATTTCCTTTTGATCTGTTACATAAAAGTTCCCTAATCTTCGAAAATTTCCCATAAAGATCTCTTTTTTTTCTTGATTTCTCCAAGATGGAAGTTTTATTTCTTGACACAATATAGCATTGCCATTCTTTATAAGCAGCAGAACCAATCAATTCACCCCATTTTTCCTTCATATGTTTCTCCCACAAATGATCACTTGTGCATTTTTCTCTCAAAGAACTACAAACAGCAGCCATATTACAAAGACCATTTGGTGGAAGCCTCTCAAAAATACATTCCAATGTCAAATCAGGCAAATCCAGTAAAGAAACTCCCTCTTCTTTCTCCACAACATTCTCTAGTTTTGACCTAACATGATCTGTCATAAGTGGCAAATTCAAGAAACTAATAGCATTTCTACCTTTACTAAACCATAAAGCTAAGAACTTTACAAGTTCTTCACTAAACCATACATTTGAGAAACCTCCCATTGGCTTGAAAAATGACTTAGAAACTAGTAAGATGAAGGAAAAACAAGAAATCAAGAAAACAAGCATTGCATTCAAAGAAAAAAGATTACTTTTTTAACTTAGCTAAGATAATCCAAGAAACTAGTTTATATATATAGTGAAAAGGGTAAAAAGAAAAATGCTTAGATTGTGAAAATTTTGGCTGAGTTTTCAAATGAGGGAGATAGGTAGATATACCACACAAGACAAGCTTTAATTGTTGAAACTCACAAAACCACAAAAAAGAGAGATGAAAACAACCAACAAAAAGAAGTTGTTTCTTAAATGTTTTGGTATCCAACTACAGTAAATTGCCCACCAGAAATAAGAGGTGAACAAAATTTAGATGATTTGATCACTTATCAAAAAGAATAAAAACTTAAGCAAGAAAACTCCCCTTAAAAAACTCAAATTTTATAAACTTTGGTAATACCAATCTTGATTTTTCCTCAAATGACAATGAAAGACAAACAACACTACTTCTTTTATATCTACCTCATATATAATAAGACCACTTTTCCAAGAAACCAAAAGTATAAAAAATAGTTCAAAAAGAATTGACTACATTTATAAAAAAATATTGAAAGATAGTTAAAAATGAGGGTGAATACAAAGTATATCCTCAATTTCATCCAAGGTTTTTCAGGACTACGGTTCCCTCTTTAAACTTCTATCCCAATAATTGTTAACATGGGCACCTAAGGGTGTGGTCCACTTATTAAAAAAGTAGGTTTAAATTTGAGTTAGAAGTAAAATATTAATCAATCCATTTTATCTGTCACAGTATACTCAATATCTGTATTAATAGAAGATATCAAAATTAGTCGAAATATATGCAAACTAATCCAATCTTTACAATTACGGAGTATATAGATTGACTTGGTTGACAGAGTCAATAAATAATGTGGGGAAGACTTTAAAGAAACAAAAAACTTAGGTAGCAGAAATTTAAAAAAAAAGTAGGTGTCACAGTTCACCTAGTGATTAACCATATAGTTATTAGACATCATAGAAAAGGTAGGTGGCAGTTGCCTAACTTCTACTGATCTTACAACTGTAATGATCACTAACACAACATGTGGACTTAAAATCATTGGCCAGGCAAATCTCAACCGCACGTACTAGTGGAATCAACATTTTCACTAAAAATATAAAAAAGACTAAGGTGCTTCAATAGTATATATATCATGTAATTTTTCAGCTATTAGACATTTTGACAAACCAAGATATTTGAAAGTGTAGAAAAATAAAAATAAAATTGTTACACACCTAATTAATAGAGGGTTAATTAAGATGTGATTTATGAGAGTACATGACTATTATGCAGATATTCTTATAATTAAGATAATTATTTTTTTTAGCAAAAAAAAATTAAATACAAATAATATTAACACGATACTGTGTTATTTAATGTTTAAAGAGTTGACATCATGGGTGGACAAGTTTCAATGTGGTTCACTAATCCAAGCAGCAACATTAAAAGCTTATTTTGTTTTCCTTTTTCTATATTCTTTTCTGAATGTTTAATGCCCTCATAATTTGGTGTGATTTATTGCCATAAAATCTGAATGAAAATGACTACGTATAGTTAATGCATGTTATTTGATTTATTTTTCGAGCTACCTTATTAAGTTAATGAGACGCTGTCTATATGTTACTTAATCGAATAATGCAAAAAATCTCCAATTTGTCGGTGAACATAACATATACTCTATTATTCATTTATATGAAATTAATGAAGCTTCCTATTCATTGATTTAATGTTCGGTAGAAAAATGAAACAAATGACGGATTTGACTAAAACAATAGAAAGATATCGAGACATATTTTGGTAAATATCACTTCTTTACGTAATTGTAATTGAATATGTCTCACTTCGAGGCGGAATCAAGTAAAGTTGAGGGGTTTATCTGAATTTCCTTTAGGGTCTTTTTGGAAAGTCACCTGTTAATTAGAATTGGTGTAATAGTAATTACCAGCCTAGTAATTACACTGACTTGTTTGGTTGCCACAGTGTTATTACACATGTCCAATTTGGATGTCACAGTGTAATTACACATGTTCTGTTTGGATGCACAATTGCAATCATAAAATTATATTAAATTTTAAAAATAAAAATTATTATTTGAAATTTATACTAGACAAATAAGAAACTTTATAAATGACATTAAATTAAATATTTAAGATATATATTTCTTTTTGAAAATATATTAATTAATAAACACATTTTCTTTAACTAATATTATGAAAAAAATAATTGATTTATATTTTTTCAAATTAATATATTTCAATTTAATTGATCGTAAAAACTAAAAGTATGAAGTTTCTACGAACATCGTGAAATGCATGTTTGATAAAAAGATTAATATATAAATAAAATGTCATAAATTATTAAATGTTTGACAAAAATATAATCTATTAAGTCTAATAAAAAAATGATGTGCAATTTGAATTCAATATTACTAAAACAAATGAAACTGAAAATATAACATAAGTTATAAATTCAAAACAAAAAATTTAACATAATACTCTTATAACAATAAAGAAAACGTAAGTCTATAACCTTACTTAACAATAAATTATATTTTAACTTAAAAATTAGAATACTAATAAAATTATGTTAATGAGAAAATAAGCATGGCATAAAGAAACAGAGAATACGAAAAAATTACATAGAATCACGTTGTCGTAAAGTAAGGTTGAGAACAAGAAGAAAATGAAATATAATAATATAAAATAAAAAATAAACTTTTACAAATTTTTAGAATAATAAAAATAAAAAAAAACTTAGAATAATAGAAGTAAAAAATATTAAAACAAAAAAATAAAAATAGAAATAAAAAAAAAGTAATCAGCTGGTAATTACCAGCAATTCATAGTCTTTGCCCGTGAATTATAGAGTGTAATTACCCCCTATCAATTACACCAATTACCTGCTAACCAAGTAATTATCTGTCCAACCAAACATGATAGACAATTTAATTACACTCAATTACACCAAATCCAATTACCTAGGCATCCTTTCAAACAGGCCCTTTGTAAAAAATTGCATTGCTTGTGCGTAGTTAAAATTATTGTAACGTACATTACACATTGTCAAGGAGGCCACTTCATAGGTTTCTTAGTTTGTGAAAAATGATACATATACATGACATTATATTAAGGAAACTTGTATTAGAAAGGAGGGAAGGTCATTCCACATGAAATCATTGGGTCAAAAACTTCGAAAATTTATCTTCATAAGAATGACGTTCAGTTTAATTTGTACATGACTATTTTTTCACATATATTTGATATTATTATTTTTCATATGTTCTAAATCTTTGATGCTCTCCGTAGAATGACAACATATCCAATGAATCTATGATGCTCTTCAAAATGATAATTGATCACATTATCAAAACTTTAAACACCAATCTTTTTGAGATTCAAAGTTTGATGGCAACTTTGTTGCATGTAGTATTGGAATCCCACTAAAGAAACAAAAGATAATATGGGTGGTGTGTGTGTGTGTGTGGGGGGGGGTGGGTGGGACCAAATTTAACCAACTCTTGAGCAAGTTTATAAAGGAGTTGTTCTTTTCATTCTTTTAGGAAAGGTTCGAATCCACCTTTAATTATACACATATATCAACTTCAAATAAAAAAAATTCTAGGGTTCCTTAGTGAGGCATAAGCATATAATTAGAGTAGACGATATATTTTATATAGATTTAACTACATAACAGACGAATAAAAATACACACGAAAAAAGTTAAACTTGAAATTGAAAGTGTCTAATAAAACACGGTATTAGAAGGTAAAATGTTCAATTGCAATAAAACTTTTTTTGAGTGTCAAAATTAAATATTTTGACATGTTAAAGGAAATTAAACCTATAAAACACTAATCACCATTTCACTTAAACTTATTTGATTGAGCACGAGTATAAAGAAAAACTTTTGAAATTTATGATTTTAAATAAACCATTACATTATTGTGTTTTAGATAGTAAAAAAATTACAGGTAAAATGGAACAAAGAGAATCAAAATGAAATAGGGGTTTAGGGTTTAAGTCTCTCAATATTCTATTTAGTATTCTTGTTTCTCCCCAAATCAAGAATTCTGAAAATCAGTATGTGGGCGATTCGTCGATCATCTTCTTCCCTCAAGTAAGCTTTCTCCTTTTTCTCTCATTCTGCATTTTGGGGTTTGTTTTTTTGTTCTTTGTAATAGAGTTACCCGATACTTGTGTCAGTTGAAGCTAGCAGGTACCTCTAGAATTAGTGTAGGTGCGAGAAAGCTGGCCCGAACAATCATGATTATTTAAAAAAAGATGTTTTTTGTGCTTTTCTCGAAGTGATCTTTCTCCATTTACATATTTTGCTGCATTTTTTGGGTTCTATACATTTTTTTGTTCCTTGTGACTAAAAGTCTCGATCTTTCACTACTAGAAATGTTATTTGTGTTTCCCATATGTCCGAGCATTGGTGGATAGAGTTATCCGGTACTTGTGTTGGTGGGAGCTAGCAGGTTGCACAAGCTGCCCGGACACCATAATTATAAAGAAATTTTGTGTGTACTTTATTTTATTACATTGCAGATTCTTTTGGAGAATCACATTAACATATGCAATCACCTTTTTGGGGTAACTATTTATATGGGTGGGGGGGGGGGGGGAGGAGGATCAGTTGTTCGAGCTAGAGAGAATCTGTATGGAAGTAGTTATAGTGCTCTACTTAAAATGTCTGTAAGAAAAATGTAGTTAGAATTGGCTGGTGACATAAATTTGTACTCTGAGTAGGAAATGTAAGTTGTAGTGGCTAGGAAAAGTGATTTTTTTGTTTCATTAGTGTCATAATTTGGTGATACAAACAGGAAAGAAATTCTTGTGCATTTTCCACTTTTAATTGGAAATTTCAGAAATATGTCATAAGATGCTGTTACATATTACAATTTATGTAGGACATAAATTGGCCTCGAGATTTCATCTGCTCTGTTCTCTGATCTGTGTGTATATTTTTGCATTCCTTCTCTCAATAGAAAGCTTTTCTGACTTAAATAACGGAAAAGTA
The DNA here is from genome assembly GCA_035578085.1 of Solanum pinnatisectum. Taxonomy (NCBI): domain Eukaryota; kingdom Viridiplantae; phylum Streptophyta; class Magnoliopsida; order Solanales; family Solanaceae; genus Solanum; species Solanum pinnatisectum. The sequence continues at coordinate 43,849,606 of CM069085.1, read as the reverse complement.
ATGGATGAATTGGTCATGTAATCCAGGAAACAAGGATTTATATCAAGATCTTCTTGAATTAGATGTATGATGAACAAAGTAACCGGTAGATATTCAGAAGGAAACAGTGAAGGGATTTCAAATGAAATATCGGATCAATATCTTTCTTTTAGGGGATTCTGCAAGACGGCACATGGTTCTTCCAAATTGTTCTTGGGATGGCAAAAAAAATTCTTTTCTTTGGTTGGCACAAAGAGCAGTAGTGAGATAGATAGTAACTTGGATGATGAGTTCTCAGAGCTCATGGGTCCTACTGTAACCAAAGGCATGCTAGAGAAAAATGTAGAGGCTGAGCTCTGTAAGGATGATGTTGATGGTGAAGATATGGAAATGCCTCACGACAAACTAAAGTTGTCTGATAGCGAGTCTGATGCTAGACAAGGAGAATCTCTGAGAGAAAAAGTTCCCATGGAATTGTTCAAAGCTATTACAGCTGCACCGGTTCTATCTCTTGATAGAGTTATGGATGAATGGATTGAAAAGGGAAATGATTTGACAAGAACAGAAATAACTTTCATCAGGATATATCTTCGTAGACGACACATGTATAAGAGGGCGTTGCAGGTATTCTTTTTGGTTTTATATTTTGTTCATTTATAGTGTCATTTTTTACAAGTTCACTTATATTCCAGTTTGAACAATGCTTAGTCAAATGAAATTAATTAAGCATGAAGACTTGATAGAGATAACTGGTTATCCTATATTTCAGAATATGCCACAAGCTGCATCTCCCTTTAGATAGAGATATTACAACTAGTTTGAAGTGGTACATATAAGCAAATCTTTCCTAATTACTACTGGCATTCTTTCCAGAAGCATTCTATTTTGATTGATGGTTTTTTATAAAAAAATCGTTACAACAAGATCAGAGACCTTTTATTGATGGTCTCCTTCCTTGAGATATCCGGAGACAGCAGCATCTTAAAACACTACATGCTAAGTGAACAAAATTGCTGCAGAACTCTTTGCTGGTTGTGTGCATGTTTTTGGGCTTTTTCTTTTTATCAAATCATGTTTCAATGTGAGAGTCTCTCTTTGGACTGGATACTTTGAATAATATATGGAAAATTTAAATTTTGATTTTAACTATTTATTGTAAGATGGACGAGTACATCACTATGCGCTTTAACATGGGTTGTGTTGGGCTTTCCTTTCTTGCCCTCTTGACTATATTGAAGATTTTGTGGTGTGGATCTTTTGTTTCTTTTTGAATTGCCATGTCAGCTTGTGTTTACATATGAATTTGTTAGAAGATGACTTAAATGAGAAATATTAAGTACTATGGTTCGGAGAGCAAAATTTCCAATAATTCATGTTTATTACTCATCGGATTTGGTTTTGGAGTGATGCACTTGTTTAAGCTTCATGTAACAATAATTCATAAGAGCTTGTAGCATTTGATTAGTTTATTCATTTGCTATGTCGTTGTTAATTGAGTATATTTTTCCTTCTCTTGGCAGCTCTTTGAGTGGTTGGAGTTGAAAAGGCAACTTATATTTACTGATACAGATTATGCTTCTCATGTTGATTTAATTGCCAAAGTCCATGGTCTACACAAGGCAGAAACTTATGTGGAGAGAGTACCGAAGTCTTTCATATCTGAAGTTGTTTATCTAAGTCTATTGGCCAATTGTGCTTATAAAGGTTACATGAAGAAATCTGAGGAGATATTTAACAAAATGAGGAACCTTGGATTCCCACTCACAAGCTCTGTTTGCAGTCACTTGCTCCTTCTATATAAGAAGAAAGATAAAAAGAAGTTTGTGGATGTTCTCTTGCTAATGAAAAAGGAAAACGTAAAGCCAACTGACATCATTTACCAAATACTTATAGATGCTAAGGGTCAATCTAATGATATTGCTGGAATGGAGCAAATTATTGAGACCATGAAGGCTGAAGGGATGGAACCTAAAATGTATACAAAAAGCATCATTGCGAAGCATTATATCTTTGGTGGTCTTGTAGGAAAGGCAGAGAATGTACTCAAACAAATGGAAGGAGAGATAGAGGAAAACCATATGGTCTGTCGGCATTTGATTGCTCTTTATGCAAATCTTAAAAAGGTCGATGATGTGCGCAGAATCTGGCAACTATGTGAGCCTAAGGCACGGATTATTGATTGCATGACTGCTATTGAAGCTTTTGGTAAGCTGCATAAAATTGAGGAAGCTGAAGCTGTCTTTGATAAGATGTCACAAGAAGGAATTCATCTTACATCAAAGCATTATTATCCTCTATTGTGTATTTATGCAAGTCATAAGATGTTGGCCAAAGGAAAAGATCTCGTCAAGCGGATGTCAGAGAGGGGCTGCCCTATCAGGCCATTAACTTGGGATGGCCTTATAAGACTTCATATTAAAGCAGGAGAAGTGGAGAAAGCAGACACTATTTTGCAAAAAGGTGCTCAACATACCTACTTGAAACCGAAAGTTACTTCTTATGTGGCTGTGATGGAAGAATATGCAAAGAGAGGCGACGTTCATGATACCGAAAAGATATTTTACAAAATGAGACAAGCTGGATATGTTTGTCGAATTCACCAGTTCCAGTGTCTTATTCAAGCCTATATCAATGCCAAAGCTCCTTGTTATGGAATTGCTGATAGAATGAAAGCTGACAATGTATTTCCAAATAGAGTATTGGAAAACATGTTGTTACAATCTGATCCATTTAAGAAGACACTTCCGCCTGACTTGTTAAATTGATGGCATCTTTATTCTTGACAAAAGTGGCTCTAGCTTCTTTTTTGTACTTATCAAATTATACATTAGTTGCAGGATGAACATTTGACAGATATCATCAATTTCCTCTCTTTTAACTGGATTCTCCATGATGCTATTCTTGCTCTTCACGGAAATAAGATGTATCAATGTCATTATTGTAACTTGGTGAAAACTGTGCTTTGAAGAAAAGGGGGTTTATATGAACTCGATTTGTCGGAATATTACATTTTATCTACAAGGTCAAAATGATTTTTTATGTACAAATAGTAGACGTTAAATTCCATTTAACATTTTTATGTGTTTATGTCTTTATATACTGAATTCCCTCTGAAAAACTTGGTGGAATTTGTTTAGGGCCCCATTACTATATCTGTGTCAAATGCAAATTCAATCACAAAACCAACAATATACCTACTGTTCTCCCCTAGTGAGGTCTGAGGAAGATAATGTGTATGCAAACCTTATCGATACCATAAGAGATAGAGAAATCTCCAACTAAATCTGTTAAGAGAGAAAGATAAAGTGGAAGCTAGATTGGCAACCATGTCCAACGCATTTATCTTTTATTATAATCAGAAAAAAGAGCAAAATGAAATTGTGATTAAACTAAAATGAACAGGTCATGTCAAAGTATGAAAGCCTTGCATCAAAACAGCCTCCAAAACGTTCTAGCAGCCTCAAATATATGGTAAGCATCGAGATTAAGAAATGTAAAAACACCCAAGATCTTCCAGTTCTCTTACTTCCAGATTCATACAGCCAAACACTCACCAATAAAAAAGGAACAACAGTTTCCTCAGAAAAACCAAAAAAAGAGCTTCTGTCACAATTCTTTTCGAAAAGAACAAGTATGCTAGTAAGATGCATATGTCTTCATCTTTTCTCTGTTTCAAGTGTAAGCCAGCTCAACTTGAAATTGTGACTCCATATGTACCAGAGGAACAACAAAAACTTGTGTGCAGAATAGGTCGCGTGAAGGGCTCCAACTTCTTTCGTTTCTTTAAATACCTTTCTCTGAATGCAAGTAAGTTCTGTGTCATGACCAAGTTAAATTAAGATAATCTGCTATACAGAATCTCCAACCTTGATATCAGACTTGAGCAGATGTTGAACTTCTCAGAGCTGCTTCACGTTCCTGACGCCGATGCTCTCTCTGAAAGAGATTCAGAAAACAAGTTATCAGTGATATGGGGAAAAGAGGACAAAGACAAAAGTAATACACTGAACTTAGAGCATTATCAATCTTCAAGAAAACACCTACTCAAACTCAAAGGTGTTCTTTTACTAAAAGCAACTTTTCTCTGGATCAGTAACATAATCAACTGCTGCACTAAAGCTGCGGCAGCTTTGAACATGTTGAAGACAATTTTATGATTTATGTGAAGATGGCAAAAAGACTCAAGTTCTATGAAGAAAGTGATATAAATAGCAAAAACCTTTATTCAAATAAATGTCTCGTCATGGAAAATAACTTGGCCAGAGAATCATAAACATGGAAGAAATGGAAAAGCACTAATAGAAGCTTATGATTGCTGAAACGAAGAATTGTCTTCAGTTTGATTGTGGATATGATGGTAAGTCTTACTCTTCTTTCCCAATATGGATGGAAGCATACGAAATCATAGACAGGAGTTATAGTTGAGACCAAAACAACGTTAAGTCCAGTAAACAGCAAAAGACCTGCCATAGGTCGAGCTCTGTGAGGCATTGTTGATATATGATGACTTTGAACTCTGTAAGACACAAGCCCACATTCAGTATACAAAACTGAAACTCAAGTACGAAAAGTAAAACTATCTAAATCACATTCAGTACTGAATAATTGCACACACCTCTATTCAGTACATGGGCACAAACAAATCCATGTAATGCAGGTTGATTATATCCTATAGGTGATAGCATGAAACCATTTATTTTTTTTGCAAAATAAGCAGTAATCATCATCAACAAGAATGTACCCGGTGTAGTCCCACATGGTGGAGTAAGGGAGGGTAGAGTGTATCCAGACCTTATCCTACCTCACAAAGGTAGATAGGTTGTTTCCGAAAGACCCCAACTCAAGAAACACATATCAAAGAGCATACAGAAGAAAAGAGATACTATAACAAGTACTAGAGGAAGCATTACATAGCATACAATAAAATGAAACAGTACCAACAACAAATTAATGCGACAACCAAAACACAATTTTTAGGAACATAAATCGAAGGACAGGAAACTACACAAAATTGCCTATACTATTTTATAAGGAGAAACAGGTATGGGCATCAAACTACCATCAAGCCTAACCCGTAGGAAAACAAGACAACACTCAACTATCTACTAAACTTCTACCATAATCCGCCACTCCAAATCATGTGTTAAGCTAAAAATGATGTGGGGGGGGGGGGGGTGTTTAGAAGTAAAAAACAAATAAAGTTTCCCTCTTTTTATTTCACATCAAGGATTACGTTTCTATTAGCAAAAATAGCTAACCCAACTGCTCTGAATTCTAATTTCTATTAGCAAAATAGTTACACTGCAAAAGCTCAAATTTAATCTTAAATCAGCTCCCACTAACTAATAATCCAAATCTAGATAAACAAAAGATAATTAACTCGAAAAATTAATAAGAGATTAACGGAACTCACAACTCAATTTCGCCGGAGAGAGGCGGAGATCAGTTTTCCGATAAATTAGACAGAGAAATTCGCAGGCAAGTGGTAAATGGTGTAGACTTGGGCCTAATCTTAATTTCTAAAATTTGGCCAATGTTCATTAAAATTTGGGCTTCCTTCTAAATGGGCCCAGATTCATGTTTTAATGATGAAATTTGTGTAAAAATTTATGAAATTTCATAAAAATTAAATGTTTCTCCAAAAATACAAAGAAAGAAAGAAAAAGTTAATGTTATCTCTCATAAAACGATTAAGATGATATGCACTAAACACATATAGGTATACTAGATGTTGTGTGCCCGTGCAAGGCACGAACCCGTGCCCTACATTATTGTGTGTTTATGTCATTTAATTTGTATCGGTTCAGTTATCAATTTAGCCATTAGAATTTCATTCTTCTTCACTACAAATCATTTAGAAAACAAAGTAACAAACCAAATAAATTATGCATATGAGTTGCCAGAATGCATCTAGCTAAGAAGCAAACACAGACACTTTACAACATAACTAAGAGTTTGAGACAGTGACAAGTAAAATTATAAAATCAACCCTAAGTGAAGGCCTTTATATGTCAAAGGGAATAATTATAATTTATTACATTGGGTTATAGATTAGTTTGTCAAAAAAAAAATCTCAAATTATCATAGAACTGAAAACTCGATAAGAAAAATCTTGATTATCTTATAGCTTTAACATTTGCAGTTCATTTGGTACAAAATTGCTTCTAAAATATATTTTTTCTAGGCAAGCAACAAAGTTTTTTCACTTCATAGGGAAGCATTTCCCTCTTTAAATGACCTCCTTGAACAACACTTCATAGCCTAAGTCCAAACCATAATCTTCACAAAAATGTATTCTAGATTTGCATTTGACAGCATTCCGGATGTACTATCCAAGACCGCCACATTCCGAAATGTTCATATTGACTATCAGTCTTCTAGAAAGATTTAACCCAAGATCTTGAGGTCTTAGACCCTTCTTTGATTCTCAACTGTTTCATATCGAAAACAGGTTCGTTTTGACACAACCGACCCTGAAATATGGGAAAAAACTCTAGGTAATGTTGACATATTTGTCATGGGAACACTGGTGTTGGACAAAATCTTAAATCCAAAAATCCTAATGTCAAGGTAAAGTTCATCGAGACAGAAATTGAGAACAATCCTATGTCCAAAATAGTTGACACCATGCTTATATGGACTCGAGCCAACTGCAAGCAATATACTGAATGGTGGAAAACCAGGTCCTCATCATATAATGGGAAATGGGGTCGGATTCAAGCAAGTGACATGGATCTAATGAAGGAACACTGGCACTGAAAAAGTAGTGAAAGGTTTCCTCGTAAATAAAACCAAAGTTCCACAATCCCTTAGAAACAAAGTTCGTGATTAAGATATAATAGAGCTAATAAGGTGAATTTCCTATCGAAGGATCAAGTATTACCTCAATTAACAACAACGTGTCAAGTGTAATTCCATAAGTGGGGTCCGGAGAGGGTGGTGCAACGATTATCTCAAGCAAAATGATATTTCTTCCTACGCTTGAGGAGTCACCAAATACCAGAAGTTGACACATACCAACAGTTACTTTTGCCTCAGATTTTCTCCAACACAGGACTAATTCTGTAATTAATTTGTACCAAAAGATAATACTAAGAAAACACCATTAGGGTATTTCCATCAGCGATTTTCTAAAGCAAAATACATCAAAAGAGTCACCAAACAATAATCATCCAAATCAGTAGTTGGAGTATCAATTCATATATGTGTGTGTGTGTGTGTGTGTGTGAAGGTCACATAAACATACTCAGGTAAAAATTTACCCACAAACAAACAAGTGCAATAAGAGAAATGAATAGGAGAAAACAATTATCGTGAAAGAATAGACGAAAAAACGGTCACCTGATTACAACTGGAATATGAGAAGGAGACCAGAGAGCTTGAGCATGGGAAGAACCAGAGAGTCGGCAAAGTAGCATTGCAGATGCAGCACACACTTGAGATTTTCAATGGAAAAGACTATGATACCTAAAATACCCTTGGGCATCTAAAGAATCCCATATTAACTACTATACTCCCTGACTTACAAAATTCGTAGTTTAAATTACTATAATACCCCCAACTTAAAACACCCAACTTATTATATAGTCTCTATTTAATATTATATTTATATACACTACATTATATTAAATGCATACACCTTTTCACATTGATGGATAGTGACTTTTCCGAAAGGTTGTGACTTTTTTTTATAGAGTTGTGGCTTTTTCGATGAGTAATGACATTTTCGAAAAGTTATGATTTTTCTGAAGGGTTGTGACTTATCTGAAAAGACACGATAAGCACATTTTCATACTATCCTTTGTTTTTTATAAATAGAGGGGGTTTCTCACACTTTTAAACTACGAATTTTGTAAGTTTTCTATTCTTATACTTAAAACAAGGAAGATTGTGAGAATTGATCGATTATGCAATTAGAATATTTTTTTGTGGGTAAATTAGATAGATCAATAAAAATTGATGAAAGAAAGAGAATGAAATAACTTAACTTCAAACGAGAAGAGTATCATAATAATTAATATACGCACTCCTTTTCATAGCCATAAAATATACTTTAGCAACAAATCTTCCTTGACAAGAAGTTCAATGATTTTCCGTTGTACAAACTACAACTTGGTGTTCAAAATCTGAGAAGTCTCGAACTATTGGAGAAAAAGTATTTGATCAATGACTTGTTTGAAGAATCCAAACTACATTTAATAAGTACTCTTTCGTTTTCAATTTATTTTTTTTACTTTTATTTTTATTCAGTTTGATATAAAATGTTCTTTTTTTCTTGGGGATGAGGACGCATCTTTAAGACTACAAAGTTAAAAGACATTTTTATATATTATACATATGATCCTTAAATTAAAAGTCTTCTGTATTTTTTAAAATTTCATATCAAATTATATCTATCTTTTTTTTTTTTTTATCTATACTACCTTAAAAGAATGAATTAATAACTTAAATGTTAAATTATTATAATACCTCCAACTTAAAACACTCAAATGAAGTATATCTTCTATATTTTACATTGTATTATATTTATTTATGTGTATTATATTATATTATATAAAGACAAACAACTTTTCACATTGAAGGGTTGTCACATTTTTGAAGAGTTATAACTTTTTTGATGAGTTGTGACTTTTTTGAAGGATTGTGACTTTTCTGAAAAGTTGTGACTTTTTCGAAGGGTTGCGACTCCGAAGAGTTGTGATTTTTCTAAAGGGTTGCGACTTTTCCGAAGAGTTATGACTTTTGCGATGAGTTTTGACCTTTCTGAAGGGTTGCAACTTTTCTAAAGAGCTATGACTTCTTTTTGATAAGGCACCACGAGCAGTTTTTCATACACTACCCTTTGTTGGCTGTAAAAAGAGGGGTTTCATCGAATTTTTAAACTACATTTTTAAAAAATATTATTATTATTATTATTATTATTATTATTATTATTATTATTATTATTATTATTATTATTATTGTTATTATTCTTAAAACACATAATTTAGTATATCTTCTATATTTTTATGATAGGAAACAATATGCACATACTAATACTACACATTTTAAACTATAAATGGATGGGTTTCTTCACATTTTTAAACTACAATTTTTTATGTTTTCTATTCTTCTCTTCTTAAAACCTCAAGTTTAATTTACAAATGTTGACAATCTCAAAGTTAAGTGAAATTAAAACACTCCATAACATGAATATTAAATTAATCTAATACTCCAGCTAAAACATCTAATTTAGTATATCTTCTATATTTGATATCAATATTTTTTTATATTATATTATATTAAAAGTAAGAACACCTACAAAAGAATAACAACAAAGTAATGCACTATGGGGAAGGGAGTAGGAAGTTTATTTAAGAGGTGTAACTAAGAGATTTTAAGAGTGACTAATTTTTTATTTAACAATATTGATATATTATTTTTAAAAATAATGTGGTACATGGTTTGATTTTCACATGCAACGCACGTGCGTCAAAATTAGTAACTATTAAAAGACAGATAGTGTAAATGGAATCGATAAAGCAATCACTTCTTAAATACTCCACAGAAAACAATCAGGTTGAAATTATATCTTTTCTAATACACAGTTTAATTTAAAATACATAGAAAGTATTAGAACACTCCAATAATATACATAAAAACACTTATGAAAGCATGCAGAAACTGAAAAACACTTGATCAAAAGTACATATAAAGAAAGAAAAAAATAATGTGTTGTCTCTCAAAAAAAATAGTCGATGACATGTAATAGACACATTGAGATATAAGTAAACTATTAAAAGACATGCAACATAAATGATATCAATAAGTCAATCATTTCTTAAATGAAAAACAAAATAGTCAGGTCGGAATCATGATTTTTCTAATATATAGTTAAATTACATAGAAAGTATTAACGTACACTCCTCAATAACAACACAAAAACGTATTTTTCTGAATGCCCGTAGAAACTGAAGAAATGTTTCTTCAAAAATATAAACGAAGAAAGTAAAAAGGTTAATGCACTATCTTTAAACAATGGATAATATGCAATGAACGTGTTAAGATATAAACAAGCTATTAAAAACATAATGTAAATGACATCGATAAACCAATCATTTCTTAAACGACAACAAAATCACATCGAAATCATGACCTTTCTAATATACAATTTAAATCACATAGAAAGTACTAGACACCACAATAACAACACATAAAGCATTGCGGAAATCATGTAGAAACTGAAGAAACACTTATTTATAAACAAATAAAGTGAAAAGCCAATGTGTTGTCTCTCACAAACGATGGATGGCATGCAATGGACACGTTAAGATTAAGTAAACTATCAAAAGACACGCAATTTAAATGACATAAGTAAATCTTCTCAAATGACAAAAAACAATCACGTCAAACCCGAAATTTTTCTAATATATAGTTTAAATTTATTTAGAACACTTCAATAACAACACAAAAACACTTCTGAAAGTATGTAGAAACGGAAGAAACGCTTCTTCGAAAGTACAAAAAAAGAAAAAAAAAGATAATGTGTTGTTTCTCACAAACAGTTGAATGACGTGGAGTGCACACGTAGAAGATACAAGTAAATTATTAAAAGACACGCAATGTAATTGATACCGATAAACCAACCATTTCTTATAGAAAATAATCACACAAAAATCATGTCTTTTCTAATATATAGAAAAGTATTTAACGATAACAACATCAATATCAATCATATACCCAATGTATTTTCACAAATAAAATTTGAGAATAGAGTATATAATGATTCTAACCTCATATCGTGAAGATAATAAAACTATTTTTTAAAAATCCTAGGCTCAAATAACACATAATAAAGCAATTGCTGAAAAATATTCACCAAAATTGTTTTCAAATAATAGGAGTCTCAATTTTTTAGTACAAGAAAAGTGAGATTATTTTATTTTTTTAATTTAGAAGTATATATATAAGAAAAAAAAAAGGCCAAAACTTTAAATGGAAAAAGATTACTAATAAATTCTTGAGAAGACCTGGAATTAGTTCCCTCCTTCCTCAAGCTCGAAACAAACTATTCTCCCTGCCGCCTTTGTATGATCAAGAATCCTGCTAAAACTCAAAAAAAAAAAAAAAAAAATCCATTCATGAAAGCCTCAAATATTGTTTTTTAAGCTTAATTCTCATCTGGGTATCTGTCAAAATTGTTAATTTTTCATCTGTTTGGAAAACCCAGAAATCTCTATGTCAGGTTTATCATTTGGGTTATCAAGATTCAACTTTTTCTTCTAAATGTATTGAATTTCTGCTTTCATTGTTAGTAATTCAAGTAAATTTCATCTGGGTCAAGTGTAGATTGGCCATTTATTGGCAATGTTGAATAATTTGGAGGATGGGGGAAAGAATCCTTCAGAGGTTTCAAGAGGGGGTAATGGTAGAGGGGGTGGGGGTACAAGGTCATGGGGAACTACTGTTTCTGGTCAATCGGTTTCTACTAGTAGCAGTATTGGGTCTCCATCGAGCAGAAGTGAAGCGGCCATGGCTACCCCGGCCAGTGACAACACTTTTCTTCGGCTAAACAATCTTGACATTCATGCTGATGATGCAGGATCTCAAGGGACAGCTGGGTGAGTCCTTTGTTGTTGTTTTAATGGTATCTGTTTGGTTTTCATGAAGATAAAAATGGTAACTTTTTCAAGATGGGAACTCTATTTAATGTAGAAGTTGATTCAGGATGTATATGTGTGTATGATGACAATTGAAACTAAATTTTAAGAATATGTATAAATAATAAGTGGCGTGCAGACTTTAAATCATGGATTAGCTTAGGATTCTGTTGTTTTTAGTAGTCTATCCGATAATTAAATGAAATGCTAGTCTAGAGGAATTACGGTGAACTGCTAAACCTTGAGATAATGGGACTTGGATTAACTAGTTATCCTGAGTTTAAGAAGCATAGACGTGACTTAAAGAGTGAACTAATGGATAACAAGGACACTTGTAAATTGATAATGCTTGAGCATTAGGAGAAATATGTCAGAAGAAGAAAGTGCAAAAAGCTTATAGGAATTCAGTTCTATAGTGACACATTATATGTCGTTTCAACTTCGTAGCAATTTGATCTGTGACCATGTAAGGTGATGGTCTTACTAAGTTTGGGAAAACATGACCCTTTAATATTGTCTAAGAATAATAAGTGTTCATTGTTGTGGTTTAGACATCATACGCTGAGATGTTACACTTTTCTTCCCATTTGATGATTTGCTAGATTACAATGTCATTATGCGGTTTAACATGGAACTCACAATTGAGTCGTTAAAAGTGTATGTCAATAGTTTCTCTTACAGTAATGTTTCCTTACATATACTTACCTTTACTTCTTGTCAGTAACAGGAAAAAGAAAAGAGCTCAGCGTGCTACTGGAGGGGATAAGAGTGGTAGAGGACTCAGACAGTTCAGCATGAAAGGTTTTTTCTTTTAATCAGTTTTCATCTTCTTTTGGGTATTAAATTGGAGAAACGTCTAAACTTTTGCAGTGAGGGTTGCTTTTATTTCACATATCATTTATTTCTTGTGTTGCAACTTGCAAGTATCTCTTATTTATTTGAGCTCTGGTATCACTGCTTCCTACTAATTACTCAGCTATTGTTTTCTTTCTACAGTTTGTGAGAAAGTGGAAAGCAAAGGAAGAACTACGTATAATGAGGTAAGTTGGCTTGAGAAAATTCATAATGTTATAAACATTAGGTGATTTTAAAATTTCTGATGTTTCCTTTATCTGTATCTTTAATTCACAAATCAATGCTATGATTCAGTGAATTCAGTTTAATAGTTGGGGCCTTTTTACTTGTCCAATTTCTATGATATATTCAAAACCCTTTCTCGTCCGTACAATGCATCTGCGGGTGTCCCACATCGAATTTTATTATTATGATGACTCTGATGTATGATGATGATTTCTTATTTTGATGACTTTGATGTTTAGTATCTGGTTCTTGCAGCACCTGGTAAGCAAACTACAAAGGAATATGCTAACTTCTATATCTGTTTGGAGATAACATTTTCTATTTGACCCTTCCATCCGTTCTAACTTGTGTCATGCTAGTATTTTTTTTTGACTTGTGTAATATCACACTATCAGCAGTGATAATCAAACTTAGAGTTGATTCCATTTTCCCCATCTTATACAAACACATTGGTGTACACATTTTGACCTTTAGGATGAATTTATGGTATCAAAAGCTCCCATTCCATTGGACTTCTCAAATGAAAAATGTGTCATGTTAGTTGGAGGTACCATATCTCAAGTTTTTTTTTTCCTTCAGTGGATATATTTAGGGTAATTTGGAGGGTCCATGGTCCTGTGTTTTTTTAACCCTTAAAACATTGTGACACTTTCCCTTGTTTGCTGTTTGGCACTTCACTTTTCTTAAGGTAAGGCATTTCATTCTGCTAGAGCTACAGATAGGAGACTTTAACCTTGTAATTCTTTCTTACTGTACAAAAGAATTGATAGTAACTTGTAATACATTTTGGGAAGGGAAGCAAGGAGCGGAGTCTTAGTTGTTGAGAAGTTGACTAAGTTGTGAATAATTGGGTGGATGACTGTTTCCCTTATTGGCAGCTTATAAATTCTTTAGAACCCCCTAGTTTATTTATATGTGGTCCCAAGCGCAACAAGGACTATGAAGGGTCCGAGCGTCATAGGATCTCCTAATTAATACTTTTAACCATTCTTCAATTGCCTTTCCCTCTCTATGGCAAGAGAATTTTAGAGGTAGATGTACATAATAGTTACTCCCACCCTTTTATGTTGTTTGTCCTGCTTTGACTTGATACGTAGTTTAAGAAGTAAAGGCGGCCTTAGAATCTTGTGGTCTTAAATTAAAGATATGTCAAATGTACCAAAATGCCCTTTAACTTGTGGTTTCAAACATGCCATGTGGAAAGTTGGAATTAAAGGGTTGCCAAAAAAGGAAAGAGGCATTCTTTTTTAAGCAAACTAAAAAGGATAGGATAAACAAATTGAAACGGAGGGAGTATTAATTATGAGATGATTCACTAAATGGCTTTTGGGTATCAAAATAATGTCTCACAAGGGCATATAATTTATGGTCTTTCTTCCTCAGAACTAGTAATGTGGTTGTTTTCTGTCTTCAGGATATGTATTGATATTAATCATGTCCATGACATGAGCAGTGAGATGTATCTGTTCTGCTCATTGAATTAATAGATTTACAGTCATAGTTATTGTTCAAGAAATTGGTGCATAAATTTTCTGTAGCTTAATCTCAGAATTTTTTTTTTTCTTAAGGACATCCTTATACACAAAAAGCTGAAATACTTCAACTGTGATTCTTTAAGCAAGTGCAACACTCTATATAACCTCATATTACATATTCAAAGTAGAAGAAGTCACTGTAATGAATGCCCAACATAATTTTACAGATTATATCAGCTAAAGAAACTCTTTGAGCAGGGTTCTTGTTTTTAGCTTGTAAACTTCAGACTCATTGAACTGTTATCTATTTTTGGCCCGGGGAGTTCTGTAGATGTTAGGTAATGTAGTTTTCAAAGAGTTATCCCTGCACCACCTTTAGGAGTGACATTCATGGTGGACAAATGATGGAAGCGAGACTGAGATGGTTTGGGCATGTGAAGAGGAGATGTGCAGATGCCCCAGTGAAGAGGTACGAGTTGGGTATAGTGGGTGTGGGAGAGGTGGAGGTAGGCCGAAAAAGTATTGAGGAGAGGTGATTAGACAGTTAAGACGCAACTTCAACTCACCGAAGAACATGATCTTAGATAGGGAGGGCATGAAGGTCGTTGGATGAGAGTAGAAGTTTAGTAGGTAGTTGAGTTTGGTCTCACTTTTCGGTGGGATTTGGCTTGGTGAGAGTCTGCCGTCTGGAAGCACGTGATGGTCATAGTATTAGCCTTATACATGTAGTATCTCACTTTTGATATCTGTTACCATCTGGTGTCTTTTGTGTTTCAGTTATCGCATTATTTTGCTGTTACTGTTCCTTTTTCTAAATGCTTTGTACTACTTTCTTTATTAATAGACATGTTTTCTTCACTTCCGTATTTCTTATTTGCAACTACTTTGATTTGTTGCACTTGAGTCGAGGGCCTTCCATAAACCTATGTTGCTTAACTCTCCAAAACTGATGCCACACTCGTGTCGGATTCTTCAAAATACACTATTTTGGAGAATCCAAAATGCACCCATCACAATTTTTAGAGAGTCCGAGCAACATAGCGGGAAACTGCCTCTCTTGCCTCCTGTGCCCAGAAACTTGATAATACAAGGGTAGTTATATTTCTGTTGTTGTCTTCTAAGGACTTATTTGCACTTTAACTGTACTCTAGCATTTTCTGTGGCTGATTTCTGCTTGCTACATTCTCCTGTGTCGAACAATTTGCTTTTCAAGGGATTTCTGATCTCAGAAGTTAATGTCTTGCTCAGGTTGCTGATGAACTTGTAGCTGAGTTTTCTGATGCTACCAATAGTGTTGCAGGCCCAGATCAGGTTTTTCTCCATCCTCGTGGTTCATAAATTTTTAATTTGTTCGTTTTCGACAATAATATCAGTTTGATCCTTTATCATGACAGAAACAATATGATGAGAAGAACATCAGACGACGAGTCTACGATGCTCTGAACGTACTTATGGCTATGGATATCATTTCTAAAGATAAAAAGGAAATACAGTGGAAGGGATTACCACGCACTGATGCAAATGATATTGAGGAGCTAAAGGTTTGATTTCTCTGTCTTTCTGCTTTTTCTTTTTTATTGCATTCAATGAGCCATCAATTTTGGCACACATTAGTTGATCTATGTTTAATCTAATCTCATGTTTATTGTAACTGCAGACTGAGCGTCTTAACTTGAGAAATAGGATTGAAAAGAAAGCAGCCTATTTAGAAGAACTTGAAGATCAAGTATAAATTCTCTCTAAGCACTATCTTTAGTTCAATCTTAGAAATAAGTTTGATAGTCTTTCGCAATGCTGATATGCATGATAGCTTGGTCCTGTAATCCTTATTCTTTTTACTAAAGTGTTTTCCTTTTTCAATAGTATGTAGGGCTTCAAAACCTCATAAAACGCAATGATCAGTTGTATGGCTCAGGCAATGCTCCTAGTGGTGGTGTGGCTTTACCATTTATTTTAGTGCAGGTAAATGCTCAACAATCATCTATTGTTATTTGTATTGTTTAGCAAATTAGTAAATATCTGATATAAATCATTACATTCTTTAACATGTCATCTCATGATTTCTTTTGTTGGAATTAGTTTAATCTACAAGCAAGGCAAGTAAGCTCGGGGCAACATGCTTTCCTCAACTTGTCTTAGCTGTACTTGAGCTCAAGTGAATTTTGGCCTATCTCAGGCCGTATAAATTTGATATTAACAAAAGCTGATTGCTTTTCGCCTACATTTGAGCATAGGCTTCTTTCTAATTAAAAAATCAGAAGGATCGCTGAGCTCTGATCTCTGAACGAGGAGAAAAGAGGAGAGGTTTTCTCTATTTGTAATTTTTTTCACAAGATTGTATTCGTACAGAAGAGAACATGTAAAATACTCTTTTTCAAAATCAACTTCACAATACCCTTTTTTATCAACTTGAATGAAACATTGCCCTGCAATAAGGTGTGTGGTGTGAAAGGTTGGCTACGGTGGGTGTGAGAGGTAGAGGTAGAGTTATGCTGAAGAAGTGACACACTTGCAACTTAGCGAGGACATGGCCCTAGATAGGAAGATATGGAGGTCGAGGATTAGGGTAGAAGGTTAGTAGGTAATCGAGCGTTACCTAATTATCCTTATCAATATTATTGTTCTCCTAATATCTTAGTCTTCGATTTTATAATTACCTGTTGTTTGCTTTTTTTCTAGTTATGGTTTATATGTTGTTGCTACTGGTTTTTTCCTCCATTATTTTCCACATGGCTTCTTGATTGCTGTTTTCCTTTTCATACTGATTCTTTATGCTTTGCTTGAGCTTGAGCCAAGTGTCTATTTGAAACAGTCTCTCTACCTTCACAAGATAGGGTAAGGCTGTGTACACACAACCTCCATAGATCCCACTTGTGAGATTACACTCGGTGGTCTTGTTCAACGAAATATTGTCCCAAGACCTACTTAAGATTAGGTTAGTTACTGAAAATGGGTGAGTTATAACATGTGAACTCTTCAATTTGTACCTGAATAGTTTTTTTGTTTTTGCTAGTGTTGGAATTTTTAGTATCAGTAAAACTTCAAGATAAGATGCAATAGTAGTGCTAGTCTTAGATGAGTAGAGCTTTTGGGCATCTAAAAGCATAGAACACCTATCTAGACGATTTTCATTGTAGCTTGGAAGGAAGATGAGCTTCTGTATATATTCTTAAACATTGAGTTTACAGTGATCAATATTTCTGAAATAAACAACTTTGGTGGTTTAAGTTAGATTCATTATGTTCATAATCTATTCTATTAGTTTCTTTTCTTCCATATCTGCATGCCTCGTTTACACTTGCCTTCTAGTAATAATCTGCAGAAGTAGTAGCGCAACCTAAGCAGGGCTTATGGGGTTCCACTTTTGAATCTAATACAGAAGGAGGCATCTGTCCATGATATTTTACTTTTCCTCTTTGCATATTTTGGTTTAAGCCCCATCTGCTTTCTGTTTTATCTAGAGCCAAGGGTCTATCGGAAACAACCTCTCTACCTCTCAGGGTAGGGGTAAGGTTTGTGTACACATTACCCTCCCCAGACTCCACTTGTGGCATCACACTGGATATGGTGTTATTGTCGTTGTTGCGCATAAGGAGAATCATATGTTGTGACTTGGGAGTGCATCATTGCTTTTTCATCAATGTCCTGCAGCATTTTATAATTTGTGTGCATTTGCAAATTTCAGTAACAGAATTTAATAGAAATAGATATTGTAATGCTGTTGTTGTAGCATTTCATTGTTATAATGCGCCTTATGTTTCTTGTGGTGCTTTAGACTCGTCCTCATGCAACAGTTGAAGTGGAAATATCAGAAGATATGCAGCTGGTGCATTTCGACTTCAACAGGTTAGTGGCCTTGGAACGTCTATACTCTTTTTTGGTTCAATGGAAGTGTAGATGACTCGGCTGAGTCCTATATATAAGTCATACATACTTTTGATATTCATGAACTCATTCAAGTGTGGTTTGCCAATTCCAGCACTCCGTTTGAGCTGCATGACGATAATTATATCCTCAAAGCAATGAATTTTTGTGGAAGACCAAATGACAGTGCTGTCCCACAGAATGTATCTGCTGATGGAGGTGAAGGTCCGAGTTCCAGTATGGCCAACATGTTTCAGCATCATATCCCTCATCCATCTGTCCCAAACTCATCTGGCAGGCTTCCGACCTCACCTCCTCTCCCTGGAATACTAAAGGCTCGTGTCAAGCATGAACATTAGCCTGCTGGCTTCTTTCTTGATCGATTACTGTACTCATTAACGCATAGTATTTCTGTACATTATGTAAAGTATATTTACTGGAAGCAGCCTCCTCTGTTGACTAAATACTTCTCTTGACGCTTGTCTCAATTTGAGGGAGGTTAGTAGTTGAGCTTTTAAACTTTTTGCTAAGTATCAATTGTTTCATCAAATTGGCATGTGTTTTGGCAAATGAAAAACTATTAGACTGTTTGGAGAACCTTTTTTTCTTTCAAAATATTGTTTGGTTATACATTAATAGTTGATTTTTTTTTTAACTTCAGCTAGAAGGTCAGGTTTTTCAAGTTTGAAAAGCTAGTTCTAACCACTTTTTCAAATAAGAATTTTCTTGTACTCACAACATTTCTTTTTTCAAGTGGAACACTTCTTTCAATTTCCAAAATACCTTTTTTTCAAATATCACCAAATTCATGTCCAAACGACTAAGGTAAGGAACCTTGATCTATCTAAATTTTGTTAGACAGAGTTATATGGTACATGTGTTGGTGGGAGGTAACTAATCATTGTGCATTTATGTGAGCATGCTACAAAGTTATTGTATTTGGATGAGTTTGTATTGGACATAGTTATATGGTTAATGTGTTGGTAGGAGGTAACTAGTCATCGTTGTAACTTGTGAGCATGTTATCGAAGATGAGCCAAAATTACTGTGTTCGGATGGATTTGTAACTTTTTGCGCTACACCGACCTATAATCATAGCATTATCTTTTAGAGGCTTTTTATGGTTAAATTGAACTTGTGACTATGATTTGCTAGCTAGTCACGTAATTACAATGCTTATAATTACACGAATATTGGATAAATTTTCTACAAATACTAGTCCTGACTTGATTGATTGATTGATTTATATCATATTATATATTACATATAATAAGGTAAGGGCTTACGTGAAAACTTTTTCTTTTCCATAATTACATTGTTACTTGATCTTGCTTCCTTGATTGTATAATATCTCGGACAATGGAAGCATCTCTGTCCTATTTAAAATTTCAAGTTTATGATTTTTGTGTAAGCTCAAGTTAATATATAATAATAATTGAGTCTATAATTATCATAACTTTAAATTCATGATCCGTATTGTCTGTTTTGACCCAACAAATCTCTTGCTCTACGTCATTAACGAGCCCAAAATTTCTGTGAACTTATATTATGCATGTCTCAAAGCTAGTCCGCCTAAAAGTAAATTAATCTTTCTATGTGACCCATGCTGCCTCGCGGGTGTCACAACAGTCAAATATTAATAAATATCTAACGAATATTTTAATACAATTTTAACAAAAGTTACTGAATTTTTCAACCCGTATAAACGACATTCTAAATTCGCCACAAATACCCAAAGGTGGTGGGGTGAGGTGGGGGGTGCGTGGTCATGTATATTGTTGTTGATGAGTTGTTCCACAAATGTGGGGGCCTCCCAGCATTAAGGTCAATATCGTGTCTCAACAAAATCCTTGTATCTCTTCTAAAACGTCAAAGCACGTGCGATGCAATAGTTTCTTTCTACATCGATCATGTGTCAATAAGTTATAGTGTGTTTCGATTGAACATCTTGACACATGATGAAATATTCTAGCTTATCATATACTTGTGGTTCAAATTTTGAAAAAAATTATGTGAGTGTTCTCAAGCACCCATTATGTAAATAGATAAGTTAATCACTTAAAATATGTCATATCATTTAGTTATACGTATTAGTTTCAATTGAAATGTGCTTCAGGTTTTACGACATATTGAGATTAACACATAATTAAAGAATGTGATAGTTAACTTATCATATAATGAATGCTTGAGAACACGCGCAAAAACAGTCAGAAGTGCCTAGCTAATATGAATACTTTCTCACATGTTAACGAGCTCACTCGTAAATTGGAACATACGGTAGTTTAAGCATCTATAAATGAAATTTATTAAGAGATTGTCAATATATGATTTGATCAAAGTTTAACTATAAACTTGAATGTTACTTTATTTGAGTCTTTAATTTGTTTATTCTAATTAAGTTCATGTCAAATTAATTAATTTATTTATTTTGTCAAGAATGACTTCGCATATACACTAATATTGAAACAATATAATTGCATATACTTCAAAGTTTTGGATGCCTAAATCTTGCTATTCTTGTATAATACGATAAGGTTTTATTGAAGTTGATTGGATATAAATATCCAAAAAAATATCAAACATATTCTGTTGTTGCTGTCATTGTTGTTAATTTTTCTTCTATTTATAGACAAAAAGATCAAGTAATTGAAAACTTTTTAAGTGAATTACGTGACCAACATGACTAACTTATGGAAATTTTTTTCCTCAAAAAAAATTGACAACTTTTACCATTGAATTACAGCCCGTTGTGGAAAAAAAAAAGAGTGGTCCAGAAGTAAGCACGTACTATATATACATATATTACTCTATTTTGTTACTTTTTTTTAGGTGGTTTGGTATTCGAAATTTACTAATTTGATTTATATATATACAATAAATTTTCAACCAATAGCATAAATGGGTTGTGGATTCGGTAGAAAACGAAGGACCTGAGTAAATATGAAAAAATGAGGTTGAATTGACTACGTATAAAATCGAATGTAACCCTCATCAATAAAATTAAAATTCAGATAGTCAACTAACTAAGCTACTAAAATTTTCTATTTAAGCTATGGTTCAAATCTCATTACAAATAAATCACATAAATAGTTTTTTTTTTTACATTAACAAACAAATATTGACAAAAGATATAATAAATATCTCATAAAATAAATCGGGTACATCAATTATGGCATCTATATCCTGGCCAACTGTGCTAGTAAATTAGGGGTCCCTTGGTGCCGCATATCATTAACTCCCTCAACTTGGTACTTTAACTGCATGGTTGTTGTGAATAGTAGGATCCACGAAAATGATTAATTCCTTTTTATGTCAAAGATATTTTTAAAATATAACGTACATATATTACTTGTTTTATTATTACACTTGGTATATACTATATACTATATTATATAATATAATCATTAATCATGCATGGTTGATATGCGAACACGTTGCAAACTGCTTTTTCTACTGTAGAAAATATGGCAAGAAAGTAACTTCCATCTTTGTATTGAATTTGAACACATAAAAATCATTATATAATATATTATGTTAAATAAAGCTTAGATATTTTAGAAGTTTATATTGAGATCTCTCTATTCTTAATCAAAGATTTCGAGTTTGACATCATCAGTATCACACAACAACAAAACAGGCTTTTACTTACGATTTTCAAGGACTTTCACAATAACTTAGACATTAGTACATGACGGATTTCATATTTAAAAATTAAAGTCTAATGAGTTGAAGAAGAAAAATATGTTGACAAATAACTTTTAAACTCGTACGGTTTTACTGGGTTTTTTTCCCCTTTTATGTTTGGCTCTAGAAAAAATAAAATTAAGCAATATATATATAGTGAGCTTTCACTGTGTACGAAATTTGAAGAAAGATAGAATTATAATGTATTACTATATAAGATTTTTTTCTACTGGCCGTTAAAATTTGTGACCACTTCATCACAAAACAGTATGTTTATTAGTTACGACTTACGATCAGACTATCCCTTCCAAAATTACTGGTTACTAATTAAGTACTTTAGATATCATATATATATACGTACGTTGCTATCAGTGGATTAATTATCTGTGCTATAACACAGGATCAACTTTTGATATATGATGTGACAAATCATCAATCAAGAGGTCTTTACGTAAATTGTCAACGGTGGCTAGATTATATTTGACACGGAGTTAAAGAAAAAAAATGTTTGAATCGAATAATTTTAAATTAAAATTATAATGAATGAGTAGATATTGAAATTTTGTGAGACTCTACAAGACGTATTCAATTCGAGTTGGGACTTTACAAGGTGTGTTCAATTTCAATTAGGATTTGTAGAGGTTATTCAATCATAAACCCTACTTCATGTATATATAAAGAGACGTACTATATTGAAAAGAAATCTCAAATATCCCACAAATTAATGGAATATTCATAAGGAGATCAAATTGAAATCATCCTAATTTGAGAAATACGCCACAAACATCACTCAAATCATGAATAAATCTTATGAGAGATGAATCAAGGAATAAACGGATTTATGCCCGAAATATTCATCAATAAAATATTCATGTTTCTTTATATTTTATTTGTGAACCAAATGTACCAAAACAAATTTGAAAATAAGAGTGTACTTATCTTCCCCTATCTACTCAACTACTATATATTATTCGTACGAGTAAAATGGGATATATCTATATATATATATTTTTTTTTCCATTTTTGATCAAAGATTTTTTATTTGAATTCTTTGAATAAAATTATTTTTATTTGGAAACGTTTTATTCCTTCATATAGAATTTTCTATTATAAATTCTAGTTTATTAAATCTAAAATTAATAATTTATACCTATCACGGACTATGTTTAAAATGGACAGGCTAACCACGTTAAGGAAGAAAGTAGAATTTAGGACATTTCTGCGAAATATCTCTAATTTGCTTGACATGATAACACACTTCATCCATTTGGGACCATCACAATCACAATAAGTTATATTGTGAGACGTTAAATATTTATTTATTTTTAATCAAATATTTTAAATTTAAATTATTAATATGATATCGAGTAAAACTTTACGAATTATAATTAAATTCGAATCAATCAGATCTCGAAAGAAGTATCAATTAATGAGATATTAAAAAGAAGAAAACATTTAGGACCATATGAGTTATATCTTGAACCGTGGACTTAAAAGCCCGACCCGAATAATGAAGTCGTGACCGCGACTTGAGTCAGTGACGCCAGCTATTGGCAAACGTATGACGTCATAGGCTTTCTTCTGCCACGTGTAAGAATATTGGGGCATGATGGCTGTTCTACTACAACTATGGTCCACGCTCCTTCCAAATGCGTGCGTTACAAACAGCACAAATGTTTTATTTTCTTTTCTGGTCTTCAATTCTAAATAAGTCGGAACCTGTTAGGTGAGTTTTCACTTTTTCATTATAATTAAATAAGAAAAGTCGTGCAAAATCTATTAAAAAGAGAATAAGAACAACAATAAAATAAAGCACCAGGCGAAACACAAGAAATAGATAATGATATATAGATGCCAAGAGCTACAACTATGTACAAGTGTATAACTGTATAACGACAAATACCAACCGATGAAAAGTAAAATAATACTCCATTACGAGCTGATCTTCTATCCTAATACATGATCTTCACACCATTCTATCGATCTAATGTCATATCCTCAATCAGCAATCTAAAAATAGACCATGTCATGTTCAATTATCTCTCCTCAATGCGTTTAGTCAGTTAACACAAAATTATTAATAATGAACACACATCATATATCAAACTCAATTGACATTGTGTCCGTTTTCACTTAGTCAGGTAACACAATATCATTAATAAAGAACATACATCATATATGAACCTAATTCGATATTGTATTAATTAACTCGTCTAAAAACAAAATAATCAAATCAATCCTTATACGGTAAACCACAATTAAGGAAACCTCTTTGTATCAACTACTATTATTTTCACAACAATAACAACACCTTCATACGCAGTCTTTATGATATTTATACATTTATGACAATTCATTTCTTTTCCATCACCTACAAAGAAAACCATTTTTGATGCTTTTTCTTTCTAAATCAATAAATACAACACATCCTAAGATTTTTTTTTGTCTTTATGTAGTGAACACAACTCTCTATAAAATGAGCCTTGGGAAAAATTAAACCCTCCTTTCTCTTAACTCCCTTTCTATCTATTACTAGTACTACATTTCTTGTGTCCATTTACCATCCACTTGGCTCTTTCCCTTTCTTCACTCCAATTTTTTCTTTTCCTTTCCTTCCCTTTTCCTAGAGAAAACCCAACTTCTCCATTTCCCTAAATAGCCCAAAAACAAGCACAAAAAAATATATTCAATGGATAAGATGCTTAGTGTACATTCAAAAAAAGCAAACAAACATCCCCAAAACACCAAAAAAAAGCCAGTTAAAGTTGTTTATATTTCAAATCCAATGAAAGTTAACACAAGTGCTGAAGAATTCAGAGCTTTAGTCCAACAACTCACTGGCCAACACGCTAACTACCCGGTAACCGATACTAATATCCGTACTGCTGACAGTGAGAAAAAGGAATTTTATTATTCTGAGTCACCACCAGGATATAATCAACAAGTTGTTGAGGTAGATAGTACTATCCATCAAGTGGTACCTAATTATGTGAATAGTACTAATGAAACAACGATGACCGATAATTCGGATCTATCGTTTGAAGATTATGTTGGAGAAGATTATGTTCCAGAGTTGTTGGAGAATTTGCCTACAAATGTGTGGTATGACTAAATGAACTTATTAATTTTTACTTTTGTTTAAAGCTAGTTAATTAACTTCAAAAAGAAGAACAAAAAAGGGTCTTGAAGGCAATGTAAATTAGAAATTAGCTATTTATGCCTTTGTATTAAATTGTGATGTAATTTTTGTCATATATATGCTACTACTAGGTGATATTATGTAGTAGTAGTAATATGAATAGCCCAGCTAGCCATGTCCAACTTGCTTTGATATATTTGTATTTAGTGGCTAGTATTGCAACTTGGAGATAAAAAATAAAATTGATTTTGGTACTACTAGTTAACTATTCATTCAAGATTTACTTTGTCGCAGCAGAAAGGATTATCTTATTCTTCAATTCGATTTTTTTAAAATTTTTTTTTGTTATCGATATTATCTCTACTTGTTACTATTCATTTTTCCATTATTTTCCATACAACTCTAGTATTACTATATTTCCTTTTCTTATTGATTGTTTTTCTATTTTACTTGAGCCAATTGTTTATCGAAAATAGTCTCTTTACCTTTAAATAGGGATAAGATTGAGTACAAATCGCCCGCTCTTCATATTTCACTGGTAAAATTACATATCCATCGTTGTTTAAGTTAGTGAATGGTGTAGTATTTCATCGTCTCTTTTTTATTCTCGCCCTTCTTGGGGAAATTAGGGGAGTATGTTAGTGATAAATTGTTGTTATGTGATTCGAAGGTTATAACTTCGAGCTATAGAAATAATTTCTCGAAGAAATGTAGGGTAAGACTGCATTATGGCCGGTGCCACTCTTCCCCTAAATGTACCACGCTGCTAAATAACTATAAAATCCGTTGTTAATCCATTGCTAAATAACTTATAACTAACATGACTTTTAGATAATCCGTTGTTAAATAAAATTAACGACATATTTTCTTGTAGCGTCGAGCTATCAAAAATAACGTTGGTGAGAAACTTGGGAAGAAAAGAAAACCTTGTATTAGATGAATATTGCTTTATAATACATATATTTTGTTTCATTTTTCTGCTTATTAAAAATGATAGTGAGAAAATCCAATTCATTGATGAAGTAAAAAAAAACAAAATGAACAATAAAATGATTTCTTGATTTAAAAAAACTTAGAACTTATATTTTCCTTGATACTAACAGAATTAATTAGCAAAATACTTAACATTACTATTACTAACTTCTTGAATCTTCTTTATACGATAGTGGTGGTTTCCTATTTCCTGTTCCCCTTTAGAGTATTACTCTTCCCTTTTTCTTTCTAATTTAATCGTCCACCCTAGCTTTCACCTCTCGTCTATTAAAGCTTCAGGTTTTGCCAAAAGTTCACGTAATTTGACTCTCAAAAAGTGAAATATATCAGTATATTTTGGGATGGAGATAGTACATGGTAAAGAAATGTGAGTAAATTTCTACAAGTTGATAGTAAAAATTAGGCAAGTGTAGGATTTTTTTAGTGTAGGGTGGATTTTCAATTTTCAGCAAAGGTGTGCTGAAGAGATCGAAGGACCAAATTATGCCTGCAAAAAGTACTTTGGTGCTAACTCTAATAATTACTATATCTATCTATTTAATTATGACTGTTAAACCTATGTTGCTGGACTTTAAGTTTCTTTTGTCGTATGCTTATTGGTGAATTTTTTAAAA